>CM040244.1:24903127-25503127 GCA_022545495.1 Chrysanthemum lavandulifolium | reverse complement strand
ATAATAGAGTAATCGGTAGAAATACCAACCCCCAAATCCAAACCCCGAGATCCGTACCTTTCCATTTCCTAAAAAATATAAAAAGCACAAAAATAATCTTCCTCAACCCCAACCTTAGCGTAGTAACTCCTCACTAGCATTCCTATTCCCAGAGAATGATATCAATTCCGTGGCTTATCCTAATACTACACTACAACGATTAGGTTCACTCGCCTGTGGTGTTGAAAAACTGCTCGACGAAAAGGAAGTTCCTTTGACCCGAACGACGCGCCAGTAAGCGTTATCAAGTTTTTAGCGCCACGCGGGAATAGAATAACTAGTTAGAAGTCCACTTCACTTAGGTTTCCTTGCTTGATTCCTATCAAGTAAATTTTTTTCCATTTTTAGCTTCCTCGTAGTCTATCCCCCTTCTTCGTGACCTTTGTTCGTAACCCATCACTTTTCATCAAGGAAGATAGATAACCTCTTGAAAGCCATGACTAATAGTGATAGGAAGGTTAATTCTATCTCAACTCCGAACCTTCCGTGTAGAGATTAAGGACCCAAGTAAGTTAGCTAAGCACGCTCAATTCGTCAATACCATCGCCTTAGTGAAACCTAATAGAACAAATGACGGTTAACCATGAGATGATACTTGAGGTTAAGGAAACACCGACGAATGAAACAACCGAGGAAGTAAATGAAGTAGGCAATGACTATTTCAACAAGTTTCCTACGGAAGAAGAACTATCTCGCCACCCTCACTTAGTGCGTGACCTCCGTCACATGTACGTTAGGAAAAGCCCTAGGATCAAGTTTGGGAACCCTTGGAATCTTAACATACCATGTTGCATAGGACACCTTTTCGTGGCAAAGGCCTACATTGATCGCAAGTCCCCAATCAATATAATGACTAGCACCTACTACAATTGGGTAATGAAGAAGCCTATCCCAACTAGGCAAGACCCCGATAATCCTAGGGATAGTTGCACTTTTCTTGGTAGAGTTAAGGGAATGCCCGTCCATGTAGGTAGTTTCATGTTTCCTACCGATTTCATAGTGGTAAATGATATTAGTACGGCCATAGATCCTAGCTTGTCCCACGTTATTCTAGGAAAACCTTTCATAGAAAACATCGGGATGACTTATGATCCCTCATTAGGAACAGTGCGATTCAAGGATGAGACCGATGATGTAGCTTACCAAATGCCATTTAACATTGAGAAGTTTTCATCACTCTCCAATGATGAAAAGGAACTTAAACTATCGGTCTACTATAGGAATGAGGAAGATAAGGAGAAGGGAATAGATTATGTTATGGCCAAGATTCTAGGTTTCTATAAGGATTTCTTGAACTTAGGACTGGAATATAGGACCAATTGGGGAGAGGACGACCTCTTAGAAAGGTGCATTATAGGCACTTTTACAACATGGAACCCCAATGGAGACCGGCCATGAGGAAGAAGGTGACGTAATGAAGTCACGTGAGCACGACTCACGAGTCTAGCTACAAGACTCATAAATAAAGAAAAGCGCCGTGGAGGCAACCCATGCTTAATTGTTTGCTTGTGTCATACCCCAAATTACATGTTTTGCGTGAATGGAATACCTTGGGAGGATCACATAGCATCAAAGTTATGATTATATCGAACGACTTAAAGTGTCGCTTGGAAAATACATCGCTTGATTTAGTAAAAGAATCGAGTTTACAAAGTGTAGGTCCCAAATTAAATCAATATGTACGAAATAAATTTGATACAAGCCAAACGATGTTTTAAAGTTCATAAAACCCAGTGAGACGCTCGTCACCACGACTCTATGATATGTCCATATGCATGCCATGAAGTGAATGCCTTAGATACCGAGATAAAACATGCTAAAAGTGTCAACACAAAGGTTGAGTGAGTTCATAGAGTTTGTGTTGAAATGTAAAGCCTTTAAAGAATGTTCATGCAAAGAAAGGCATTGTAATCCACTCGCCCAAGTTCCGCCCATACAAAACTTGCAACCTGTGTGTTCACAACCCATTGCCCAAAATAGAATGACAATCATGATTATGCGCATCAAGGTAGTTAAAGGTATAAATGTCACCACAGTGGTCTTCCAACAACTCGTGTTGGATGTTCCTCCAACGACTCACGTTGGTCGTATCCATATATAAATGGCCTTCCAACATATAAATATTGGGATGTTCCTCCAACGACTCACGCTGGTTGTATCCAAATAAATGGCCTTCCAACATATAAATATTGGGATGTTCCTCCAACGACTCACGCTGGTGTATCCAAATAAATGGCCTTCCAACATATAAATATTGGGATGTTTGTTTAAGTCTAGTCACTTCACGCACCAAGTCTAAAGTATAAGTAATGTTGTTTGGCAAAAGAGTTTAAATGTTATGATAAATAAGCATGTATCTCCCCCAAAGATAGTACAAAACAATTGAAAGTGGGGCTATGAAAACTCACAGTAATATGTCAAAGTTTAGAATATTTGTGATAGTAAAAGCAAGTAGTTGAGCATGTATCTCCCCCAAAGAGTTTATAAAACAAATAAGTAATAGAAAGTGGGGCTATGGAACTCACCTGGTGCAATAGTGTCACAATTCTCAAATTCCGGTCATTTCTTAAATTAAATATGCATCATATTAGTTCATTCATGGCATTTCATTTCACATTTAACGCGTAATTTTTATATTTAATAAACGTTATCGCGTGAGTTATTATTTTGAATATTTAATCCGTTACTTTCAAAAATGATCCCGATATATTTTTATACTCACATTAGTTTATAAAAACTATATTTTGAGTTTTCCTAGTGTTTTAAATTTATTTTGTATATAAATCGTTAAAATTATATTATTACGACGTTTTTCTTAAAAACTACACGAAAATTTTTATATCACTCAAATTTTACAAGGAATGTATTTTTACAATTTTATGATCTCATTATACTCTAATTTGATCTATTAAAAATTTCCTTTACCAAAATTTCCTAAATACACTAATATATAAAACCTTACAAGTTACATTTAACTACACAATTTCACTTATACATATTTAACAAAATTGTATACTTATAAAAAAAATATATATATATATATTAACTTTGAGATACATCCCCCAAACCGCCATGGGGGAGTTATGCATTAAATGGTTTGGTCTCATTTTCTTTGAAAGTTTAGATTTATACTCCAAATATTTCAATCATTCATTCACTTCACCATTATTCAAGTGTTAAAATCTTCTTCTTTGTTTTCTCTCCAATAAACCGTCATCATCAAGGGTTCTCCAAGGGATCAAAATTTTCTCAAGATTCAGTAATAACAATCTAGTTAATACTCTTTATTAGGTTTTGAAATAAAACCAAGAGTGTTTAGGTTTAACCTTGTTCTTTGCACCTCATCATATTAACTAGTAAGCATGTTTCTTTCATTTTCATGTTTCCTTATCATCTCATAAGTATCTCTTCATTTTGGAGCAAGCATGCATGATTTGTGTTGTTTATACCATTTTACTGATTTTAGAGTTATATATATATTAAGGTCATCCTATAATTATCCCTTGGTATATGTTGGTATTGATGGTGATTAGGAACCCATGACACCCTAAGAAGGTGTATGGTAGGATTAGATTAGTTTTGGAGTTGATTTGAAGGGATTAGAATAGGTTTGGCACGAGAAAACTATTTTCGACACGTATAAAATGTGTTCTGTCCTTGTTTTGATTTTCTCGAAAATCCGACAGTAGGCACAACATTTTGGCCTTGATATTTAGAAAATATACTTTAAAACGAACCGTGGCGGCTGAACGGATTAAACGGAGTTATAACGAAGAAGTTATGGATTTTACAAGTTTGACGACCTAAATATACATTTTTCGTAAATTTCAAGATACTATTTTTATTTTGTCCGGTCAAAACGAGCCTCAAGCTTCACAAATTATTTCGACTTATCAAAATATATTAGTATA
This sequence comes from Chrysanthemum lavandulifolium, assembly GCA_022545495.1. Taxonomy (NCBI): domain Eukaryota; kingdom Viridiplantae; phylum Streptophyta; class Magnoliopsida; order Asterales; family Asteraceae; genus Chrysanthemum; species Chrysanthemum lavandulifolium. Next base: position 25,499,177 of record CM040244.1, on the reverse strand, counting down.
CTTTGATACGAAGCTAAGGACGATATAATGAGAAACGGATTTGAAACGACAAAGATATGCACGTTTTCATAAATTTGTCGTAACTATTATTTTCTCAAAAACTATATTATTTTACGAGACAAGTGTTACGTAACTAAAACGACCATGTTGGAGGTCGTTTTAACCATGATGTGGAACTTTTGGAACGAATTGTCTTCTAAGAAAATCAAGATCACCGAGCATATTTTTCAAAACAACCAACCGCTTGTATAAGCGGAGTTGTAGTAAATTATTTACGGATGTCTAAACTTTGCCAAAACTTCGCTTTTAACCAACATTTTAGCCAAAATCACCATCTTTAACCTTTATTATCTTTATGTTCGAGACCTTTATGTCGAAAACTCTGAATCGAAACTTCTAGATTTTGATACAAACTTTCCAAAACCGTCGAGTTCGCTTCTAACGCCGACGATACCATTTTACGACTAGTTTTTCAAGCCATTTTTGTCACTTTCATGAAAATTCCGACGACATTATTTTACTTACGAAAAGTGAAAATTTCACTATAAATCATTACGAAACCATTGTAGGATGACATTTTGACGTAAAAACTTGTAAAGTGATTTTGAAGGTCAAGACGTCGAAGAGTATTTTTCGACGATAAGTATTATTTTCAAAACTCGCAAATGGTATAAATAATATACTAAATGCATGCATAACATTACATTGCAACTCATTACATATCATATCATTCGTAATAGGTCCCGGTTAAAGCATCACATTATACCTCAGTGTACTCACTTTTGTCGTCACACCAGTTTACCAAGTGAGTAATCACATCCCCTTTTTACCGTTTTTACTATATTTTGGGGCGAAATGCATGAACTATACTTGAATTAAATTGATCCTTACATTTGTGAACTCTTTTGAACTTGAATAATATCCTTGATCATAATTATGAAATTATGCCTTATTTGAACTTATCGAACCGTACATGTTATGACCTTGACCTAGAGTCTCCTATGTTCGGAGCATCACTATAAAGTCTCCCTTGTTCGGAGCATCACTATAAAGTCTCCCTTGTTCGGAGTATATCTTTGGGAAGAGGCACCCAGTATATCTTTGGGAAGAGGCACCCAGTATATCTTTGGGAAGAGGCACCCAGTATAACTTTGGGTAGTGGCACCCAGCTTAATTTGATTTCATCGGTATCATCCCTGAATTATTATATTCGTGGTACTATATTGTGAGCTATTATGACCGCTTATACTTGACCACTTGATACGCTATATTTTCTCGCAATGGGTTGTAAACACACAGTTGCAAGTTTTGTATGGGCGAACTTGGAACCGAGTGGATTTACAAAGCCTTTGCTTTGGGATCTATTTTCGCTGATCGAAAGCTTTGATTATTTCTTTCGAGTTTTCTTATTTTTGCTAAACGTGTTTACTCACCAACTATTTTCATAGTTGACCCGCTTTTCTCTCATGCATTTCAGTGATCGTTAGTAAGCTTTTTCTACTGTGTCTTGCATAATGAAGTTTTCACTTGTCACTACAAATCATTATGTAATAGAACCAATATTTTGGGAACTAAACTTTGTAATATATTTGCCGATGACGGCTAAACCGGTATTGTAATGGTGTACACTTTCTTTTAAATATTAACGTTGGTATGTTCTATTATCTTGTGCTTATGTTCCTCCGCTACACTCGTGTTTCCTCCCCGGAGGTGTGATGATTGGTATCGAGCCAAAGGTTATAGAGAATGCCGATTTTTCAAAAATAAAAATCACAAATATAACCGGAAAAATTTTTATTTTATTTTATTAAACATTGAACATCATCCGAAAGTTATCTAGTCCTATCGTCAAGATCGTTAATCATAAATTATACATAGCCGATCAACTATGTCTAATTTATGAAGAACCATGCAATGATAAGAGTAGTAGTTTTAAATCATGTTTAGTCGAGTCTTTTGAGTCCGGTCACCGGTTGCATTGGTCGGGTGGGTATGCATAGCATGTTTTACGCTCACGCTACATTACTGCACCTTGTTCATATCTTCTTTTTTATCTTCCGACTTGTTAGACATGGCATGTCTCTGCTCTCGCCATGTTTCGATCACTATAACACATTACCACCGCTTCGCACCTCATCTCGACTTCGTTAGAATGTCGTTTACTCAACCCGATGTTTTGGTCCTCTCAGGGATCATGGTCGCAAGAAACACACGCCGGAGGTAACAACAACGGCAACCCAAACAACAATGACAATCCGTAAAATAACGCTGCTGAATAGCGGATCTACTCACCCAAATTATAACACAACTCGATGCTAGGCGAACCAATAACGGAGAAGGTACTTCAAACGCGGTCAAGGATGCGCTACAAACTTTCATGACATGTAAGCCAATGGAATTTCATGGTACCGAGGGTGCCATTGGACCGCTAACCCGGTTCGAGAATGTTGAGTCAAGCTTAGTATCACGAAATGCGTCAAGAAAATAAGGTTGAGTTCTCTCACCGCTACCGCAGGACGAGCTTTGACCGGTGGAACAACCAACTACGACTAGAGGAAGAGGGTCGCAAATGCATTATCTTGGGAAGCATTCAAGAAACTACTAACCGATGAGTACCGCAGAAAGATGAAGTGCGAACCGGAAGAAGAATTTTGGAACCACTTGATGGTAGGAGTAGAGATCGACAAGTACACGATCCGGTTCCACGAGTTAACTAGGATGGTTCCTCACATGGTTTCCACCGCGAGAAGTTGATTGACCGATATATACGGGATTGATACCGTAAATTAGGAGGATATCACTGTCGAAACCAACCACTCGCAAGTCACGTGAGTATGGCGATCGCCGACAAATGATGTGATCAGTCCGAGAACTAACAAAAGCAAACGACAATGGACGAAAGCGATGGAGGATCACCAGAAATCGAGACCGAATCAAGAAAACAAGAGGCGCCGAATAACCCGTAACTATGGGCGACCACCCGGAGCGCAAAGGATATACAGTCCACATCCTTTGTGTACTGATGTAATTATCATCACTGAGATCGCCAAGGTGCGACAAATGTGGACAAAGTGTCACTTGCGAAATTGCTCAAACAGAATCGGAAATCAAGGACGGAGAAAAGCATGTTACGAAAGCGGAAGTCTAGATCACCTTCGCAATACCGCCCAAAGTCGAAAAGAACTCCCAATCAAGGAGGTAATCGTCCAAACTCGGCGCTGGCAATAGAAGGCCCACAAGATCGAATATTGAAATTCCTCCCGCACGTGGTCGAGCATTCTATCCGGTATCGAGGAAGCCCGCCACGCCGTAACGGGTACATTCCTTTGAACAACCACTTTATTTCAGACAACATGATTTTTGAGTGCATAACTTCCTTCCGATTCTTACCACGTTCACGACATTGATTAATTTGAGACCTATTGTTATCGACCTTAGTTGTTATATATATTTTGTTGATTTGATTTGAATTGTGTAAGCAAATTCAATATCGAGCGAATCTTTCAAATGACTTCATTCAAGGATGTTGAATCCTATCTTTCTAACAACTTGTTTCCTAGCTTGATCTAGTGACGCTCTTGTTTGATGAGTTGCGAAAATCAAGCTAAGAGACAAGTTTACTCAAGTCGGTTTAGTTTAATCTCATGACGCTTCTTGTTTGATGAGTTGTGAGATTAAATTAGAATCGACTACCTAAAGGTCTTTTGAGAGCTACGCTCGATATTGGGCAAGTTTACCCTATCCAATCTAATCACGGGCACGCACTTAGTTGAATGGGGAACCTGCACGCACGGGCATTGATATGATCATTTAGACCGCTCAGACGAGCATGAACTTTAGAACTCTTGTCGAGGTTCGACCATAGTATCGTTAATCGAATCACGAGGACGTGAATCACGACATGGGAAGAATGTCACAATTCTCAAATTCGGTCATTTCTTAAATTAAATATGCATCATATTAGTTCATTCATGGCATTTCATTTCACATTTAACGCGTAATTTTTATATTTAATAAATGTTATCGCGTGAGTTATTATTTTGAATATTTAATCCGTTACTTTCAAAATGATCCCGATATATTTTATACTCACATTAGTTTATAAAACTATATTTTGAGTTTTCCTAGTGTTTTAAATTTATTTTGTATATAAATCGTTAAAATTATATTATTACGACGTTTTTCTTAAAAACTACACGAAAATTTTTATATCACTCAAATTTTACAAGGAATGTATTTTTACAATTTTTATGATCTCATTATACTCTAATTTGATCTATTAAAAATTTCCTTTACCAAAATTTCCCTAAATACACTAATATATAAAAACCTTACAAGTTACATTTAACTACACAATTTCACTTATACATATTTAACAAAATTGTATACTTATAAAAAAAAAAAAAAAAAAAAAAAAAAAAAATATTAACTTTGAGATACATCCCCCCCAAAACCGGCCATGGGGAGTGTATGCATTAAATGGTTTGGTCTCATTTTCTTTGAAAGTTTAGATTTATACTCCAAATATTTCAATCATTCATTCACTTCACCATTATTCAAGTGTTAAAAATCTTCTTCTCTTTGTTTTCTCTCCAATAAAACCGGTCATCATCAAGGGTTCTCCAAGGGATCAAAAAATTTTCTCAAGATTCAAGTAATAACAATCTAGTTAATACTCTTTATTAGGTTTTGAAATAAAAACCAAGAGTGTTTAGGTTTAACCTTGTTCTTTGCACCTCATCATATTAACTAGTAAGCATGTTTCTTTCATTTTTCATGTTTCCTTATCATCTCATAAGTATCTCTTCATTTTTGGAGCAAGCATGCATGATTTGTGTTGTTTATACCATTTTTACTTGATTTTAGAGTTATATATATATTAAGGTCATCCTATAATTATCCCCTTGGTATATGTTGGTATTGATGGTGATTAGGAACCCATGACACCCTAAGAAGGTGTATGGTAGGATTAGATTAGTTTTGGAGTTGATTTGAAGGGATTAGAATAGGTTTGGTACGAGAAAAACTATTTTCGATACGTATAAAATGTGTTCTGTCCTTGTTTTGATTTTCTGGAAAATCCGACAGTAGGCACAACATTTTGGCCTTGATATTTAGAAAATATACTTTAAAACGAATCCGTGGCCGCTTGAACGGATTAAAACGGAGTTATAACGAAGAAGTTATGGATTTTACAAGTTTGACGACGAAATATACATTTTTCGTAAATTTCAGATACTATTTTTATTTTGTCCGGTCAAAACGAGCCTCAAGCTTCACAAATTATTTCGACTTATCAAAAATATATTAGTATACTTTGATACGGTTAAGGACGATTATAATGTAGAAAACGGATTTGAAACGACAAAGATATGCACGTTTTCATAAATTTGCCGTAACTATTATTTTCTGAAAAACTATATTATTTTACGAGACAAGTGTTACGGTAACTAAAACGACCATGTTGGAGGCTGTTTTTAACCATGATGTGGAACTTTTTGGAACGAATTGTCTTCTAAGAAAATCAAGATCACCGAGCATATTTTTCAAAACAACCAACCGTTTGTATAGCGGAGTTGTAGTAAATTATTTACGGATGTCTAAACTTTGCCAAAACTCGTTTTTAACCAACATTTTAGCCAAAATCACCATCTTTAACCTTTATTATCTTTATGTTCGAGACCTTTATGTCGAAAACTCCTGAACTGAAACTTCTAGATTTTGATACAAACTTTCCAAAACCGTCGAGTTCGTTTCCTAACGCTCGACGACACCATTTTACGACTAGTTTTTCAAGCCATTTTGTCACTTTCATGAAAATTCGGCGACATTATTTTACGACTAAAAGTGAAAATTTCACTATAAATCATTACGAAACCATTGTAGGATGACATTTTGACGTAAAACTTGTAAAGTGATTTTGAAGGTCAAGACGCCGAAAGAGTATTTTTCGACGATAAGTATTATTTTCAAAACTCGCAAATGGTATAAATAACATACGAAATGCATGCATAACATTACATTGCAACTCATTACATATCATATCATTCGTAATAGGTCCCGGTTAAAGCATCACATTATACCTCAGTGTACTCACTTTTGTCGTCACACCAGTTTACCAAGTGAGTAATCACATCCCCTTTTTACCGTTTTTACTATATTTTGGGGCGAAATGCATGAACTATACTTGAATTAAATTGATCCTTACATTTGTGAACTCTTTTGAACTTGAATAATATCCTTGATCATAATTATGAAATTATGCCTTATTTGAACTTATCGAACCGTACATGTTATGACCTTGACCTAGAGTCTCCTATGTTCGAGCATCACTATAAAGTCTCCCTTGTTCGAGCATCACTATAAAGTCTCCTTGTTCGAGTATATCTTTGGGAAGAGGCACCCAAGATATCTTTGGGAAGAGGCACCAAGATATCTTTGGGAAGAGGCACCCATTATATCTTTGGGAAGAGGCACCCAGTATAACTTTGGGTAGTGGCACCCAGCTTAATTTGGTTTCATCGGTATCATCCCTGAATTATTATATTCGTGGTACTATATTGTGAGCTATTATGACCGCTTATACTTGACCACTTGATACGCTATATTTTCTGCAATGGGTTGTAAACACACAGGTTGCAAGTTTTGTATGGGCGGAACTTGGAACTGAGTGGATTTACAAAGCCTTTGCTTTGGGATCTATTTTCGTTGACCGAAAGCTTTGATTATTTCTTTCGAGTTTTCTTATTTTTGCTAAACGTGTTTACTCACCAACTATTTTCATAGTTGACCCGCTTTTCTCTCATGCATTTCAGTGATCGTTAGTAGCTTTTTCTACTGTGTCTTGCATAATGAAGTTTTCACTTGTCACTACAAATCATTATGTAATAGAACGCAATATTTTGGGAACTAAACTTTGTAATATATTTGCCGATGACGGCTAAACCGGTATTGTAATGGTGTACACTTTCTTTTAAATATTAACGTTGGTATGTTCTATTATCTTGTGCTTATGTTCCTTCCGTTACACTCGTGTTTCCGCCCCGAGGGTGTGACAAATAGCTATGATGACAAAGTGGATGCACGAAATGAGACGAAACTCTAACCGCGACCTATTATGAATGATATGCTCTAATATAAGTCATGAAACAATGTCGCATGCAAACTCATATGATATCCATACCACTTGTACATTTGAAAATAGAATTTATCGTCAGAATATATGTTTATGACATCTCGTCATGTTATAAAATACTTTACAAGTATATACGTTGAATCAACATCCTACGATAGTCGCTTAATGATTTATTATGAAATTATAACTTTCGTCAGAAATAATATAATTTGACAAGTCATGAGAGTGACTAAATGGCCTTGAAAAAGCTAGTCTTAAAATGGTGCACATCGAGTATTAGGAAACGAACTCAACGGTTTTGGAAAGCTTGTAGCATTATCTCAAAGTTTTAGCTTTTAAGTTTTTATCATAGAAGTCTCGATCATGGAGAAAAATGTAGGTAAAGTATGGTACTTGTATCCAAAATATTGTTTAAAGGTGGTTTTCGGCAAAGTTTAAGTGACCGTATTTTATTCGTTACAACTCCGCTTGACAAACGGTTGGACATTTTGGAAAATATGCTAGGCGAACTTACTTTTACTAGAAGACATCACGTTATAAAAAGTACTCCGTCATTGTTAAAAACGACCCTCAACATGGTCCCTCGTTGCCGTAATGTTTGTCTAATAGAAAATATATATTAATGTTGCTTATATAATAAAGTTACGGCAACTTTGTTAAATCACGTGTAATTTAATCGTTACAAGTCCGTTTTCTACGTTTTATATGCCCTCGGAATCGTGATATTATATACTAATATATTTTTGATAAGTCGACACATTTTATAACGCTTAAGACTCATTTTTGACTCGTAAAAAGTCGAGATTACATGTTGAATTTTCTGAAACAAATATTTTTCGTCGTCAAACTTGAAAATAGTATAACTTCTTCGTTATAACTCCATTTTAACTCATTCAAGTGGCCACGTTATCGTTTTAAAGTATATTTTCCAAATATTTAGCCCAAAATATTTTACCAACTGTCGAAATTTCCAGATTTCAAAAATAAGGACAGACCCTTAATTAAACTTGTCGAAATGAGTTTTTCTCGCGCCCAACCTATTCTAACCAATTCAAAACAACTCCGAAGTTATTCTAATCCTACCATACACCTTCTTAGGGTGTCATGGGTTCCTAGACATCACCAAAAGTGATATGTTTCAAGGAGTAATTATAGGATAACATATATGAATTTATATAGTTTATAAACAATTTAAGTGGTATAGACATCATATAACTTGTATGTTTTTCTCAAGCATGATAAAATGAACATGATATGAATATAAAAGAGTAATAAAAATCATGGAATGCTTACTTGAATGATGAAGGGATTTTTAGTGCAAATACACAATCAACCTAGAGGTTTATATTTCAAAACCTTAAGATATACAACTAATAGAGATAAATAAACACTTGAGCTTGTAATTTTTATGGATCCCTCTTAATGTTTTTGATATGGCCGGCCATGGAGAAGAACATGGAGAGGATATTTGTGGTTTACACCTTTGAATTGTGTGATGTATGTGTTTAAGTTGGGATATTATTTACTATATTGCAAAATATCTAATAAAGGATGAATATATGTCTTATTAAAATCAAGATATTTTTCATATATTGGTGACTAGGGGTGAAGTGTCGACCATAAGAAGAAAAGCAAGAGTTGGATACTTGATTTTGTATAAAACAAATGTACATGTGTTTAATATTTAGTGTAGTTTAATTTAGGTATTTAGTTACTATGTATAACGTTTGTTAGAAATCGATTTTAGCGGAAAAAAATAAAATATATCGATATCGTAAAAATTATAAAAATACATTTCTCGCAAGTGAATAAATAATTATCGAGTTGAATTTACGAAAACCATCGTAAATATATATACATAACAATTTATATACAAAATAAATTTAAAACACCGGGTAAACTAATAATATAATTTTTATGGTCTTAATATGAGTATAAAAATATATCAGGATAATTTTTGGGAAGTTTCGGATCAATTGTTCAAAATAAAAGATCGTACGATAGTGTTTATTTAATAAGAATTTATGCGTTTAACGTGAAATGCAAAACCATGCATGAACTAATATGAAGAATATTGAGTTTGAGAAATGACCGGAAATTGAGAATTGTGACAGCTTGTTTTTGTCATATATCTTTTATTGATTGTTTATTCTCATGTTTAAATTTGTAAAAATGCTTTATTTTGTTTTTAACCTTGTCTTAATCACATATAAAGGTATTTTACATAAGGGATAAGTGTAGGGAGAATTACACACGTTTTCAAAAGAAACGTAAACATGAGAATTTCAATTAATTAAAAAATATATATGTGTGTTTGTTCGAGTCAAATGCTTGTATCGAGTCATAATGGATGTTTTGCGTGAAATTTTTCCAGATTCTAAAGATATAAATTTTCCGTAATTTTTCCGTAAAATCGCAGACCGCTTTTTGTCGATAATAACCGGCGTCAGATCGCAACGACGGCGTCGTGAATGAGTAAAACAACATATTACTTTTTTCTCGTTTTCTGTGCTACTTATAAAAAAATTGGAATTTTCCAGGTCTTAATTTTCTAAAAATTCTGTAAACATCCATTCCACAAGCATTATATCCTAGTTTAGTAGAGTCCTATATATATTATTACCACCGATTTTACGCGAATGTTTCGTTTGTTTTCTTCAAGTGTGCAGGTTTTATTTATCAAGAAGAAGATACATAAGGTTGGAAGGAGCTTTTCACGCATACATTCTTCTTGGAAAGGATTTAACCACCACTTTACACGGATCCTACCGAGCTAATCGTGAGTACTAGTTTCTTCGCTTTTAATTACCTTCTATTATCATAACTTTGATATTTCGGGGAACATTGGGGACAATGTTCGCTTTAAGTGTAGGAGGGAAAATAAAACGGAACTTTGAAACTATGCTTATCCTTGATTATTTGCTTTGTCCAATTGTATTTGCGTAATAAACCATGAGAAAATGTCGGTTAGGGTAACTTTGGCACCAAATTTAAAATTTTTCATGACATATAGGAGTGGGCCATTAGTCTTAACAAAGCGCCTCATGGATAGGAAGTTACATGACTAGCACAAAACCCTTTACCACTTAAATTCCACCCAAAATGCGAGGATCACCCTTAGATTAGTAGGAATTAAAGCATTCATCTTTAATGCTTAGTGTGAACCGGTAGTATAATAGATTCTAGAACTTGTTTTGTGATGCATCCCGAGATCGCTAGTAAGACTACACTTGTGTAGTTAGGAATAACTAAATGATAAGAGGCATTAGGATAACCCTTGTTTGATACTTGTAATATAATTACTTCTTCCACCTCGGTTGAGTAATTCCACCACACCCTTGCGTTGTACTCACTTTTAGTACACGATACCCCTAGTTAACCCCTCTGAGCCTATCCTCTTCGCAGTTCTCTAGATTTTTCAGTTTTCCAGAATATCAATGAAGAGCATTGTTCACACCCCATCCCCAAATGTACACCCAAATCACCTTAGCCTACCTTGTATGCACTCACTTTTAGTGCATTATTGTTATCACCCTAAAAAACCCATAGTTCAATTATCTAGTTGCTTGCATGAGTTGCTAAGTCGAGTCATATCCTTTGTATACATTTTTTGGACGATTGGGACTCATGAGAAAAGTTAAAGTTTATGAAATGACGGGAAGGGAACGTTAAATTCAAATTCCTTTTATTTATGTAATAATGTACTTCAAGTGTTTTGATCTTTTCAATTCGGGTCAAATTAGTGTTAGAGTAATAAAACTCAAGTGTAGGATGTGCCTATAAATCCCTATCATTTTGATGTTACCGTAGAGGATGGTAGAGTAAAAGTGTATGCACAAAAAAATCGAAAAAATAGAAAAGAGAAAAGAAAAAAAAAGTGTTGAAAAAAAAAAAAAAAAAAAAAAAAAAAAAAACATACGGGCTACCATCCTACATCTATCTTTTAAATTTATGTTTGTGTGTTTCAGTTATCTAGAGTTTAGAGTGTCGAGTCTTGGCTTAGCAACGCCATTCTTCAGATACTTGTAACATAAAGATTTTGACTTGCCACCACTAAATAGCCTATCCCACCAAACCCTTTGTTTCCCTACCGTAAGCCTAACATTACAACCCTTTAAAAGACCTCTTTGATAGTCTTTCCTAGGTGCTTACGCCAAAGCGATGGAGGTTTGATCTAGTCTCAAGCTTATGGTAATCTATGTACTAGGACCGGTTAATGAGTGTTTATCTTCCATTTCCAACTTGTTATATTTCATATACACCAGAGATGTAGTACCCAAAAACCCTTGTGAGGTGCTAGTATGTAATTTCCGTGCTTGTTATGACTTTATGGGCTTATATGTGTTGTGGATTGTTTTAAACCAATGCTTCATGACCCTAACTTATAAATTAATTGACTAAAGCACATTTGCTTGAGGACAAGCAAATACCAAGTGAGGGATATTTGATAAGGTTTAAAATGTACCTTTTGAGGGTCGCTTTAAGCCTTTATTTGATCACTTTGTATCCGTTATTACTAAATATCGCTCCTTTTCACTTTTAGGTCTCTTGAAGGCAAATTGTCGGAATGACACTTATTCGGACGAAAATGCGCCGAATATATGAAGAAAATGGCCAAAGTCAAGAATCGAGACACTCAAGTCGCTTTGAAATACAAGGGACGGTGTCGTGTTAATCGACGCCGTCGCATCACTTTTGTGACTACCAAGAGCCAAATTGCTTATATACAAGTGACGGTGTCGCTTTAAAGAAAGAGTAGGCCGCAACTCATACGGCCTAGATTTGATCCGCACGGCCGAAAATCAAGAGGACGTCCACAAGCACAAGGTGACGTCGTCGTAAGACTAACGTGGCCAAGACGAAACCCTAATGACGGCGACCGACAACGTCACAAATCATAAGTCGACGCCGTCGCGAATGTAATCTTATATATAGAATCCGAATTTTCATTATTCAAGCAGCGCCTTTTGGAGTAAAACCTAAACCGAACCAAAGTCAGTTTTGTACAAGATTTTAGGGTTCCAAACCCTATCTTACATCAAGATAAGTGTTTTACTTCATTAATTCAATTATGTCTTCAATTATTTGTGTGTATGTTGCATGTTCTCCATGTCCCATTAATTTACTTGTGTGTTTGCTTAGGAATATGAAACTTAACTATTGAATATTGATTGGTTGTCTCTTATCTTAATTGTTAATGATCTAGTAATGCGATATGTCATTCGTTGTGTAGTTAATGCTTGATTAATCTTTGTGAACCTTAGACTATAACACCTATAATAGTTGTAGGCTAAACCATCCAAAGAGTACCTTAGAGTTAGAGTTTATAAATCCTAGAGATTTTGTAGACGAGACCCTTTGGTAGTTTCAAAGAGTTAAGGATAAACGCATACCCTACGACCTTAGACACACAACACGATTAGAAATACGAACGTGACAATTCAACCATCAATAGGAGATAATTAAGGAGTAATACAACCTAATTAAACACATTCTTAAACTATCATACGAGCACACATTAATTAGACATAGACTACCCTCACCTTAGTTAATTAGATAATTAGATAATATAGTAATCGGTAGAAATACCAACCCCCCAAATCCAAACCCCGAGATTCGTACCTTTCCATTTCCTAAAAAATATAAAAAGCACAAAAATAATCTTCCTCAACCCCAACCTTAGCGTAGTAACTCCTCACTAGCATTCATATTCCCCTAGAGAACGATATCAATTCCCGTGGTTTACCCTAATACTACACTATAACGATTAGGTTCACTGCCTAGGGTGTTGGAAAACTTGCTCGACGAAAAGGAAGTTCCTTTGACCCCGAACGACGCGTGTAGCGTTATCATTGCTATTCCTCGTAATGGTATTTATGAAATTGATATGTATTGTTCAAATATAAATGAAAGTTCTATGTTTGCTATTAGCAATAAAAGAGTCAAGTCTAACTTGGATTCTGCTCTCTTATGGCATGGTTGTCTTGGACACATTAGAAAGAAACCCATGGAGAAGTTGCAACACGTTGGACTTCTCAACTCATCTGACATTAAGTCACTTGAAAAATGTGTTTCATGCATGTCTGGTAATATGGCAAGAAAACCCTATAAACATCAAGTGGACAGGGCTAAAGATCTACTTGGACTTATACACTCAGATGTATGTGGCCCATTTAGAATCACATCAAGACAAGGAGCAAATTACTTCGTGACTTTCACTGACGACTATAGTCGGTATGGTTATGTTTACTTGATGAAACATAAACATGAAGTGTTTCAAAAGGAAGTAGAAAACCAACTCGGGAAGACCATAAAATCACTACGTTCTAATCATGGAGGTGAATATATGAGTCAAGAGTTTTTGGATCATCTAAAAGAGCATGGGATTATTGGCCATCGAACTCCTCCCTATACTCCACAACACAATGGTGTATCTGAGAGGAGAAATCGAACACTGCTTGACATGGTTTGTACTATGATCAAACTAAATACTCTTCCAAAGTCCTTTTGGGATTATGCCCTTGAGTCTGTTGCACGCATTCTCAATATGGTTCCAACTAAGAAGGTTGAAAAGACACCATACGAAGTATGGCATGGGCAAGCCCCTAAGCTGTCTTATTTAAAAGTCTGGGGTTGTGAGGCACTTGTTAAGCGTGATACACTTACTAAACCTGACAAACTTGAACCTAGAGTTGTTAAGTGTATCTTTGTAGGATACCCTAAGGAAACTATGGGATATTCTTTCTATCTTCCATCTGAGAACAAAGTTATTGTTTCTCGAAATTATGAGTTCTTTGAGAATGATCTTATGGATCTTGAAGCAAGTGGGAGTTTAGAAGATCTTGAAATAATTCAAGATGAAGATATAAATCCTTCTTTAGACACTAGCATTCATCATGATGAGGATGATCAATAAATTGAAGAACCTCAAAGTGATATTGTTCCATTTCGTAAGTCCACTAGGACACGCCTGTGCTCTCGACCGTATGTGTTTATACATTGACGCCGAGAACATGAGTTAGGGATCTTGGTGAACCCAATAACTATAAAGTCATTCATCGATCCTCAATCCAAGAAATGGCTTGATGCGATGAATGTGGAAATGCAATCCATGAAATACAATAATGTATGGGTTTTAGTTGAGCTTCCTCCTAACTGCAAGACAGTTGGTAGCAAGTGGCTTTTCAAGAAGACAACCGACATGGATGGTAAGGTATACACCTTTAAAGCTCGTCTTGTAGCAAAGGGCTTCACTCAAACCTACATGATTGATTATGAAGAAACTTCTTATCCCGTAGCAGACATTAGAGCTATAATAGCCATAGCGACATTTTATGACTTTGAGATATGGCAAATGGATGTCAAAACCGCCTTCCTCAATGGACATCTTTACGAAGAGGTCTATATGGAGCAACCTGAGGGTTTTGTTGATCCTAAATATCCTAACCGTATATGCAAGCTCAAGCGTTCCATTTATGGACTTAAGTAAGCATCGAGGCAATGGAATAAGCGTTTTGATGATGAGATCAAGAAATTTGGATTTTCTCATAATCAATATGGGACATGTGTATATCAGAAAGCTAGTGGGAGTTATGTCACTTTCCTAATTCTATATGTTGATGACATATTGCTTATGAGAAACAACATTTCAATGTTACAAGATGTAAAATCCTATCTTGGAAGATGTTTCGCCATGAAAGATTTAGGAGAAGCTACATATATTCTTGGAATCAAGATCTATCGAGACAAATCTAAACGATTAACTGATTTATGTCAAAGTGCTTACATTGAGAAAATCTTGAAGAGATTTTGTATGGAGAATTCCAAACGTGGAGCTATCCCAATGCAAAAAGAGCCTAAGTTGAGTAAGTCACAAGGTGCTGAGACACATGCTACGAAAGAGCGCATGCAAAGAGTTCCTTATGCTTCGCTATAGGATCTATTATGTACCGTGAGATGTACTGGCCCGATGTTGCGCTCGCATGCATGTGACAAGCCTATTTCAACAGGATCCGGTGAACTTCATCGACTTCGTGAAAAATATTCTTAAGTATTTACGCAATACTAAGGATATGTTTCTGGTTTATGGAGTAAATACGGAACAAGGGCTTAGGGTTTCTTGCTACACTCATGTTGGATATTTGACAGATGCTGACGACTTAAATGGAGGTGTTGTTGATTGGAAAAGCATAAAGCAAAGTATTTATGCTACTTCAATTGCGTGTCGAGTATATTGTCGCCATGATGCATCAAAAGAGGTCAGATGGATTCAGAATTCATATATGGGTTGAACATTGTTCCCACAATTGAAGAACCCATAAATATGTATTGTGACAATACTTGAGCCATTACTATAGCAAATGAAAGTGAAATCACTAAAGGTGCTAGACATTATCGCGCTAAAGTTCATTATCTTCGAGAGACCATTGAAATGGGCGATGTGAAGATATTAAAGGTTCACATAGATGACAACCTAGTTGATCCATTTACGAAAGCTTTGAAGTATCAGAAGCATTCTAAATTGACTAGATATATAGGTTTAATACCTGCTAGTAGTCTCATGTAAAATGTGTGCTAATTAGTATTTGAATAATTTGGAATTGTAAGACAATTACTATTTTCTAATTAATAAAGATACGAGGTATTTGTTATTATATTCATATAATATGTTATTCCATATTTGCATGTTTAATCCATGAAATGATTTATCATTCTAAATATATCCATTGTCGGTTAACAATATGGGAATATTGTTATGTAAGGCAAATGTGAGTGTTGGTTATAATTATAACGAGAATTTGGATTGTTCCCGCCAAACTCATAAGTATTCACTAGAGATGCATATTGGATACCCCAACTTTCAAACATTTACTTTTGAATCCTTGTCATAAGTAAAATATTGAAAATGGTTTGTTATCTTCGTCCTTAGAGTAGAGATACATGCAAGTTCTGTTATGTGTGGATATCATTTTTTGTAAGTATACGCAAAACACTATCTGAATAAGGTAGTTATAAAGGCTATATTTCGGAGTGATGTGAAGCAACATCCACAACACTTGTAGTCAATAAAAGATTTGTTTCTCCACTTGATATGTGCAGAATGATACCATGGCGCCTCCCCAGATTTAATCAGATAAATGTTTGGCCAGACCCAAAGGGTAATGCAAGATGATTCTTGATTACATTTGGTATATCTGAATTAAAATCTATGACGAGATTCTAAATGGTTAAACTATATAGAATGATTTTGGATCCATATCCATGGTTTAGCGGTATCTATAACAAAGGATGATTAAAGCAAGACATTGAATGATCATGCTACTGAGAAATTTTTGAAACTATTATCTCATACACTTTTAGTTAAAAAGAGAGTGAGAGCGTTGCTAAGCGTTTCCGTCGTTAGTTTTGTGTGTCATTCGACACTCCAACTCCCAAGTGGGAGTTGTTGGTTTGTGGGAGTTTAAAACACGCGTAAACAACTAAAAGTGTGTGAGCCTATGGGGGCACACACGAGAGTACGTGTCGAACGTATAAATGCTTGAATACGTATACCCGATATGCATGCATGTTTACCCGATAATTATACTCGATCCATGGGCTTGCCCAATTAATTAAATGGGTCGGGTTTGGATGTGCCTTGGGCCTAATTCTTCTAGACGATTGTGGCATGGGGGTTTGTTTGGGCTTCTTTGCTTGTCGATCAAGTCATAGCCCAAGACAACGAGTCGGTTTGTTTACTAAATAAACAAACACATCCCCTCTTCCATTCACGCATCATATATCCCTAAAATCTATCCCTAACCAATCCTAGTTCCCTCCTCACTTCTCAGTCGACTTGATCAATGTCGATTAGGGTTTTGTTTGGTTTCTAAACTTGCATCGTTCCTACTTGATCCAAGTGTTTAGGTTTTGATCGTTTGGTGTTTTCCTTGTTCCTGAGTTCCTGGTCGAATAAGGAACAACAACAAGGTTGATTTTGTTTTCTGGTCATGAGTTCTTTCTCGGACAACACATTAGAAACATATCGGACATCCTGTCCGATATCGGATAAGGAAGCAGATTAGCATCTTGGGTGTTTTAGTTCTCGGGCAAAGAAGAAAGAAAGGTTATTGGGTTTTTCTTGTTCGTGATATTCAAGTGTTATTCAAAGGGTTGATTGTTTGATGTTCTCGACTAGCTCTTATCGAACGTGCTCGGTTTACGTGTTTGTGTGTGATACCCACAGAGATATATATCTTAGATATTTGGGTTTCTTTTGGTTTCTTGTTCGTTAACTTGCGTTCAATTGTCGCCAAAGGTAGTTTTTCTATTTACCTTTTATTCGTTATGGTTTTTTAAATACGTGTTTACCTAATTGCTTTAACTAGATCCAATTTTGTTGCGTACTCATTTGCGTTACTTGGCTAACTTAGTTATAAAATCCCAACATTGGCAACGCCTCCATATTCAGCATGAGCACTATACCTAGATATCGTAGCTTGGAGCTTAGCAGACCAAGAAAGCAAGTTATCCCCAAGGAAAACACAGTAACCAGATGTGGAACGCCGAGTGACAGGGTAACCAGCCCAGTCAGCATCCGCATAAGCAATTAGTTGAGAAATAGTAGAAACATGCGGTTGTAAACCATAATCAATAGTACCACGAACACACCGAAAAATGCGCTTGAGAGCAAAAAAAATAAGGTTCACGAGGATCATGCATATAAAGGCACACTTTCTGAACAACATATGACAAATCAGGTCGTGTAAAGGAAAGATACTGAAGAGCACATGCTATGCTACGATACAAAGTAGGTACAGAAATTGGGTCACCATCATGACCAAGATTAGCATATGTATCAACAGTAACCCGACAAGGATTACACTTGTGCATATGAGCACGCTCAAGAAGCTCCTTAGCATAAGTATAATTAAGAGAACCCATGTCAGTCATAGCGATTCTCCATGAAGCGAGGAGATAAATTTTTGTAGAAAAGTTTGTGAGCATAATATTATTAACATAAAGAAGCAAGTATGCAATATATGTCCCGCGGTGAAAAAGAAACAATGATGAGTAGCTAATTTGTGCTGAAAATCAACTCGTATAGCATAAGAAGCAAAGCGTTGAAACCATGTACGAGAGGTTTGCTTGAGCCCATAAAGAGAACGTTGTAAGTGACAAACATAATCAGGACGATGAGGGTCCACAACGCCAGGTTGTTGATGCATATAAATTTTCTTCAATAAATGACCATAAGAAAGGCATACTTCAGAACCAGCTGATGAATCGACCAATTCCTAGAAACTACAAGACTCAAAACAATGCGAATGCTAGCCGGTTTAACCACTAAGGTAAGTGTCTCATCACAATTAATACCCAATTGCTGACAACGTCCATTTGCTACAAGACGAGCTTTGTGCCGACTAAGAGATTTATCTTCATTAAATTTATGTCTGGAAAGCCGCGTAGAACGCACAATATTGACATTAGCAGGACGAGGCACAAGTACCCACGTTCCGTTAGTAATTAAAGCATTATATTCATCTAACATAGCTTTTTCCCAATATAGGTCATGAAGAGCATGCACATGATGAGCCCAATGAATAGATGAAGTGGTTGTAGTGTGGAGAGACAGATGGTCGACATGCTTGGAAGTGCCATCCTTAGCACGCGTGACCATCGGGTGTGGATTTGTCGGTAGTGGGTCCGGTAAGGGTTGTTGAGTAGTGTACGAGTTTGGTTGGTGAACTATTGTGAGGTAATGGATTGTGGGTCGAGCAAAGGTTGTTGTGGAGTAGACTGTGTTAAACAGTGAGTTCCCGTAGGTGATACGTTTCATTGATATGATATATATAGGTAAATATATAATGAAACCCTAATAGACTCAAACAAAATCGGGCTTTGGCCATATCTATCCTCTAACACTCACTCGCAGTCCGAGCGGTAAAAGTGCGAAAGCTCGGGCTAGAGTAGTAAACTAAAAAAAACATTAATGTAATAAAAACATAATTTGTTGGTGAAGAAATCCGACAGCAAGCGGAAACAATTCTTCAAGTAGCAGCAAAAGTATATAAAAGCACTAGAAAAAGCAAATAACATATTTGTTGATGAAGACACTTGACAGCAAGCGGATATTGATCTTCAACATACAACAACAACAAAAGCAGAAGAAAAGAAGAAAAAAAGAGAGCAAAGATTAGACTTTATTTTTTGGCCAATCAAATTCCGGTGGCGCGTGGCAGACCAACCAACGGCCGACGAAGGTGGTTCAAGTTGGGTTTTGAGCAAAATTGAAAACCGAAGAGAATGGTACTAACCGCATTATTTAGCCAAAACAGTATGCGCATATGGTTTTGGCTTTTTTTTTTTTTTTTTTAATTATTATTTTTATAAGGGATAAAGGGTGACGACTAGGGTTTGAAGGGGTGACTTAGAGGAGTTGGCTCAACATAGCCACCTAGGTCTAAAGATCAGACCCACTCCGATACTATGTTAAACAGTGAGATCCCCAGAGGTGATACGTTTATTGATACGATATATAAAGGCAAATACATAATGAAACCCTACTAGACTCAAACCCACAATCGGGCTTGGGCCATATCTATGCCCTAATAGACTGTGGGCCAGGTGTATGCTGGTGGGCCGAACCAAGTAGGGTAAGACAAGGTGAACTGACATGAGGTGTTTGTGTATTCATAGATTGGGTCGTGGGAGAGACAAAGGGTGGTACATTGGGTATAAGTGGAGTGGTATGTTGGGCCATAATGGGCATAATCATGTTAGGAAATGAAGTAATGGTTGGGCTAGGAAGCTAGGTCACTTATGGTGCAGTGGCAATTTGATAAGTTGGCAGTGGAAGGGGTAACAAGAATTCATAGGATGACGGTGATGTAAGGGTCATGGATTTAAATGGAAAGGCATCTTCGTCAAATATGACGTGACGAGAAATTACTATTTTGTTACTGACAGGTTTTAGGCATCGATAACCACGGTGGTTAGCGCGGTAACCAAGAAAAACGCATGGTGTGGAGCATGGTAGAATTTTGTGGTCAACTTGTATGTAAGGATAACAAAGGCCTCCAAAAACATGCAATGGTTGTCGTAAGTAGATTTAGTGTTGTAAAGTTTGGTAAAGGGGATTTCGTTGTGAATGACGATTGAAGGCAAATTGTTTAAGCAATGTGCAACTATAGGGGTATTTATTTTTAGCTTAATGGCCCTTTTGGAACCAGAAATAGGTGGGACCAACAAAAAAAACATGTTTCTTTTTTCTCTTATTTAAAGTGATTGTCTGAGAGTTAAATGATGCAGAAAAGGCCTTCCTCCCAAACCAAAGGTTTAGACCCAAAACACATTACAAATATACCCTCCTTCTTTTTGAAACATTATATCCCTTTAATTCCACAAATACAGTTCCTCACCGCAACCTCACCTCCCTGACGCCATAAACCGACCATCTCATCATTCGTCGTCTGCCACTCCGGCCGACCATCTTCTCATGTATCTTCTTATCTCTTATAATTATCAATTATTAAGTCATATCATCTAGTGGGTATACTATGAGGATGCTTTTTATGGATCAAACTTTTTTTTTTATAATAATTTTATGTGGGATTGCATTTATTTATTGTTTTTTATGTTTGATTTTAACCCATATACAGAGCTAAGAAATTAGGCACAAACTTGGATAAGAGATGGTTTAAGATTGCTATTATTTATTAATAATATTGTTAATAGTTTAGTACTAAACTTCAACTAGGCTCTTGAAAAATAATGATAATTGAACTGCTTGTCATTAGTAAATGATTTAGGGATAAGGAACTAAGGAAAATAATTATTTCATAATGAGGAAGGTGGAATAGACCATAACACTCATTTTTTTTATAGATGAAAAACATGTATTGTACTACCTTTGCTAGTTAAACATTTCATGAATCTCATACATTTTTTGAATTATGACATGCTTGTTTTGGTATTTATTTTGCAAGGTTATGGAATTTCTAAAAGAAATTCTTTTCTTACTTGTTCTATTATGATATGTGAGACGAAAAAGAAACGTCAGAAGAAAGGAACGAACAAGAGATAACACTTCGGCGTTAAGTGGTCATGCTTATACACGAGAGTTATTGGGTGGAAATAATAAACAATTCCAAGAGTTAATGCGACTTTCTCGTGATTCATATATATTACTATGCAACCATTTTAAAGAAAACTTTGGTTACATGATAGTATGCATATAAGCGTCGAAGAAAAGATGGCCATTTTCTTTACAACTATAGGACATAATGAACATTTTAGGATGATTAAACGAAGATTTCAGCACTCTTCAAGAACTATTCATGGTTGTTTTCATGAAGTTCTAGAAAGAATGATGGAATTTGCAAAGGAAGTCGTACGACCAACATCCTATAATCCAAACCCGAATATGTCTGATCGACTAAGAACTTTGAGAGAAATCTTTCCCGTATGTTATATTTACACAGCTTGTAAGTTTATTAATTTATAAGGTTACTGATATATTGTGTATCCATCAACAAGGGAGCAATAGGTGCACTAGATGGCACTCTCGTGCATGTTGTTGTCGCTATTAATGAGCAAACCGCTTATAGAGGAAGAGGATGTGGTCGGCGTTATCAAAATGTATTAGGAATTTGTGATTTTGATATGATATTCACATTGTTTGGGCTGGATGGGAAGGTATAACACATGATTCAAGAGTACTAACGAAAGTTGTACATAACCTAACTTGTGGCTTTCCATTTCCTCCCCCAGGTATGTGATACCACAAGTACCTTTTTTATATTATCTCTCACAAAAAATGATATCGTACCTATCACATATTAATTACAGATAATTATTATCTTTGTGACGCTGCATATGCCAACACTCGTGGCTTTTTGGCTCCATATCAAAACACAATATATTGGTTAGCGGATTTTCTTCGTCGACATGCTTTAACTAAAGAAGAAAAGTTCAACCATGCACACGCACAACTTATAAATGTTATTGAACGCGCTTACGACGTCTTGAAGGCAAGATTTCCGATTTTAAAGCAAATGGCTAGTTATAAATTGGAGATACAAAGAGATGTGATGATTGTTTGTTTTGCCATTCATGATTTCATACGAAAATGTAACATTTAAGATCTGTTTTTTCAAGAATTTGATGCAGAGAGTATATTTAACAACGAATAAGAATTTGAAGGACATGTAGAAGAAGATGCAAATGGGACGCAATAGGGGGGAAAAATCAATATATGATTAATTTGCGTGACGAAATTGCTAATGGGTTGTAATAGTTGTATTCAAGTTATTAGGGACGTTTTGGTTGTAATATTATTAGTATTGACTTTTTTATTAATATAGTAAGATTTTAAGTTATGTTAATATATGTTATTGTTCATGTTGCTACTTCAATATTGTTTAGAATCTATTATTTGTTTGTTCAAGATATTAAAATGTTACAGGGTTAAAATTGTCATTTGCAGTGATTAAGATGTTCTCTCATAATACAAAAAGAAACAACATATATATAAACACATTTTAAATGGGACAAGTCAAATATATCAAGTCATATAGACAACACCTAAACTAAAAAAAATAAACAACACCTATTTGTTCCACCAAATAAACAGGTGGAATATTAATTTGAAAAATAAGACAATATGGTGAATCAAATGGTTGGTTTAGGGTTTTTAGAGAGGATATTTTTAGGCTTAGATACCATATTAGATATTCTAAAGTGCATAGCTTTATTATTGATAATGTGTCAAATATATATATAGTACATAATCACTTGATAAGCAAGATAACACATTGGACTAGCCCTAAACTAATAGTACTTGGGGTAATCCTTATATCATTCGACTAATAACTAATCCTTATTTCACTCCATTTATTACATTCCGTTTGGCTAATAGACACTATTGAATTCATATGTTCTTACTACTAATAATGAGAAAATTGTTAACAATTACGGGGCTTTTACCATCCAACAACAAAAGAAAAAAAAATATAATTACGTTAGGTTTCTGTTAAAGGTTATGCGAAACTATATGAGCTTGAACTTTTAAACTAATTTGGATTATAATATAGTTTTTGCTTGTCACATAAGTTTATAGATACTTTTATTAGCTACAAGCTTTTATACGCTCAAGCTAATGAAAATAAGCCTTTCATAAAAAATGAAAATAGGCTTTGACTAACATTTTATACATCAACATTTCCGTACTTAACTAACATTTCTTATGTTAGCATTTTAGCACTTAAATCTTATGGTGCAACAATTATTTTAATTTTTAAAAATATACGTATTGTTGTAACCTGTCATGAAGCGCTGATACCACATGCTTGTTACTAATAGATGCAAAGCTTCAATTTTAATAAATTAAATTGTTTTTTAAATTGGGCGAAATAAGTCTTAATAATTTAAAGTACAATGCATTTGCAAATGAATTAGAATATAAATATACTAAAATCTGATCTACCATGCATATTAATTTTTTGTTTTATCAAAATGATATACTTATCCAATGCGTGCCTTTCACTTATATTTTAGGATTAATTTCATATTTCACCCTACTTTTATGATTAATTTCATATATACCCAAAGTGCAAGTATTTAATGCATAATGTACAATGTTTTTAATGCATGTTTGGGTATATTTGAAATTTCCAACCAAAATGAGGGGAAATATGAAATTGCCCCTATATTTTATTTAAGTTTCATTTATTTTTTGTAAAAGATTTAAGTTTTATCATGAGATAAGTAAATGTTTAATCACGTCGTGTGCAAATAAGGCAAAAGGATTTGACATAGATTTATGTTCAATCATATCTTATAATTTTCTCTAAGCAGTTTTATGAGCTAAAGTAGTCATATTTAAAAGTTTACAGGTTGTTGAAATAAACAATAGCAATAAGTTAAAAGTACGAGAAACATGATGATGCCAAAAATTGAAGGCATGCTCGTTCCATACCTAACTTTAACCCAGTGATTGATGGATTCATTACCCTTTTCTATGTTTGGCTTCCATCTAGTTACTACATGTACGAGTCTTTGAGTCATTAAGTAAAAAAAAAAAAAACATTTTTCCTTTTTTCATTACGCGTGTTAGTATAAAGCATGTAAAACTGAAAATGAGGGATTAGATTCGTTCACGAGTGGCTCAAGCTATTTCTAGGCCTAAAGCAAAATTTTAAAATGGGGCATTTTTTATTACTTTTGCTTGCGTAATTTAGTTTAAAAAAATAGATTAATGGAAGGATTAGATATGAAACCAAAATAATAAAGCAATAAGAAATGAAGAGTTAATCAAAAATTGAAAAATAAAAGATATGAAAGATATATGACAAACTTCCTTGTAAGGTATCATTCATCAACTATTGCTTATTTTTCTAATTGCATATATATATTTTGTATTTATTATCATTATATTTTTAACAGTTTTCATAAAGTTTTATTATTACATGATCCTCATTCATGTTATAAAAAATTTAAATGTTATTTTTTAACAAAATAAATACAATTCAGGCACAAGTTCTGACTTCTGAATTGTATTTCTAAATGAATTATAGTTCCTAACATCCGAAGTATAAGTCTAAAACTCATTTAACATGCATAAAACAAGAACTTGATATTAATTAAATTGAATGCTAAAGCGGGAGAAATTGTAACACCCCAAAACCTGTTTTTAAGTGTTAACTTACGAAAATGTCATCAAGTAAGTTAGACTACAACTTTTATAAGTTTAAGGCTTCATATGATTGGTTAGTCAAATCCTATAGTCAAACTATAAGTGAATATATTATGTAAATGGTTTTAGGAAGTATTGTGTGTCAAAAATATAAGGGAAAAGAACTTGAGGGACCTAAGTTGCCATAATCCCAAACTAGTACTAGAACCAACTTGTTTTAGTACTAGAACCACTTTGTTATAGCCTGCTTGGACCATTCCTACCACATTTACAAACTAGTACTAGAACCACCTTGTTATAGCCTTGAGGAACTATTCTTACCACATTTTCAAAGTTGTGCCAAATTTATTGAGATAAACATCTCATATGTTCCACAAGCTTCTAGAAGTGCGTGGTGTTTTGTGCGTGACGAGCCAATGGAGAAAGGATGGAAAATAACAACTGTGCTAGTGATCATTTGATGGAAGATTAATGTTCTAATACAATTAATGTGTCCCTAAGGATGATCCTATGCAAGTGTTGATGATTCTTGGTTAGGATTCAAGTGGTGATGTTGTTATGGCTTCTTGGTAGATTTAGCTATGGAATTGAGGTAAATAAATCGGTAATATTGACTTTATCATATATTGTGTTATATGAATGATGGTGTCAATGTTTAAGAAGGCTCTAGTTAGCATTATTGGATTAAGGTTATAACTAGCTAAATACGTGATTAGACTAGTCGTGGAACTAGTTAAGGTATGTGACATATATGTTCGTTATAGAAATATGTTGGTTAAAGTTCTATGACAAATGATAGTGTGATTAAGATGTGGTTAAAGTACTTTAGGCAAGTAACAGCGTGGTTAAGTCTTTTGAATTAGTAATTGAAGTGTTTGATGCATATATGTTGGATGATGTATACTTTTATGTTATTGCATGTTTACTTACTAAGCGTTTCGCTTACCGCTATATTAGTAGTTGTTGTTTTTCTAGGTTTACATGTTGCAAGTAGGAGCTTGGTAAGGCTTTTGGATGTGAAAATAGAAGTGCATTGCCTTTGTGCGTATGTAAGTAGTCGTAGAATACCAAGCTCGAAGTCAAGGTTGAACCCCATGTGTCGTTAAATGGTTTGAAAATGTTATTGTCATGTGTCGAAGTAATTTTTTATAGTCTTGTATTATAGTTTATGCAAACGGATCAAAAGATATGATGTATGTAAATTGGGTCAAAACGGGTGTTTGGAAAACCCCGTAAAGTATGGTTCCGCAGGGTCATTTGAACCAAGTATGTTCATGAAAATGATTTGCATGCTATTTTAAAGTATTCTTGAAGTTTTTATGTTGTGTCGGGATGTGGAAGTCGAGTTTTGGTCGTTTTAGTCAAGTATTAAAATGGGACAACATGTTGTGCATAAAACGGGTCATGTTCGGAAAATAATATCTAAAAATCGTAAGTCGTTAGAAGTCGTGCCATCTATCGTTTTAAATGTAGTTGAGTATAATTTCATTTAAAAATACTTTCAAGGGTTGGTTTGTAACGGAATTGTGCCCGTTTAATGATTAGTAAAAGCAGGTCATTTTTCGGTCATATAAATCACAAAATGTTTTGGTCAAAATGGAAAGGGTGTTCCAACTTCGTACCAGAGCTTCGGTTTAAGTGAATTAGGTTGTCATTATAGGATTTCCTAAATTAAACCACTAATATTTGTGTGTACCGTAAGTTTAAGTTATGCGAAGTATTATGATGTCTTAGTTATATGATAATGTTAGTGCTTACGGCAAAAATGAGACAAGTATGTAACTAATACATGAATTAGAAATTAAAATGTGATATAAGAACCATAGACTATATGACTTGAAGATGAATAAGAATGTTTTAACACTTTTTGTTCAAGTGTTAAGTGCCTTTAAAGCCTACTAAAATGGAACCATCACATTCACGTCATGAATAAGCATCTAGGCTAGGTTATGGTAGTGGAGAATTCAAGGTCCCAAACTCAAGTGTGGGAAGGGCTGAAGTTACGTGTGAGGCTGTTTCCTATGCCAACTTCTAAACGGTGAACCAAGTAAGAAAGATGTTAATTTTCGTTCATTAGTAGCTTCGACTGGTAATGGGGTTGATGTTATTTCGGTGGCTTTGGTTCTTGATGTGAATGAACGGTTTAGTAATTATGTTTATGGGTTTTCTATGGGCAAAAAAGTGGCATATTCAGTTGTTGAAAATTATGTCAAGAACACTTGGAACAAGTGATGTGTCGTTTAGTATATGTATATATGTGAATTCAAGTTTTAAATTTATATTTAGCCGACTTTACCTATAAAAAACACTTACGGACAATTATCCAGTCGAGAGTGAACTAATTGGTAAGTAAGG
This sequence comes from Chrysanthemum lavandulifolium, assembly GCA_022545495.1. Taxonomy (NCBI): domain Eukaryota; kingdom Viridiplantae; phylum Streptophyta; class Magnoliopsida; order Asterales; family Asteraceae; genus Chrysanthemum; species Chrysanthemum lavandulifolium. The sequence goes on along the minus strand of CM040244.1, from coordinate 25,472,013 downwards.
TGTCGATCACTGATAGTAGAAAGTTAACACTTAAATATCTATCAGTATTTTAATTATATAAGTTAGTCTATCTAAACCTAAGCTAACGCATCAGAGGGGTTTTCAGTCTGATAGACTAGCACAATGTTTAGATTTAATAAAACTGTAAAAGCAATGAGACAAATAACATACACAAGCAGAAACACATATAACAAAGAAGAGGTCAAGCCGATAGTAAGGAAAACGTATTAGCCATTGTTTAGTCATACAAGATGTTTGATAATTCTAAGACCTGTAGCGACGGTACTCACAACTTGGCGTTTATCATACCTAAACCTAGCTCGTCACTAGGATCTAAATTCTCGTATTAAGCATTTTTCAGCAGATCTAATCCTGTCATGATTAGTTGGAATCCGCATAAAGCACACCTTAATGATTACCAATTTTATCATTTTCCCATTAGGGCTTACATTAACATGCAAAACAATATTAATGAAGTAATAGATGCAATCAAAACACAAGCTTAAACTGCCTATCGAATTACTAACAGATCAAAACATCAAATAATCATTAAACATGGCTAATACCTATGGGCATTAGCCCACAATCTCAGTAATAATACAAGATAACATGTTTTGAAAGATTCAAGTATAAATCAAAAGAGAAAAATGCGCTAACCGAACGATTATAGTGTACTAAAACGAATTAAGTGAATTATCCTATGTAAATATGCACTAGCAGGACCTTCTTGGTCTTCTTTATGTCTATAGTCTCGTACTTGGTGGTTATATGCTCATTCTACTCTTTTAAAACCGGATTCTATTTACACATTCTGGAAACAGGTTCGATACGCCGTATCGGGTTATGCGATACGACATATCATGGTAACTTTGCGTGGGGTCCAAGATTGTTATATTATAAAATATTCGCACACCGCCATAGTGATACGGCGTATCACAAATCTTCATACGACGTATGTTGTCTTCTTATCTTGGAATTCTGGTGAAGTCATTGAGATTGATACGGCGTATTCAGTTGTCTTCATACACCGTATTAGGACTAAAGCAAGTCAAATCTTCATGTTGACCAAAGTTTCATACACGACGTATCCAATATTTGGGTACAGCGTATTCTTCAAAGTCAGGCAATGGTCTTCATAATCGTCCAAGTCTTGGTATACGACGTATCTATCTAGAATGATACGACGTATTATTGTCTGTTTTGTAGACTTTCTCTAACTTGATTCATTTAGCATTAAAACGTGTTTATAATATCTAACTTTCATCAATTGCTCGTAAATACCTGAAATATGAACATTTAAGCGATTAAGTATCAAATCTTATATAATGATATAAAACAAGCAATATACATAGGATAAAGGATGCTAATAATATGCACTTGTTTGATGTCATCAACAAGTATGGTCTTGTTATAATTATGATGATATCTAAAGGTTTGTTCTTTTTTAAGTTTAGTTCTAAGAACGGGATAGATGCAATGCTTGAAAATGGTCAATGCTTTATTCGTAACGTGCCATTAATTCTGAAAACTTATCTCCGGATGCGAATTTATTTAAGGAAGACGTGTGTAATATTCCGGTGTGGGTTAAATTCCATGATGTTCCTATCACAACCTTCACAAAAGATGGGTTGACTGATATTGCAACAAAACTTGATACCACATTGATGTTAGACACTTATACTTTAACTATGTGAATGGAGTTACGGGGTATGTCGAGTAATACGAGAGCTATGATTGACTTACGAGCTAATGTTGACTCGAAAGAAACTCTCGTGGTGGCAGTTCAAAAAATAGAGGGTGATGGGTATATTATGAATACTATTCATATTGAGTATGAGTGAAAACAACAAAAATGTTCAAATTGCAAGGTATTTGGCCATGTCTTGGAGGAATGTCCAAAGAAAATCGTCTCGGATGTGTTGAAGAATGTAACAACCCAAAGGTAAGTTGTACGTGGAATTCATATTGGTTCGAAGTCTCATATAGTCCATAGACCAATTCAACCTAATAAAAAGAATACATAGACGACACAAGAGAAAACAAAATGAATGAATGCTAAAAAAAAGTGCTAATACTATTACTACATCGAATTCTTTTAAAGCTTTAGGGTATATGGTGGATGTGGACGAATGGTATGTTTTAGTGCAATTGGAGCTGGAGTGAATTAGGTAGAGTTGAAATGGGCTTATATTATAAGTCGAAACTAGAATTTTTATTTTCATAAACTTGTTTGGCAAATTAGTTTAAGTTGGGGCTTATTGTAAAATTACTAAAAATGGCATTATAATTAAATTAGCATATGTATATATTAGATATTTTTGTGGGTAATTAAGTAATTTGGTACCAACGAGACTTATATTTGGGGCTTATAAAAACTTTAGCCTCATTTGTAGGGCTTGGGCTTATAATTTCAAAAGCCCTCCTATAAGCCTCTACGCCAAACGATTATAGAGGGGCTTTTGAAATTTAAGCCCCTTAGCCAAACACAGCCGAAATAGGACTGAAATACCCTTAGTGCGCAAGAGGCGAATCGTGTAGATGGCAATGGGCAAAAGGATAAACATACGACAAAAAATAGGACTATTATGTTGTGTGGTCAACCTCCGAACATTGAAAAAAGGGTAACTTTGGAATCGACATCTACGCCTAGTACTTCAATGGGAGATCAAGAAGGAATTCAGATAGTGAAGTTGAGGAGGTATATGATGAAACGACTCGATTCATAGCTTCCTTATCAAATCGAGCTGGTGATGGTGTGAACGATGCGAGTCTTCTTGAGGTTGAAGATTATGACATTTATGATGGTTACGAGAATGATGCTTTTGGATTAACTAAACAACAATTGACATTATGTATAGCGTTCGATATCACTTTTTGAGGTTAAGTTAAACGATATGGTTATTTTTTGTGTCATTATGAGTCAAATGTAATCTTGTCGTTAGTGGTTGTTTTTATAGTAGGTTCATAAGTTTGGTGCCATTCTTATGATATGTATAGTTTGAAGCACAAAAGGTGCATTGTCTTCACCTATGTAACATGTTAAGATGCGAGATTTCACCTAAAACACTTTCTTGAAGTAATATATTTACCAGTGAAACCTTTTAAAAAATATAATAAAATTGTCTAGTACTTAAAATAGATAGAGAAATATGATCGAAATGATCATATTATCCTATTTTTTTCTATGATAATATTTAATATCTATCAAATTTTTTTATCTAGTTTTAGTAGAGGTGGCAAAATAGGCGGGCCGGGTGGGCACCTAGACGAGCTAAAACCAGTAATTTAGAATGGCAGCGCGGGCTTAAATGGTAGCAATACAACCAGACTACTAAACAAGACACGTTATCTGAATTCTTAATAAAAGACCTAAAACGACAAAATAAATTCCTTAAACTTAATATCTTATTTATATTAACAAACTTAAATATATTATATAAAAAATAAAAATAAACGATGGTAATGTTACAATTGAGAAAAATAAATCGCCCATTAGCTTATTTAAGTTTTCGATAATTTATATGTCTGCGAATTTCAAAAAAGAGGCTAAATGCTACTTAAATCTTTAAAACTCGCCATTTAAATTTCTTCTTCTTTTGGACACGTTTAAGACCTCTAAGTTTTAGTAACGGCTAAAAAGTAATTAAACTATTTTTTTTTATAAAAATCAAATAAATATTACTTTAACTAAAGAAAAAAAAAAAAAGAAAAATACATACCCCGTGCAAGCATTGCGTCTGGTCACACCTTACTCACTCTCTCATCGCCTTTCCCTAAAACCCTAAATCCACACACACTCAAAACACACACACACACACAAATATCATCATCCATCCATCTATCCACCCATCCATCAATAAAAACAACATTTTTCCGTTATAACTAACTTTTAGTAATCAGTTAGTTAGTTAGGCTCTAATTTAGCAGCTCAATGGAGCCATGGCTATCAGTCGCATCTTCCGTTCCGGTCTCGTCTACCAAACGACGGATTCAGATCTTCCGATCCGAAATTCCTTCGATTTTGCTTCATTCAGGTTGTTATATTGAGATATTTTGTGAATGCAGTTGCTTATTATAATGATGATGATTTTTAGGTTTTTTGTTGAAATTTTGATTTAACGGTTACGTTGTCGGTTTACGATATGTTATCGAGCTGCTTGTTTTTTGTTTATGACTTATTTCTTCGTATTTTTGTTATTTTATTGGTTTATATAATATGATGTGAATGCAGTTGCTTATTTTAGATGTTAAGTCATGTTATCGGTTTATGATATGTCACGCGATAGCAATTGTTTCATTTGTACTGAAATTTAGGCTGTTTGAATTGCGATGTTATATTGTTACGATATCGACTTATCGGTTTATAATATATTAAATGTAGACTGATTTCTGTTTGCGATGTTATATTTTTACGTTATCGATTTATCGGTTTATAATGTGTTAATTTGACTAGTTTTTCATCTTTGATGTTATATTTTGTTATTTTATCGGTTTATAATGAATGATGTCAATGTGGTTGCTTATTGTGTAGTGGAATTCAGGTTTTTTTGTTGAAATGTTAGTTTTGATTTTGATTTTCGTTTGTGATGTTATATTTGTTACATTATCAAGTTATCGGTTTATGACACATGATCTGAATGCAGTTGCTTATATTATCACTACTGATTTTCGTTTCTGATGTTATATTGCTGTGTTATGTTATCGAGTTATATGTGACGCAAATTCAGTTGCTTAGTCTAGTCTGTTGTTGAAATTATTTTTTTAGTTTACTGATTTGCGTTTGTGATGTTATACTGTTTTGTTATGAAGTTAAGTGTTTGTAATATGTTATCGAGTTATTGGTTTATGATATATAATGTGAATGCAGTTTCTTATTGTAGATGTTAGGTTAGGTTGTTGTGAAATGTTTATTTTAGTGCGTATATTCATTTCTGATGTTATTGAGCTATTGATTTATAATATGTTTACGAGTTTATTGACGACGTGAATGAGTTGCATCATTTGTAGTGGAGTTTAGTTTTTTGTTGAAATGTTAATTTTGCTACTATTTTTGATGTTATATTGATATGTGTTGTGAATGCAGTTGCTTATGTAGATGATGATTTTAGGTTTATTGTTGAAATGTTGATTTTAGGTTATTGATTTTTGTTTGTGATGTTAAATTTGTTACGTTATCGACTTATTGGCTTATAATATGTTATGGAGTTACTGGTTTTTTGTTTGTGAGGTTATCTTATCAGTTTATGATCTATGATGTGAAATTAGTTGCTTAGTGTGAAGTGGAGTTTAGGTTTATTGTTGAAATGTTAGTTTTGCTACTGATTTTCACTTGAGATGTTATATATGCTCTAGAAATATCCCTCTGGAATTTGAATAATTTTTTTGGTTACATGGATCAAGGAATGTTCTGTTTTCTGATGGGTTTTTACTTTTATTTTTAATTCTAGTTTATCTATTAACATTACACATACTCATTATGGATTTGCCTTGGGCAAGAAAATGGGTTTTAAAGCTCGCAAACACGTTAAACTATGCAACCACACTGTAGTCCTTCGGCTTGATTTGGCTCAACTCTTTGCCTGATAGTTGATTTACGTTATATTCTCTTATTCTAATTGTGTTTAACCATAATCAATATTTATGCAGAAATGTCAGCCGAGTCTGCATCGCAGCTGGTGGATTTAATATTCATGACATTATATATTTACGATGACCGAGGTTCAAGGAAAGCTGTTGATGATTTGATCGTGAAATTGTTAAAGGAGGCTATATTTATGAAAACTTTTGCTGCAAATCTTGTGCAATCCATGGAAAAACAGTTGAAAGTTCAGTCTCACGTTGGCTGCTATAGACTTATGACGTGGTCATGTCTGCTTCTATGTAAAAGTCAATTTATCTCGGTATCAAAAAACGCATTTAGCAGAGTTGCAGCAGCACAAGCCTCTATTCTTCAAGTTAGCTTGCAAGGATCTTCCCATGAGCGCAGAGCTTGTAGAAGAAGTTTTATTCATTCATTTTTCGAGGTTGACTACTTTCATGAAGTATTATAGAGCCATTTTACCCAATATCACGTCTCTTATTTTTTTTCTTTGTTTTTTTGTTAATGCTTCAGTCACCCGACATTTTTGGTTTGTACATGGAGGAATTGAAAAATGCAAGAATCTCTATCAAAACTTCTCCAGAGATGCTATGTGTAATGCTAGACTTTTCAAGTTCAAAGCCGTCGCTGTTTGAACAATGGAAGGTAAGCATCTCTGTCCAGTAGACTGATATTATAAGGCCATGGCTTATTAAATTCTAGCGAATGTTGTTATATTGGACTCAACAAGAGCCTCCGGTAGCGGATTGGGGAATAGGTTAAAACAAGTAATTTTTGTACAGTCCTGGTCGATCTGATGACCATCACACTTTTTGATTTAATTGTTTGCCATGTTACTAATAGTTGATGTGTCAAATATAATTACAAGTTTATTAATTTTCTGTAAATCTCTAGTTTTCTAAAGTAATTGATTTAGGATGTTTTATGCAATAAAATTATACTTTTTGTCGCCTGTTTGGCCTTTAAAGCTAAAGTTTTCATTTTACTTGTACTACTTGCTGGAGGTAAAACATAAAAATTGCCAGCTTTAGTTTAATTTAGTTTAAACATTCATTATTAATTCATGTAGTCAAGTTTACATGGACGGCTCAGTGCAATTTCTTACTTTCTGTCTCTTTACTGAATCATACAGCCGGTATATCTTGATATGTATCTTCAAGCGGTTCTGAACGCGAAGGATAAACCAACAAAAGCCTTGAGTGAAGCTTTTCGTTCATTGTTTTTGCATCTGTCACATGAAGATTTCAAGGGTGTTGTTATACCTTCATCTGTTAAAATGCTAAAGAGGAATCCCGAGCTTGTTTTGGAAGCAATCGGGGTCCTTTTTAGACATGTTAACCTGGATCTGAGTAAGTATAGTGCCGAGATTCTGCCAGTGGTACTATCACAGGCTCGCCATGCTGATGAAGGAAGAAGACTTGCTGCCTTGGATATTGTCAGATATCTAAGTCAAAAGTCTAGCAATCCTGATGCTATTGAGTCGATGGCCAATGCTGTTAAATCTATAATTGGAGGTTCTGAAGGAAGACTCGCCTTTCCGTACCAGAGGGTTGGTATGATACATTCACTGCAGGAATTATCCAAATGTCCTGAAGGGAAATATCTTTCTAGCCTGTCTCTGCCTGTTTGTGGCCTTCTTTTGACCACTTACAAGGATGATGGTGGGTCCTCATGCTGTTTTTATTTTTCGTTGGACCTAGGCTTTGTCCCCTGCTCGTGTTTGTGTCTGATCTTCTTAATTTATAAATCTATCAACAATGTGGCTATTTGGCCCCATTTACCTTTGAACGGGTTAATTTTGTTACACTCTAAAGGGTTAATTTTGTTACACTCTATCTCTTAAGAGCAAAATAAAAAAAGCTTTGTTAGAGTGCAAGTGTATACTCATTTTATACACAACCTTTTAATTCCTTTTCTTTTGGATTATTACTCGAATAATAAAATTTTGTGTTGTATTTGACACACTATTTAATAATTGAATCTTGTGATTGTATGTGACATACTTTTTAGTTATAGAATATATAAATCTGTTTGACTAAGTTTTTTTTTTTTTTTTGGCTTAATTCAACCTGATTTCACTCTTCATCATGCACCAGAGAATCACTTGTTTTGAGCCGGTTACCTACCAACCCACTTTACCACCCCTATTGATCAGTTATAGTTGACATAAGGTGTCTTAGATTTGATCAAACATATGCATGTGTGAGAGCTGATTAACTTTTTTGATTTCCAGGAAATGAAGAGGTAAAGCTTGCATGTTTAACTGCTCTAGCTTCTTGGGTTGCAAGATCTACAGATGCTATTGGGCCAGAACTTCTTTCGTTTATCGGCTCAGGGCTCAAGGAGAAGGAATCACTAAGAAGAGGTCATCTTAGATGCCTTCGAATCATATGCAGAAACGCCGATGCAGTTTTACCTGTGAGGAAGCTAACCCAACACAATTTTCTATCTTTTATCGTATTCTTCACAACTTATTTCATGTGACTAAAGCTTTTGTGACACGTCTTCCATCAGATGTCTTCCCTGCTCATGCCTCTTGTTCAACAAGTAAAAACTGGTTATACTAAGGCAGCCCAACGATTAGATGGCATATATGCATTATTTAGTGTGGTGAAAATTGCAGCTGCTGATATTAAAGCAGGTGTCCTGACGTGTACCCTTTATCTCTGTATTGTTTGTTTTTACTTGTTTACATTGACAACTAGAAGTGTTTGATCGAAATAATAACTTTTTGATATATTCTGCTGAAGATGAAACTGTGTCAAAGGAAAAGATCTGGTCTTTGATTTCCCAGAATGAACCTTCCGTTGTCCCTGTTGCTATGGTATTGTTATTTACTCATTTCACTTATTTTCAGTTTTCTGCATATGTAATCCAGCAAGCTATTAACACATTTGCATGTACACGTACACATACACAATGCATAGGTGCGGACTTTTCATTTAGAGTACTCTTTCTGCATTTACATTTATAATGTGATTGCTATGCAGGCTCCTAAACTATCAGTAGAGGACTGTGAAACATGTATTGAATTACTCGAGGCGCTCTTTTTGGATCATCCTCACAGGTTTTTGTTTCTTCAAATGTTTGATACTATTGATTGATCTTTATCAATGCTCACAATCACCATTATTTTCTTTAAATGATCTTCGTTCTTACCTGTTTTACAGAGTTTTCGAGAATCTTAATGTGAAATCACTCATGCAGGTAAAGTACTTTGAAGTTGTAACATAAATCTCATTCTCATTATTGATCTATTGTATATTGTCAGTTTGTCACATGCTGATTGTTGACAATGCAGCTTCTCCTTACATTTCTGTGCCATTCGAGTTGGGACATACGCAAAGCAGCTTATGGTTGTACTAAGAGGATTTTGTCTGCTTTTCCCAAACTATTTGAAATTCTCCTAGCTGAATATTCAGATTACCTCACAGTTGTTGGGGAAAAAGTTCTAGCAAAGTCCAGGTACAATTTCTATGACAGTAGCAATATCCATTGTCAGTATTTTTGGAACCCATATTCTGTTGGAGGTCAAATGACCATGTATTATGAACTATGTAAATTGTAGTGAAACAGAAAGTACATTGGACGCTCAAGTAGCTTACCTTCCATCTGTGGAGGTTTTGGTGAAGGCTTTGTTGGTTATTTCATCTGGTGTCGTTACTGCTGCACCTAGTTCCTGCATACGCCTTATATTCTGCTCTCATCATCCATGTCTAGTTGGCACAGCCAGAAAAGATGCAGTTTGGAAGGTGAGTTATATCTGTTAATGTGAATTTGAAGGGGTGCAAGTTGGCACACTCTACCTTCGTCAATGACATGTTTACTTTACAGTATCATTCGCTAACCATTTAATCTTCTTTTTTCCCAGAGATTACAAAGGTGTTTGCGAGCTGTTGGCTTTGATGTCGTTGAACATATAATGGCGGATGTCAGTAACTTGTGTAAGGTAATTGTAGATTTATGGGTTGTGGAAACTTTTTTTTCAGTTGAGTATTTTCTGCATCAGATCAAGTATTTATAGCTAACCCGCTGTACACCGAATGCTTTATCAGGTGGTAAATCTTGTGTTGTGCCATATTATAGCTTTCATAGGATTGTGCCCTTGCATTACCCTTATCATATTAATTGATAACTGTTAACCTTTATTTGTTAATATAGAGTTTGGTCGGACCTATGGGATTGATGAGTACAAGTCATTTGGAACAAGAAGCTGCTATACATGCTTTGTCAACTTTGATGACCATTACACCAGCAGAAACCTATGTGGAATTTGATAAGGTTACCGATAATGAAATTTTTCATTAACATTTGATGGGGTCATCATTTGGTGTTCACAGTAACATTCATGTCAACTGATATTTGATTTTCTACAGAACTTGAGAAGTTCTCCTGATCGAGATGCACACGATTTGCTATCAGAATATGAAATTCAGGTCGGAATAATATATGCACTTATCATGAAAATAGCTTATTTTTATTGTTTAATTCTCTTGTATCATGATCAATTCTTTTTCTTTCATGAAGTGTATGCACTTCTATTTTGTTGGAATGGTGCATCTTTATGACCTAACTTCTACCTCGGATTTTACATTGGCAGATTTTCAACACCCCTGAAGGGATGCTGTCCACTGAGCAAGGCGTTTATATTGCAGAGTCTGTAGCTTCTAATAACATGAAGCAGGCGAAAGGCCGTTATAAGCTTTATGATAACAATGAAAGCATTGTGAGATTCATATGTCTGTTTATTTTTATTTCTGTTCTAACTTCCTGAGAAATTTAATGACATTAAACGTGTTCTTCTCGATTGCAGGAAAATGGGAATTCCAATTCCAATGGAAGGCGAGACACCGTCAGTAAAGAGCGTGCTGGTGCGGGGAAGAAGGATACAGGAAAACCAACCAAAAAGCCTGGTAAGTGTCTTTTAGTTTATTTATTTCCTTACAAATGCAGGTGGTACTTTTGAGTTTTGACTTATTCTGTTATTCACTTATGAATGGGGTTGCTTTGGTTTAATTTTGGGTCAAATGGGTCCACTGTGAAAAGTTAGCTAAAAGGGTTATCTTCCACACAAGTTGAAAGAGCCCAAGTCTACAATCTAATGCATATGAGCTCCTAACCAGTTTTATATAAAGTTTTGTTTTTTTATTGTAATAATGATGTTTTTTGTAATCATAGTTAAGGCATCTTTATATATAGAAATAGACAAAAAGTTTGTGTAGTCCAATCTGACCCGGTCCCCCTTGTTTAACCCTACTAAATAGGGCTCGTTTTAACAAGACCCTGTTTTGACCTGCTACCCAACCCGCCTAATCTACCCAATTTGCCAGCTTTACTCACCAATATGAGCACATGTGTTTACGTTTTGCTCCTTTTTTGGTCTATTTAGATAAACAGAAGACATCAAAGGAGGAGGCACGTGATTTGCAGCTTCGAGAGGAGGCTAGTGTACGCGAGAAGGTCATGAAAATACAGAAGAATCTTTCCTTGTTGCTGAATGCTTTAGGAGAGATGGCTACAACTAATCCCGTTTTCACACATAGTGAATTGCCCTCCCTGGTTAGTCTCTATATGTTTTAGGTAGTAATACGTTATTTTGCTGCTTTCCCATTTCTCAGATTTAAGGTTGAATACTCGTGATCATGTCAGGTTAAATTTGTCAATCCTTTACTGCATTCTCCGATAGTTAATGAGTCAGCTTATGAAACAATGGTGAAGCTATCAAAATGTACTGCACCTCCGTTATCCAATTGGGGCTTGGACATTGCTACTGCCTTAAGGCTAATTGCAACTACTGAACCTCACATAACATGGGACCAACTTTCATCTCTTGGTGAGGGTGATCATAATGATAGGTCATCATTGAGTCTCTTTGAAAGAGTAATGCAAGGCCTATCAGTATCATGCAAATATGGCCCTCTTCCAGTGGATTCTTTTACTTTCGTCTTTCCGGTTAGTTTTACTATTTTATCATAATTTTTGATCTTAGTCAATAAGAACTTCACTACTATATAGAGGTCACAGTTTTTGTCCATTTACTCAAAGTATGGGTTGGTAAACTATGATGTATCTAAATAAAGTCGCTCAAACAGTATCTTTTAAAAACTTTAAATATATGATTATTTTTGAAATAATTAAGTTTTCTACTATTAGTTTTAAATATTCAACGTTCAATTTTAAAAGCTGAACAAAAAGGGTTTCAGACCAACCCGACAAGTTTGACATGTTTCCTAAGTTGTCCCTCTAGGTACTGTATCTTGTGTTTCTTGAAAGACTAACGTTCTTTTTCCTGTTGCATTGTTTAAAAAGATAATGGAGAGAATACTTTCATCCCCTAAGAAGACACGACTTCATGATGACGTACTTCGAATCCTTTTCCTGCATATGGATCCAATATTACCCCTCCCTAGGCTTCGGATGCTTTCGGTTAAGTTTCTAATTTATCAGAAATATCAACATGCTATTGTTTTATATGTTTATTTTGAGTGACATTTGTGTATTCTGGTTTTTTGTCAGGTTCTGTATCATGTGATCGGCGCCATTCCTTCTTATCATGGGTCTGTTGCACCAGCCTTAAATGAATTGTGCCTTGGTTTGAAACCAGAAGAAGTGGCACCTGTATGTTGCATTTTTATTTTATCTATAGTTTTTGCAATGTATCATATGAATTTTGTGTCATTATCAAGCGTAACTTTTTTGGTTCTGACGTTTTACTTTCAGGCTTTATCTGGCGTCTATGCAAAAGATGTACATGTTAGAATGGCATGTTTAAATGCTGCAAAATGCATTCCTGCTATTTCGACCCGTTCTGTTCCTCAGGATGTAGACATTGCTACTAGCATCTGGATTGCCCTGCATGATCCTGAAAAGGTATCACACAAATAGCAAACTTCGTTTTTCTTATATACGTTGCTTTATAATATAATCTACTTACGTTTGCTGTCTGTAATACTTATTGAATGCAGTCGGTGGCTGAAGTGGCAGAGGATTTGTGGGATCGCTATGATCATGAGTTCGGGACTGATTATTCGGGACTCTTCAAGGCCCTTTCTCATGTTAATTATAATGTGCGAATGGCTGCTGCTGATGCATTAGCCGCCGTGTTAGATGAGTACCCAGATACATTACAGGTGACTAATAATTTTTATTTGAGTCGTATAAAGTATAAACTTCTTAGAATCATTATCTTATAAATTGATGTATTTTCAGGAATCTTTAGCGACTTTGTTCTCTCTCTACATTCGCGATAGTGGTATTGGCGCGGACTGCATTGATTCTGGCTGGTTAGGCAGGCAAGGGACTGCGTTGGCTTTACATGCTGCAGCTGATGTACTAAGAACTAAAGACCTTCCAGTTGTTATGACATTCTTGATATCCCGAGCACTGGTAACCTTTTTCTCTTTGTACCTTGCTTATTTAAGCTTGTGATGTTTAGGGGGTGCTTGAATTCGTGTATTTGGACCTTTTTTTATTATCCTGATTTGAATTTGCGATACATGGTTTCTAGTTTTGGTTAAACAGATTCTGCTTTTTTTTTTTTTTTTTTTTTTTTTTTTTTCTGGCTATTCAATAATTGGTTTTATACCAGCTGGGTTTTACCCCCTTCCCGGTCTAGATAGATGGGAAGTGTTGTGTTGTGTTGTAGTTTTAGGCAAAAAATCCTTTTTTTTATATAGTAATGAATGCATACTTTGATTGGAAATTATTCTGATGATTTCGCCTGCAGGCTGATAGCAACGCTGATGTTCGAGGAAGAATGATTAATTCCGGGATCATGATCATTGACAAACATGGAAAAGATAATGTTTCGCTGCTATTTCCTATATTCGAAAACTACTTAAACAAGAAGGCTAGTGTATGTATATATTGAAATTCTTTTACCACATTAAACACTTATATTCAGTAATATTACTACCTGTTACATTTTTTCTAACAATTGCTGTAATCTAACTACTTAAGGCATCGGATGAAGAGAAATACGATTTGGTACGCGAGGGTGTGGTCATCTTTACCGGAGCATTAGCAAAACATTTGTCCCAGGTTTGATTTAATTTCTTTGTTTATCTATGAGAAATAATTTATAGGCCTTTTTGATATATATTTTTTTCGCATTATAACATTTTATTGAAACAGGATGATCCTAAAGTTCATACTGTCGTAGAGAAGTTGCTGGAGGTGATTAACACTCCATCAGAAGCTGTTCAAAGGGCAGTCTCAAGTTGCCTTTCTCCATTAATGCAATCGAAGCGAGTATGTCGTTTCAATTCATCATAACCCTTTTAACTTTTCTGAATCATTTTGAAGTGCAATTTACTAAATATGAGACATGTGATAGTTAAAATTGAAACACCGTTTGTGAGAGATGGCAGTTTCGATCCATTTATTTATATTGGGTAAGTGGGTTATGTTTTATTTTAATGGGTCAAATTGGAAATATGAAATATATTAAGTTAATGTTGAACAGGTTGAGAGTTTCCCATAATTAATATATAACTCATAAAACCTCAGAGATCAATTTACTTATCTAATAAGATATTCAAGGAAATAACATAATTTGTAAACATGTTTTGAAACAAAATTTTAATAATTTAGACATCAAGTGCTCTGACAATACCTATTTTAATCATTTAATGCACGCCAAGAAATACTCGTTTTCTCACGTTACCTGACCCAATCAAATTTGCCATCTCTACCTTTTGTGGTTAGTAGGAAGTTCCTAGTTTTGTAAGTTGATATTCTGATTCCTAATTAAGGTTGGACTTATAATTATATTTTCACTGCTGTTTTGTTCATGGTCATTAGGAAGATGCAATGTCACTTGTTTCTAGGCTGTTAGATCAGCTGATGAAGAGTGAGAAATATGGGGAGCGGCGTGGGGCAGCTTTTGGACTTGCTGGTGTTATCAAAGGGTTTGGAATATCTAGTTTGAAAAAGTATGGGGTCGCGACTGTGCTACGGGAAGGGCTTGCAAATAGGTCTGTTTCTGAAATTAATAAAATTCTCAACCTCTACAAACCATTTTATAATTATATTTTGTTCTCACAAGTGTAATTGCTATATATTTAGGAATTCTGCTAAGTGTCGCGAAGGATCCTTGCTGGCATTTGAGTGCCTTTGTGAAAAGCTTGGCAAATTATTCGAACCGTAAGTGTTCATTTGGTAGTCTGTTTAGAACATTTTAATATGATTCTTATACTATGTTTATTTGTCGCAGGTATGTTATATACTTATTGCCATTGCTTTTGGTTTCATTCTCTGACCAAGTTATTGCTGTTCGGGAAGCTGCTGAAGGTGCTGCTCGTGCTATGATGTCTCAACTTACTGCACAGGGGGTGAAGCTTGTTCTTCCATCACTTCTGAAGGTTCTTATTTGAAATCTTTGTTTCGAAAACTGTAGTTTATTATCTCTATGTTAAGTGAACTGTTTCATCATCCTCCACCTCTATTTTCTTATGCTTTATGTGCATTTTATTCTCAGGGTCTTGAAGATAAAGCTTGGCGGACAAAGCAGAGTAGTGTTCAACTTTTAGGATCTATGGCGTATTGTGCTCCACAACAACTTTCTCAATGTCTACCCAGGATTGTGCCAAAATTGACGGAGGTACTTTGAAAATTAAGAGAAATAGTGGTGGCTCAGTTTAAACTTGCATCATTAGTTGAAGAAGCATTTTAAGTAGGTTGGGCTGTTTAGGTAGCGTGTCAAACTGTATCTTTTGGTACGGGTAGAAATCTCACAATGTGTTGGCCGACTTTAAAAATATTATTATCCAAACATTTTTACGTTAATAGCGTGTCAAATATTTTATTTCAGGAATAAGTATGACTTAAGAATTTTATGCATCTAAATTATACTTTGTTCATCTTCTTCCTCTTTGACCTATTTGATCCATTTCCTTTTAATTCGTTTTCTGTTTGACCTGTTTCTGTTTTATGCATTTGTTTCCTATTCGACTTGTTAGGTATAAACACAACCACAAGTAAATGGTCGAAATAGCTACCGCTAATCATCAGTAAAAGAGTCACATTTCTAACTTTTTTCTGATTGATACCAGGTGCTAACTGATACACATCCAAAAGTGCAGTCTGCAGGGCAGACGGCACTACAGCAGGTTCTTTTATATTCTTTCAACTTTGCAGTTCATGTGTTTCTTTGCTAATGGGTGGATGGGAGTAACTCTTTTGTGTTATATAGGTTGGTAGCGTGATAAAGAATCCAGAAATCGCTTCCCTTGTCCCGACTCTGTTGTTAGGTCTTACTGACCCTAACGATCATACGAAATATTCCCTTGATATTCTTCTTCAGGTAATGTCTTGTCATATATTTATTATTATAGGCAACTTGGTAGCTTTCTCAATATGCTGTCTGTTATTGATACTATCCAGACAACGTTTATCAATTCCATTGATGCTCCTTCTCTTGCCCTTCTGGTACCCATTGTTCATCGTGGGTTGAGGGAAAGGAGTGCGGAAACGAAAAAGAAGGCTGCACAAATAGCTGGCAATATGTGTTCCTTAGTCACTGACCCAAATGATATGCTTCCTTATATTGGATTGCTTCTTCCTGAAATTAAGAAGGTATAATGTAGAGAAACATGAACTTTTTATGCGTGTAGTAGTTACAACATACTATTATCTTGTCGATACTAATTAGACTGTTATATTATGCATTACCTGAAATAGGTATTAGTGGATCCAATCCCTGAAGTGCGATCTGTAGCAGCCAGAGCAGTTGGATCACTGATTAGAGGAATGGGTGAAGAGAACTTCCCTGATCTTGTACCGTGGTTACTAGACACTCTTAAGTCTGATGGTAGTAATGTTGAACGTTCTGGTGCTGCACAAGGGCTGAGTGAGGTCAGAAATTTTTATCTTTTTAATTGAATAATATTGTTGCTACTAGTTCTCTCCTGTCTTCATGCCTAATGACATTAAAGGAGTGGTTAGCTTATTATGTCGTTTGCTTGATTCTCTTCAAGCCATACTCTTTATATGTGAATCATGTCTACTATACTTGGGTGATCACGTATCACCAAGACTGGAAATGAGTATTTCTACTATGAACAGTTTTACTTAAACTTTCAATTTCATTCTTTAGTTTTCAGTCTAGTTAGGAATTGGCCGATTTGGATCATTAACTATAGAGTATGTACCCCACTTTCTAGGTTGTGGCTGCTCTTGGAACAGAGTATTTCGAGCAACTTCTTCCTGACATCATCCGAAACTGCTCTCATCCAAAGGCACCTGTTCGTGATGGTTATCTGACACTGTTTAAGGTGAGCTGGTTTCTGTGAAAATATGATAATCATTATTTGTATTTGGTATATCAACATATGTTAGCGGTACTCATACGGTTTTCTCTTGTAGTATCTGCCAAGATCATTGGGCGTGCAATTCCAAAAGTACTTGCAGCAAGTGCTACCATCCATCTTAGATGGTAACTACCATATCTGGAAACAACTTATTATTAGCACCATCTTTTTCCCTTTTGCTGGTTTTATATTCTTCTCATAATGCATTTATTTTATGTACTTCTTGTATATTCTGGCATGTGACTAATACAATGCGCATTTTTTTTAGGTCTCGCGGATGAAAATGAGTCTGTACGTGAGGCTGCACTTGGAGCTGGGCACATACTGGTGGAACATTATGCTATTTCGTAAGTTGTTTAGTTTTGTTACATGACTTGACCAACATTTAGCTTTATAGCTGTTCTTTTTTTGAATTTACAGTTTTTTGTTTTATAACAACTACCATTAGAAATTAAAAAGAAAACGCACAGCCTATTAATGTCTTATCATTTTATGTCAGGTCCTTGCCGCTGCTTCTTCCAGCTGTAGAAGATGGTATATTCAATGATAACTGGCGTATCCGTCAAAGTTCTGTTGAGCTTTTGGGGGATCTCTTGTTTAAGGTAATGCTCTCAATCTCCATGTGTACTAGAGATGGCAATATGGGCTGATCCAAAACACCTTTTGTTCAAAATTAATATCACAAGGGTTAAAATAGTTTCGTTATTTTGGGTAACTTTTGACCCTTTTTCCCTATAGTTTTAACTTCTTTAGATTAAAGCATATCCCAATTGTATCAGTTTTAAATTCAATGGGTTCAAATTGCCAAGTCTAGTATGTGCCAATTTTGGTACCACTTATTTTTATTGACAATTTGTTTGATTCAGGTTGCTGGTACTTCTGGAAAAGCACTCCTTGAGGGAGGCAGCGACGACGAAGGTGCCAGTACTGAAGCACAAGGACGTGCAATCATTGAGGTACTTGGCAGAGACAAGCGTAATGAAGTGCTAGCTGCGCTCTACATGGTCCGGACTGATATCAGCCTCTCAGTTCGCCAGGTATGTTGATTTTAATGTTATTGGTTGAGGTGGAAAGATTACAGGGCAAGCAAGTTGGTTAACTAGTTAAAATCTGATGGGTTGAGTTGACTCTTCAAACTTTCTTTCAAAGATGCATCATTTATCTGTTCTGTTGAGTAAAATGGTTTAGGATTTGAAATTTTGAGCAACACTTTGGGCTACTTCTGACCTATTTGATATTTTTCTGTTTAGCTTTATGAAATTTATTTTAAACATTCACGATGGAGACAAAACCAACTGTATCGACTCATTCTTAAATGAGTGGGTCAACTTTGACTCCTTTATATATATATGTTGCATGTCCAATTAAGGTATCTGATATGTTATCTTACCTTTTCTCTTTGTAGGCTGCTTTACATGTGTGGAAAACTATAGTTGTAAATACTCCTAAAACATTGAAGGAGATAATGCCTGTTTTGATGAACACCCTTATCGCGTCTCTTGCGTCACCATCCTCTGAAAGGAGACAGGTCTGTCATTTGGTTATCAATATTTCTAATCTCTTTCATATGTTATAAAAATATTTTGGAAACTAAATTCTTGCTTATTTTGTTAAGGCTGCTGGACGAGCATTGGGTGAGCTTGTTAGGAAGCTCGGGGAGAGAGTTCTTCCATTGGTCATTCCTATATTGTCTAAAGGCTTGAAGGATCCTGATTCTAGCAGACGACAAGTATTATATTTTTTTTACCCATACCTTAGTTATGTTAGATATGTACTGTTTGAATAACATTGTCATTAATTAAATAATGTTTCTTTATGGATAGGGTGTCTGCATTGGCCTAAGTGAAGTGATGGCTAGTGCTGGTAGGAGCCAGTTATTAAGTTTTATGGATGAACTTATCCCCACCATTCGTACAGCTCTTTGTGATAGGTACATTTCAGTTTTTGTCTTCTTTTTTTGTTAGTTTTAGAATTTATTGTCTTTGTGATATTGTGGTTAATATTCGATATGATAATTTTTTTTATTAATCTTACAGCGAGGTTGAGGTTCGTGAATCTGCAGGGGTTGCGTTTAGTACTCTGTACAAGGTAGTCCCAACATATTGTCACTACTTTTTCTTACATGATCTTGTACCCTGCATATTAACCAATGGTCATTTATGTTTCTTTAGAGTGCTGGCATGCAAGCAATTGACGAGATTGTTCCAACGCTTCTCCATGCTTTGGAGGATGATGATATGGCGGACACAGCCCTTGATGGTCTAAAACAAATTTTGAGGTATTAAGGAACACCCTGTGTGTAGTTTCTTGATAGTTCTAGAAGCTTTCTTATAGAATACTAAAAAAGTATCTGCTTATTATGACAGTGTCAGGACTGTAGCTGTGTTGCCTCATATATTGCCAAAGCTTGTTCATCTTCCGCTCTCGTATGTGCCCTAGAATTCATGAATTTTTGTATTTAGACACTTTGGTTTATGATGCTAATTGTTTTTGTAAATATGATTTTCCAGTGCATTCAATGCACATGCTCTAGGAGCTGTTGCAGATGTCGCGGGTGCTGGTTTGAATGTCCATCTTTCAACAGTACTTCCTGCTTTGCTCTCCGCAATGGGAGATGATGATCATGCCGTATGTTGTTTTATGCAGTTACTATTTTTGTAGCATACATTTTTATTTTTTATCTTTATTTTCTTGTACTAGATCACCACTAGTCATCTTGGTAATTTTCTTCCTTACTAAAGTGACTATATATGCATTACAGGATGTCCAAAATCTTGCAAAGAAGGCTGCAGAAACCGTGGTGTTGGTTATTGATGATGAAGGGATTGAGTATATGATATCGGAACTTCTGAAGGGGGTTGGGGATAGCCAGGTATGTTTGCTGAGAATATCATAATCTTCCTTTCTATCTATGTAGGCTTTGATCGACAAACTGGATCCGGATCTGGCTCATTAGCTAATAGATCTGACCAATTTATTTTTTGACTTTTGGATCAGATCAAGACCTGACCCATCAAGTTCTTTTTCCTCTATCTTACATATGCTGTTATTACTTACAGGCTTCAACTAGGCGCAGTTCTGCATATTTGATTGGATATTTCTTCAAAAACAGTAAATTGTATCTTGTGGATGAAGCCCCAACTATGATATCCACCCTGATCGTTTTACTAAGTGACACAGACTCTGATACAGTATTGGTAATGTTTTGTTTACCTTATTGTGAGCTGTCATCATGTCTTCGTGTATCTTATTCTGTATTTAACAGGCTGCCTGGGAAGCACTTGCAAGAGTTGTCAGCTCAGTCCCCAAAGAAGTTCTTCCATCATATATTAAGTTAGTTCGTGATGCTGTTTCCACATCTAGAGACAAAGAACGTAGAAAGAAAAAGGTCAAAGATGCTCCTAGTTTCTTTTTAATCAATATGTCCATGGTTTTGCATCTCTTTTACTTTTTTTAAGCAAACGAAACATATATTACTGTGTAACACAAATGCTATTTATTGATGGATGTACAGGGTGGGCCAATTGTTATTCCTGGTCTTTGTCTCCCAAAAGCACTTCAACCATTGCTTCCAATATATCTTCAGGTATTCTTTCATCTCTGAGTAAGCTTGGTTAGAACTAAATGCATAAACTTGACTTATTTTACCATATTATTTTTGTTTCTCCTTGAGAAATAAAAACTACTTTATGTTTTAATTTTACTCTAAATTCCTTTAATGTGCTTCAACTATAAACACAATAATCATCGAACTTGTTTTGTCTGTTAAACATTATAGGCAAAAGAACAAGTGTATCCCATATTCCTATATATTTACATATCCTCGACAACAGGTTGAATGTTGACGTTGGACTTAACCTACGTAATATATAGATTATACGATTTCACTCAGTTACTTATAAGTTATAACATGTGGATCAACGTTATGTTTTATGTTGACCTAGTAAATAACATTTTAAAAAAATATGTATGTACATCTGTTTTTCTGAACCTCCTGAAGTTGTAAACTTGCTTGAATATTGTTGACCTTTCTGATACTGATTTATTTTCTTCTTTTTAAACCTAGGGTCTAATAAGTGGGTCCCCAGAAGTGAGAGAACAAGCTGCTCAGGGACTTGGAGAATTAATTGAAGTAACAAGCGAAAAAGCACTGAAGGAGTTTGTTATCCCTATTACAGGGTAAGTAGCAAACCTAATTTGCTGATAATTAATTTATTAATATAAATTACTCCCTCCATCCCAAAATTATTGTCCCCAGACAAAAAACACACAGTTTAAGGAAAGCATAATTATTACTCTCTCTCCTACGACAGTCATACCCTTAACTAATTAATTAATGTCTTTGAAGTTTGTAATATTAACTTCAACCAAGGGTAATATGGTAAACTCGATCAAATTTTCCTATCTATTTTTAGTAGCGGACAATTAAATTGGGACATCCCAAAAAGGAAACGTAGACTAAATTTGGGACGGAGAGTAATAATTTAGATAATTAAACATTCTGTTCCAGTAAATACGATATAGTGCTTTATAAACATTTGTAATTTCAGTATTTTAAAGTTCAACCTATTTGTCCCATGTTTTATATGGCTAATCTATTTTATTTACCCCAATTTTTGCCATACTTTTTGAGAATGGTTTTTGTACTTGTAGGATATTCTTGAATTTTTAAATTTGTAATAATCTTTTTGTTTGAATTTTGTGCTCTACTTTCATTATTTCAGGCCCCTGATTCGAATTATAGGGGATCGATTCCCATGGCAAGTGAAAAGTGCTATTCTGTCAACTTTGACGATTATAATAGCAAAGGGTGGAATGGCTCTAAAACCTTTTCTTCCACAGCTACAAACGACCTTTGTTAAATGCTTGCAAGATAGCACAAGGTAACATTCATTTTCTAAATTGTTGTTGTTTAGAACACTTATGAGGGCATTCTCGTCAATTTGACTATATGAACACCAATGCAGGACTGTTCGTTCAAGTGCTGCATCAGCACTTGGGAAACTGAGTGCATTAAGTACCAGGGTTGATCCTCTAGTTGGTGATCTCCTTTCCAACTTGCAGGTTATGCCTCGTTGTCTGTGCATTTTAAGTCGTAAGATCTATTTCGGGTATGGTTTTAGCGGGTCTAATGTTCACAAGTCATGTATATTAACAGGCATCAGATGGTGGGGTCCGTGAGGCAATATTAGCAGCTTTAAAAGGTGTGGTGAAGCATGCTGGAAAGAGTGTCAGTGCTTCTGTAAAGACCCGTGTATATGATCTTTTGAAGGAAATGATATACAATGATGATGACCAAATACGAAGCTCTTCGGCAAGAATTTTGGGTATCATATCTGAGGTTCGTATCATTTTGCCAGTCATCATTATTCTTAGGTTTATTAGATGCGTGCTGGGTCTCAGTTATTTAATGATTGTGACTGATGGATAGACGTGGCATAATGGAGGGTTCGACGTGTTATGTATGGGGTCAGAATATAAATGGGCTTGTGGGCCTGGGTTAACAAAAATGTTTTCTTTCCGATATTTTAGTTTATTATAAACGGAACCCTCAGGGCGATATCAACCCATTTGATGTGGTTTGCCCTTAGTTTTTCTTTATTATTTTATTCAATTGAACCATCAGAGATATAATTCGGACCAGCTCTTTATTAAATGGTCAAATTGCCACCACTCCCCATACCTCACATCGACGGGATTGGGCATTGTTGTTGAACTATCCACCACTAGGGTACCGAATTTACCAGTTTTGTTTTGTTTTGTTTTGTTTTTTTTTTGTTTTTTTTTTTTTTTTTTTTTTTTTTTTTTTAATTTAGTTTCTAAAGGTTTACTGAGCAGTTTATGTACTCTATGTCGTTTAAGTCACATATTTGCCACTATTTTTCACTTAATATTTTTGTTTGGTGATTGATTCAGCTGTCCCTTAACATTTATTTATTAATTGCAGTATTTGGAAGAGGATCAAATTTCTGAATTACTTGAGGAGCTTCCAGAAAAAGCTTCGTCTCCTAGTTGGTCTGCTAGGCATGGCTCAGTTCTTACCATCTCATCTATGCTAAGACACATTCCTACCATGATGTCAGCATCTCCTTTGTTCACAGCTGTTTCTGACTGCCTAAAAAATAGCTTGAAGGATGAGAAGGTGTGTAAATTTTCTGTTAATTTTTTAGATGTGTGATATGTGTGGGTGGAGACAATATGGGGGTTTTCTGACATTTCTTTTATGTAGTTCCCTGTTCGTGAAACATCAACTAAAGCATTAGGAAGGCTACTACTTCATCAAATTCAAAAGGATCCTTCCAACACAAATGAACACAAGGGCACTGTTGTATCTATTGCATCTGCCATGCAAGATGATTCCAGTGAAGTCAGGAGGAGGGCATTATTTGCACTTAAAGCAGTTTCCAAAGTATTTTTCTCTTTTCTTTTTGTATTTGCTTGATTATTCTAAGAATATTTTGTTACTTAAAGAATAATTATAACATTAACGTATTATTGCAGGCAAATCCTTCAGTAGTAATGATCCATGTTACAGTATACGGTCCTGCACTGGCTGAATGTTTGAAAGATGGAAGCACCCCTGTGAGACTTGCAGCTGAGAGATGCGCTCTGCACGCGCTTCAGTTAACTAAAGGTATACGGTTAGCTTTTGGAAAGGTAGCATGGGGGCGGGTTGTGTAATAAGTCAAAATGGGTTTCGTATGGAACGAGTTGTTTTAACACAAGTTGAACTGGGCTGGCTGGGCTTAAGTTGATTCGCAAACAATTTCTTATGCACATCGAAGGTTTAAATACATGTGATGTAGCTTCTTGTTCACTACTGCTCTTTTTCTAATATATTTTGCTGTATTTTTCAGGGACAGAAAATGTTCAAGCAGCACAAAAGTATATTACTGGATTAGATGCAAGGAGAATATCAAAGCTTTCTGAGTACAGGTATTGTGGATTTAGATCTTAATCACAACTCATGCTTCTGTTCCAATACAAATCAAATTGCTTCGTGTCTTGAAAAATTAACCTATAAAAAGTATGTCTAATGTACACCCATATCCAATAGAGTAAGTAGTTTCCGTGTAGGTGTTTTCCCTATCATGTTTGTAACCCATCTCGATAGCCCTCTGTTTATCAAACCCATCCTAATTTAAACTCTATTAGTCCGAAATCACCTTTATGTAGACCCTAAATATCTCTCTCATACGGACTCTTAAAACAACTGTAATTTAAATTCTACTAGTCAAAACCATGCTGGTTCTGTTGCATAGACATTGTTTGTTCATTTTCAAAAAAACTACGAACTATATGTGGATTTTGATCACAGAAACATTACCATTTGAATGACTATCTGAATATTTGATTACCAAAATTTAGGAGGTTGTAGACATTAAAAATTTGACCTTGGGTGAGCTCCAACTCATTTGACCCATTCCTTTATACTTCTCGTTTATTTGACCCGTTTGAAATACATGAAACTTGTAGTATTATGTATTCATTATTTCCATTCAGTACCGCACTAGTGGAAAGTTACCAACATTTTTTAGTAACTACATACATTATTATTATTATTTTTTTTTGGTTCTAATTATTTTTCATTGTCTTGGACCTGGTGCAGCGATGATAGTGATGACAGTGAAGATGACTCAGCAAGTGGTTGATAAATTGTCGATATGTATGTAGATCCTGCGTTTTTGGTGTTCATCTATAGCATACAAGTTTACCCGAGGCTTATAGACAGGCATTTACCATCTACATTTTTGTATTCACAGGAAAAGCTACATGCTTTTCCTTATATAGAATATACAGAAACCAGTACCCATTTTTTTGTCTAATGGGTTTGCAGGAATTTCCTCATGAGTTGTAATCTTGACGTGTTGCGTTTCATAGTTTTGTTAACATATGAATGTTGCGGTTAATGATGAGCTAAAGGGTTTTGTACTATTGAGTTAAGTAAAAATTAGCTTTTGGCTCGGTTTACATTATTTAAATTTTCTTTTCTGGTCAGCTATTGCACAAGCTTTAAGCTCAAAATTTACGTCTATAAAAATATACAATGGATTTCCAAATTTTATGTTGAAGACATGATACCAAAATCATTTAAAATCATTGACCACTTACTGTAATCCTCGAACGCAAATGCAATTCAATTTCTTCATCGTTTATTGTGGAAAACTAGGAGTTGAATAGTTTTGGCTTTTAAAATCTTAGTTTCGAAACTTATTGTGAACTAAAGCAATGATAATATGTATAAGTAAATGCAAGACAAGAAATAAGTAAAAGAAAGATCAAACCAAGGCATAAAGATTTATAATGGTTTGGTCATGAAGCTTCTTTCTCGCCATACTTGACTCCTCGAGTTTTCAAATCGAGAGTTACTTCATTAGGTCAACAAGCTTCCTTTTTGGCAGAGAAAATCGTGGAATGTTGCTTATACTTTTATCGATACAAAGCTAAATATCGAGTCATAATTTAAGTAAAACCAACCTTTCTCTGCATGTATTTTGATGATTAAAATACTAACCTAACTCTCATGTTTGGTGTATGATGATGTTTATAAACTTTTAATGTAGTAGCGGAGTATTATAACACATCAGTGTTGCAAATACAAAATCAAAAACTACAACACAAAAGACTTTTCTTCTTGGTGTTTTTCCCTTGATAAAATGATGGATTAATTAGATGAATATAAAAACAAGATAATGATCAAAGAAAAATGTGTACGAGAATATAATGAGATGCTAGAAATATATTTACAAAGGTTGAGGAAAAATGAATGCAAAAGGTTTGCTTAAATATGCAAAACATACCCAGACCCATACGATCCACATATCCGTGCAGGGATCCGTCGGATCCAAAGGATTCGTGAGTCATTTAACTACTCAAAATTAAGAAAATTTGTGTGAAATAAAAAGGTAAGATACTTGCCTTAATTCTCGAAACTCAAGACCTTAAAATAGCTAATAGTGGTTTTCATGCAAAAACACTTTGGTCTTGGAATATTGTCACAATGGATAATCAATTTTTCCATGCAAGATCACACTTGAATTAATCCCAAAAAGGGTAAATTCTACCTGATTAGTCAAATGTAGGATTAAAATATTTTGTTTAAATAAAAGTAAATTGTTTAAACAAAAGTGAACAAAACTATGGTGAAAGTTTATAAAAATATACACGGTCTTTATAAAATGATGTAAGAGTTTCATGCAGTGTGTATGATAAAACTTTCTTTGATTGTTATGCAAGTTTTAGAGATTCATAAACACACCTTAAGTGATTATTAACAAATAATAACTTATATCTAAAACTGTTTACTTAATATTTTTTATATTTGTCAATAACAAAACGTAAAAAATATCGTTAAATAGAAATAACGCTTTTATACAAATTATTTGTATTTACACTTTATAACAATGTCTTAGCAAATTTAAAAAAAAAAAGTTTTTAACAATAACTAAACAATTTTTTTAGATTACCCATACTTGTAGCCGTTTGAAAATAGGGTAAAATTATAAAACCCTCACCAGCACTCGCCGCCATATCTTCCCGTCGACCACCACCACAAAACACACACACACACACACAGAGTTAATAAAAAAATGCAAAAAGAAGAAGAAGAGATGGTAACTCCAGGTGAAATACTAGGCAAATCAACTGACATCAAACCTGGCAAAGGCGCGTACCTTTCACGCGACACCAACACCGTTTACGCTTCCATCACCGGTCGCCGTTCCGTTATCCCTCCTTCACCGGAATCATCAGACCAGGTATATTTACACTCACGCGCCCACATACTAATGTTTATATGTTTTAAGTTGATTAGATAGGTATATATACACACGCGCGGCGCACGCGCTCATATTTTTGTATGTATTACCTTATTAGATTGGTTAATAGTTTGACCTAGGTATATATACGAACACGCGCGTGGAGACGTACATATTTATGCCTAGTTGTATTGTGATTTAACTAGTTTTAAGGTTGTTATGACGGTTAGATTGTTTGTCGTTGTTTTGACCTAGGCCAATATATTGTTGTTCTGAGTTGTCCACAATGAGGAGGAAAGCAATGTTGAGCTTATGTTACACATTAGGTTCAAATGTAAGTCGATGTCATAGGTTAATATTACCACAAGGTTGTTATGACAGTTATATTTGTTGCAGTTTTGATATTGTATAGTAGTGTGAAGTTTGACTTAGGGCACAATTGGCAAATGTTGCAAGGCTAACTTAGCGGCCAGCTTATGAGTGTTTGCCCGTATTGGAAGACGTGACGATTTATCGTGAATCGACTGAGTTATGTGTTTTAGGGCACGGTTTTGTTATTCATATGATTGTTATTAGAAGTTTTGTGAAATTTTGAGGTGTGTGAAGTTTTGGGTTTGTGAATTGGTTATATGTGTGACCTCGGGCATAGTTTTGGTATTCATGTCATTGTGCTAAAAGCTCGATGTATTATGAAAAACTGTAGTGACATTAATGAGAAATAGTTCATGTATTGATTGTGCTAAAAGCTCGATGTATTGATATTGACACATTAATGAGAAATAGTTCATGTATTGATATTGAATTATGATTGTTTGTTTTGGTTTTGAAGTTGTGTAGTGATACAAGTTCGGATAAAAAATTTAGCGCACAACTTTTGTTTTTAGTAATGAAGGGAGAATACTCCTGATAACATTGCTAGGGAGAGATGTAGAGATGAGTTGTATCAATAGATGATTATGCTTAGATATCTCGTTAAAGTAGGATAAAATAATTTAATAGTAGAAAAAACATGAAATAAGCAGGTTGGGATCTCCTAGGGAGTATTACTGTTAGGATCTAAATGCGATACAGTTTTGAGTATAGAATAGTCTATGTTAACTGTGAAAACGCTTTTATATTACAAAAAAATTGTTTTACTGATCCCGAATGATTGGTGCGGCGGTTAGGCATCCTTAGAAGAAAGAGTGGAGTCATATACTTACATATAGCTGTTTTTAGATAGAAGGTGGTTATGTTGATGACACTTGTCTTTTCACTTGTTCTGATAATTTATTTTCAAGGCAGACATAATTTTATCGTGTATAACGATGTAAACTCATAACGTTGAGCATGAGAACCTTCTTTCATTTTGCATATTGACTGATATATTCTTCGTTCGCCATTGCAATATTGTTCCGTGGTTCTTCTTCATCATCATAAATACTTTTCTCTGTTAATTAATTAATTAATTAGTTTATGTACTGTTTTTTCTTATTGAATGTCAGAGGCCAACAGTGGAAGTAATTGGACACAAAGCCCATGGTCCTGTTCCTGAGCCAGGCTGTGTTGTGATCGCTCGAGTAAGTACATTTGCTGATATCTTTTCCATCTCTTCTTGCACATAAATTTACTTGCATTTTACGGTTTCGTTAATAGAGCAGCGTTAAATGGATCATGTGTACATCCTGCTCTTTTTGTAGGGGCATTTTAGTCATTTTGCAATCATCTTCATCTTTGTTTTTCATAAAAAACGCATATGAAGAAAATCCAAATCTTTATCTTCCTCTTCACACAAATGTCTGTAATTTGATTTACTTTTACGAATCTTCATTTAATGGTTGCAACTTCATTTTTTTTTGTTAAGTAAAGCTTAGTTGCATGCAAAGGTAATTATGTATAAAACTGTGAAGCTACTTGATTCACTTAATCATGTCACTAGTTTTATAATTTATGAGTTATCGCTTATACCATAATCACATAACTGTTATGGATAGTAAACTGATATGTTTAAATTGCTTATATTAGGTAACTAAGGTGATGGCTAGGATGGCTTCAGCAGATGTTATGTGTGTTGGTTCAAAGTCTGTCCGAGAAAAATTCTCTGGCATCATCAGGTAACGTGTATTCAAGATTTGTTTTAGTTAAGAAGCTTATTAGAATATTAGCAGTACATTTAATCTATCTTGGAGTGATTTAGAGGTGATCATGTATTTCAGAGTGGCCACATTAGGAAATTTACACAAACGTTAATCAAATTAAATGTTAAAGCATAAAATTCCGGAACTCGGAGTTGACGTCATGGAACTACGAGTTAGACAATATATATGGTAATAAAAAATGGCAACTAATACTGGAACTAGGAGTTGAAGTCATGGATGAACAGACACCAATGCTATTTGAATTCGTACCGGTAACTAAAACCGCTTGAGTAACACAATCTAATAACAAAAGCAACACAGTAGCCTGAATCCTGATGTTGGTATTAGTAGAAAAGTTTCAATATATAGGCCTAGAATTTACTAAAAGGACTACTTTAAAGTTCAGATGGTAATATGGATTTATAAAATTTTGCTGCAAACTCAGGACTATGTTACACATAGAAAGATTGGTTTATCGTCTGATTTGTAAAGGAGTTATAGTCTTAAACATATATAGTACTCTATATGGTTAACTACAGATTGCATACAAGCACACAAGATGTTAGAGCAAATGAAGTCATTTAAGCACACAATGATACTTAGATTAGTTGATTTCATTCAAGCACACAGATTGCATGCAAGCACACAATAATGGTTAGATTAGTTGATTTCATTCACTTTCGTTGTGGGATATAAATTAAGTCATCAATATGTCACTGTTGATTTTAAATTCTAAATTTCGTGTGTTTTTATTTGAACAGGCAACAAGACGTTAGAGCAACCGAGATTGACAAAGTAGATATGCACACATCCTTCCGCCCTGGTGACATTGTCAAAGCTTCAGTTGTATCCTTTTTTTTAATATTCTTTGCAAAAATATATGTTTATATTTTCTCTGTGGCAGCAATAAAACCTTTAATTGTTCCAATGTTGTCAGTTTGTCACCTTTAACATAACTTTCATTGATAAGATTTCCCTAGGAGATGCACGCGCATATTATCTTTCAACTGCACAGAATGAATTGGGTGTTGTATCAGCAGAAAGCATGGCAGGTAACAGCTCTTGTTCTATCTGAAACTGAATACATTGATGTTAGTAATCATTATATAAAAGTGGCAACTTCAACCCATTATTAGGAACATGTCAGTTGGGGTTGTGTAAATTATCCAAACATTAGCTAAGATTGAAATGGGTCGAACTAAACAGGCTAAACGTGTGACCTTTTTTTTACCCACCCGATCCACCCATCTCGTCACCTCCACTAGTTGAAAGCATGCCAACAGAAATAAACTCAGTTTTTATAACATCTCAAATTAATATGAAACCTCCTCAAAACAGGAAGGCTGCGTATGAATAGTTTGATATTCAAAATTTCAAATAATCACTCTTATAAAACTATTTTCTATCATTGTTGAATTAGGATAATTGTTTCTTTGACCCCCATAAGTCAAAGTATACCTCCTTATCAATAGACAAACAATGTTGCTCATAACTCTTTTTGTTGTTCGTGTTGTGATCTCTATAGGTGCCACGATGGATCCAATAAGTTGGACAGAAATGCAGTGTCCATTGACTGGTCAAATTGAGCAGAGAAAAGTTGCTAAGGTTGGAGCTTAAGATCATCAATTCATGCCAAGCCAATTTTCAACATCTACGAAAGATAACCTGTATGAGTTACCCTATAAACATCTGTTGCTAGTTCTCAGTTTAACTCTTTAAAGTTTTCATATTCTTGTGGTCTATAGTTTTGTATTTTAGGCAGCATCGAGATGACATTATTAAGTACAGGATTTTAGTCCAAGTTTTGGTATCATTCCTAGTTTATAGTTTCATTGACTCATGTCATATAATTTGACCAATTGTGAGTCTTTTTCTTTTAGAAAATAGCCTATAACCCAAGTTGGTCTAATATAAGATGTATAGTCTGGCATTTTGGCATGCGGTTTCATATGATTATTGTCTTGTGAAAATCATTGTCATCTAATTAGTTTGTTAAATCATATAGCATATCATATAACAGCCGTGTGGCTACCAATGGCGCATAAGTGAAATGTAATTTAGCATGTTTACACAATCACACAAACATAACTAAGTTTTTACACAAACATAACTAAGATTAGTTTGGTGCAGTCGTGTCTTATAATTTTTGTAAGTATATATTCTATAACATCACTATGATATAAACAAATTTTTTAATAAAATTCTTATGACACCACTAAAAATACACCGCTCACTCAAAAAAAAAAAAAAAAAAAAAAAAAAAAAAGGTAACGCGATGAAGTTTAACGATGAGAGGTGCACTTGAATGCGGATCACATGAACGAAATTTATAATTAACTCGTTTTATGAATACATCTTATTAGGGCTGAGCAACGGTCCGGAACCGACCCGAGAACCGATTTCACAAAAAACATGAACCGAAACCGAACCGAATCGGTTTGGTTTGGTTCGGTTCGGTTTTGTGTCGGTTCGGCCCGGTTTACATGCTTTATGTGCGTGTTTGGTCGGTTTTGGGTCGGACCGAACCGAACCGAGCCGAACCGAAAACCGACATACGATAAGACATAGAACCGAAACCGAACCGAAAATGGTCGGTTCGGTTCGGTCCGGTTCGGCTCGGTTTTCCGGTTTGGCTCGGTTCGATCGGTTTTGTGCTCAGCCCTACATCTTATATTAGATATTCATACTCAAATTATGAAGCTATTGAAATGAGCAATTAGAATAACTTAAACCAACAAATATCGGCTTTATTTCAAAATGATAAGACTTTTCAAACCATCTACAAAATCATAATTCCCCCAAATGTCAAAAGAACACCAATGCTCAAGAATATATAGTTCTGGAGAAAGTTATAAAAATGCAAATGCAACAAAGATATCATTCTAAACACTTACAAACCTTGTTCTTATAGAGTGTAGTATGTGGTCTTAAATCAATGAGTTAAAGAGAAGAAAACGTCAAGAAGATGATGCGCTGTCCGACAGGGAATCACCACTCGGAAAATTGCTCTGGGAATTCCCATTTGAGGATATCTTGGTGAAAAAAAGATCAGGCTGAGTTTTATCAACAAAAAAGTTGACATATTTCGGGATAGGGGGCTTCTTCACATTGGAAACTCCTTCAAGAATCTGTTCCACAAGACTCATTGAAGGTCTATTGTCTACCTCATCTTGAATGCACCAATATGCAACTTTGAAAATTTTGGTAACTTCATCAACACTAGCTTCCCGGTTTAACCTACTATCTATTAGGCTAAGGATGTCACCTCCCACCATAAGAACATTCGCAGCCAAATTAGGGAAGAAAGTAAAATTTGAATCTTCATATCGCTCTATGTTTCTTTTGCCATGCATTAATTCAAAGAGCATCATTCCATAGCTAAAAACATCTGCTTTGGCTGTGATGGCCACCCCTGATAACCATTCCGGAGCTAGATACCCTCTGGTCCCTCTCACAGTTGTCAAAACCCACCCGACTAAAGTCTCGACCTACAAGCTTTGCCATACCAAAATCTGCGATTTGCGCATGTAAATCGGCATCTAAGAGTATGTTTTCTGGCTTTATGTCACAGTGAAATTATACAGTCCCTGCATTTTTCATGAAGATAAACCAACCCTCTTGCAGTTCCTAGTGCGATCTGATATCTAGTTTTCCAGTTTAGAACGTTATCTTGTTTTTCACTGAAAAGATGTGAATGAAGAGAACCATTTGACATGTAATCATACACCAGTAACTTATTGTTACCTTCTGCACAGAACCCCCGAAGACGTACAATATTAACATGTTGGATGTTCCCGATTGTGCTGACTTCGCTCCTGAATTGCTTATCTCCTTGAGTGATGCTTTCAAGCTTTTTCACCGCTACGATGGATGAATCACCAAGTACTCCCTTATAAACTGAACCAAAACCACCACCTCCCAATTTATCTGAGAAATTCTTTGTTGCTACTAGCATATCTCTGTAGACAAACACCAACAATGATCCCTCCATTGTTGTTTTTCTACTTAATGCCCCCTTTTTTCTGTTGATTATTAGCAGAATCAAACCCAAGAGTTATAGGCCTCCATTATTCCTGCTTCCATCAAAACTTCCTGCTCCATAATCAACCTGTCACCGCTCACCAAAACCTAGCCGTCGCCAAAACTCAAGCGATTAGACATCACCACTGCTTAAAGGACTGCCATCACAATCAGTATAACGACGGGATGATCTGGTCAAAGTTATTACCATTGGTGGTTCGTGCTTGGATTTATTTTCCGATCTGATTTTATTGGCGGTCCGTGTTCGAATCATGTTTCAGTCATTTATTGTATTATTTGGAGGTAATTCATAAACCTTAATTGCATAATAATTAAACAATATTCATAAGCAATATGATAAGTTATCTTTGTTATATGATAAAGTTGTACAATATAGTTACAACATAGTAAAAAATCGCTATTAACGATGACTAATGATACGTTTTGGAATCATAATTGGTTGTTGTGTAACCGGAAACTTTTTGTTTAAACTGATGGTTCACAAAAATTGTATGTAGCAAGTGTATACATGGTTTGGAAAGGCGTGGTGCACATGTATTGGTTAGTTTTTACTAAAGTCTATTAGACATAAAAGCTCATATTATTATCTTTCTTGTTTTTGCTTCCAAGGTTTAAACAGATATTAGTTTATGATATCGCCCTTCACACATATTTGTATCTGATAAAGATCAGACTATAGCACTAGTTTACGTGTCTAAGATTTTGCAAAATATTGGCATTTTTATATTTTTATTTTTTTATAAAATCAGTTTGGTGCCTGTGATTGCAATTTTGATTAGTATGTTAACATTGGTTAAGCAGCTTATGGTGTTAAAATACACCATTTAAAAGGTTTTTACTGTTTTTGATATGGTCTATGTTAACTAATCTACTGAATGTGTATCTCTAGAAATCAACAAATAAGCAGTTACATTGAGTTACCCCAAACACCCTCATAACCATATTGGTTAAATCTGTTAACCATATTGGTTATAAATTTCTTTGAAATATTTTTTGACTTTAATTAAGTTTTAGATCCAAATTACTTTTGATAATGGTTCAAAAATACGCAGTTTCGTTCTAGAAATGCAAACAACTCGCGTATCATCTGAACATTCAATTAGAAAAAAATCATCGGGAAGTCCGAATAGTTGTGGCGTTGTGAGGCAATCTGTGGAGCATTTGGTTCTCTTAGCGCATACCTTATTTCTGGTAGGCATGTATTTATTTTCTAATATTCGTAAATGACAAGTCTGAAATCTGAAAATTTGGAATTCACTTCATTTGGACGTTAATACATGTGCATAGTAGGGGCATGTGGTTGTTGATTTAGCTGTAAAAAATGGGTTCTTTGGTTGGTGCGTTTGTTCTCCAAGTATGCATATGTGCACAAAATCATCGCCACTTTCTAGATCATTTACAAATGACTTTTTCTTGTAGAGGTTTGAGTGGATAGCTAACATTAATATTACATGAAAGAATAAACTAGTTGGTACGAGTTAAGAACTTTCTTTACATTAGTTTGCAATAGTCTCAATTTTATAAACGTATAATCGTGGATTTATGATAAACGATTGGAAAAGCACTTAATAACATAGGAATTTGATTGTCGATCAATAATTAAATTTTGGTTTTCATTTAGTATATATGCGATTTGGGAAGTAAATGGGTAGGCACCTGAATTATAATACTTTAAGGAAGGCTTTTTAACACATTGATTATATTAGAGTGTGATGTTTAAGAATGTTATGGTGAGGGTTTTCAAGTATGTATTTCCTGTACAATGATGATTATTAACAAATGCCAATATGTTTCTTGTAATTTTCAAATGTTTTTGTAACGATTGTGTTTTTTTGTTTGGTGTTTATCTTAATCTGTAATCACTGTTTAAAGGGAAACGTCTAAAGTGGATGATAATGAAAGCACTTGATATGATCACCACTGCACATGTGCATATAGGAAAATAAAAGTTGATAACGAAAACTGGTGCATTCACATCAGACATCTCTTTGGTTTTTTCATTACATCTAAAGAGGATGGTGAATGCACATGTGTATACTTCAAGATAATTATGTTGGGATGAAGATATGACCATTGACCACTATGGCACATGTGCACATTTGAAAATAGAATCCCATAACAACTAAATGGGGCACGTACGTCAACAAGACTATTTGGTTTTTTATTGCACCTACGGAGGATGATGAATGCACATGTATACTACTTAAATATGAAGACGTTGGATGAAGACATGACCGAGATTACTTGCACACATACATACTTGAAAATAGAAGTCGATAGGGAAGGAATGGGGCATGCACATGTGTATGCCACTCAAGTTCACGTATGTTTCTCTTTTTGTGATTAACTTAGTTTATTTTATTGTAACAGATTAATGTATATGTATTATTAATCTAGTTTATAGCCATTAGTATGCATTGTAACATTCCATTTACTCTATATATCTAACTATCTTATAATAGAGGGATGAATTTTCCTCATATTAATTATTTTAAGATTTCCATATATAGAATTTTAAGCAAATACAAGTTACAAAGCATTAGTTACAATACTTAAAGCACAAATAAAAATACAAATCAAACTACAATTTATACACAACTTAAAACACCCATTCACAAAAGAAAGTACATGTCTCTAATCATGATGTACAACATTTGCTTCACAAAATGACCAGATAACGATTCGATACAAGCTTCTGACCAAGATACCATTTTCGCTTCTTTTCCACACTCCTACATTAACTAGAGATCAAGATCGCTTGTCCATGCATTAGGAAATACTATATTCAAATATTCAAATTAATAAAACATATACTTTAAAGTTGCGGTTAGAAAGAAAACAATTGAAGTGTTGTTGTGATTTGGTTGGAAGAAAAAGTGTAGTGTTTGGTGGTGCATGAATGGTAAGGAGCATAGCTCCTTTAGTTTAATATCCGAAAATTAAAAAAAAATAACAAAACCGAGAGCGGCTTAGAAAGATAAAGGAGCACACATCGTGTTTCATTCCATCTTTTTTTCGGTTAGACTTAAATCAAAAACAAAATTGAAACCTACCTGAGACCTTTTAAGTATCTTGAAGACTAAAAACCACCATGAACCAACCACCATGGTTTTTGAGGTTTTGTGTAACAAAATCCACGTTACCCGAGATCTTAGTTTTAAAGATCTTGAAGAAAACTGCTGCGCATGAGTTTGAAGAAAAACAAGGATTTAGATTGCTTATGGTTTGGTCTTAAAGATAGAATCAAACAAAGGTTTCACTTTGATCTTTCGGTTAACAAGCGATAAGAAATAAACGATTATTCTTCTGAGAAATTCGTTTGTGTGAGAGGATGGGTGGCTGAGATTGGAGTGAGTATTATTAGGGTAAACACATAAAAATTAGGGTAAGTTGTTTATATGGGCCAAGTTTTAGGCTATTTAATTTGGACCGGCTTTTGCTTAACTGATACAAGGATTTAACTGGGTTGATATTTTAAAGTGGTATAAGGCTTTGGGTTATTTGCTTTTGTTATATCCAAAGAAACACAACCATGAATATTTTTTTTAGCACCACAAAATGTCTCGTACTGAATACACTTTAGAGCAAAGGTATCGGTTGCAAGTTAACATGCTAAAGGAAAAAAATACCAATAGCATACCATTACCATACCATCTAACATGCCATTTGTGAGCCAAAATTGTTTGAGTTGGTTGAGTGGCTCAAGCCAAAGGAGAAAGAGGACAAAGTTTTACTATTTTTTATTTTATTTTTTAGTGTATTGTGAGTGGGGGTATTTTTAGTGGGTATTTTGTGGACTCAAAACATGTTATTGGTGTGTTATGAGGAGGGTGTTTTAGCTATTGGTGAGTTATTGAGAGGTGTATGATGTGGCGATGAGGTGGCATACCAATAACATGTTATTGGTATCCACGATACCATGTGCTCTTAGGAGGTAAATGATGTGACAGCTGAAGTGGCATCTACCAATAACGTGTTATCCGTCATTGCGATACCTTGTGCTCTTACATGAAGGAGTATATACTTTCTTTCTTATTATTACACCTAGCTACAACAAAAGTAAAAGTAAATAACGACAAGATATATATAGAGAAAATAAAGCAAAACCTATATTTGCACTTGATTGACAACCATGTCTATTACATAATCAAGCTATAAGCATCAATTTTTTGTTTAACTATATGTAACAACTACTATTATTGTTAAACAATGTAACTTAAACTATACACGATAAACAAAACAAACACACGCAAATATCTACGCTAGAGTGATTCTATAGCCAATTGCTAATAAGGTGATCATCACGAAAAAGCGTATTATTGAAAGACATTCACTCGCCACAAAATTTGGTTACACGGTCCATGCAACGCCAGCAGCGGTACTGCAACTAGTTTGTAATAAAATAGCATACCACAAGTAACGAAACTTTTAAGTTGTGAAAACTGGAAATACTGGTGTTATTGATTATTTTTTGGCTTTTGAAACTCTCCATGTTTGAGCTTTATACATGTGCACGTATCATTTTTAGACATTTGTATTTACTTAAGTTGTGAAATTACCTAGAAAAACATTGTATCTTTCTATGGATTCAACTTTAATGAAAGCCAAAAATAAGTCCAGAGTTAAACAAGATTGGAATTTGCAAAGATATGATCAAGTGCTCACATGTTTCGTTTAAAATAGCTATATATGTGTACTTGAAAGATAATCCATACTAAACTAAAAAAAAAAAAAAAAAAAAAAAAAAAAAGATTTAAGTCCGGTTCTTAAAAATGACGATGAAATTAGTTACAAAATAGCTAAATATAATAAAACTGAAATGTAAATTAAACTTATTTCCTAAAATTGTGTAACTGCCAAAATTGAATGGTTCAGAAAAAGCATTTAAAATATTTTACCAAAATGCCCTTTTGTTTTAAAATAAATACTTTAAGATTGAAAATAAATGATTGGTCCACATCGCTTCTCGCAGATTCTCACATTTTCTTAGTTCGAAAAGAAAGAGGTGGTCTTGCACGCGACCAATGAATGGCGCATGCGTGGCGTTGGTAAAATATACCATTTTGGCTCGTGGGATTCGAACCGGGTTGTTTGTGTGGGCTAAGCTATGCATTACCCAACCGGCTAGGCGTAGTTTCATTAATAATACTCAAAATCTGTACATAACCCTTCCTTATTATTTGGCGATTCAATAATAACAAAATGTTGAATTTGGGTTTGACTGTATCAATTTATGAGGTTATATGGACTGTCAAAAATAAATAATACAGCGTCGGACTCGTTTTTCGTGCTCTTTCAATGGTATATAGGGAATTTTTCAACTTAGTTTGGACTCGAAAATGCGAAAATCATCATTTTTCTTTGTTTTGCATTTTCAAGGTCCAAACAAGTCGAAAAATTCCCAAAGAGATATCACGTCGACTAGATTTTTCGTGCTCTTTCAATGTAATGCTGGAATTTTTTCGACTTGTTTTGGTCCTCGAAAAATGCAAAAACAAAGAAAAACGATGATTTTCGCATTTTTGAGGTTCAAACGAAGTCGAAAAATTCCCGATCATACCATTAGAAAGAGCACGAAAAATCGAAGTCCGACAAGATACTCAGAAATTTTTTCGACTTGTTTTGGTCCTCGAAAATGCAAAACAAAGAAAAACGATGATTTTCGCATTTTTGAGGTTCAAACGAAGTCGAAAAATTCCCAAGCATACCATTAGAAAGAGCACGAAAAACGAGTCCGACGGTACACTTGGGAATTTTTTCGACTTGGTTTGGACCTCGAAGATGCAAAACAAAGAAAAAAGCGATGATTTTGCATTTTTCGAGGTTCAAACTAAGTCAAAAATTCCCGAGCATACCATTAGAAAGAGCACGAAAAAGCGAGTCCGAAGGAATGCTGGGAATTTTTCAACTTGGTTTGGACCTCGAAAATGCAAAAACAAAGAAAAATGATGATTTCGCATTTTTGAGGTTCAAACGAAGTCGAAAAATTCCCGACCATACCATTGGAAAGAGCATGAAAAAACGAGTCCGACGGTATACTTATTTATTTTTTACAGTCAATATAACTCCATAAATTAATATCTTAAAAGCTAAATTGAACCTTTAATAATAATGAATTGAAACTTTTCACTTTTTAGTAGAAGTTATGTATTAAATTTAAGGAAATATACTTTGAAGCTATGCTCAGCCCAGTTGGGCAAAGCTTTGCTTCCCACCCAAATGACCTTGGTTCGAATCCGGGGTGACAAAATCGTTAGGGATGTAATCAACAAGTATGGCGAAATGACCACGTAGATGTTTTAGACTTTCTTCTACCAACGCCACGCGACACCACCTCATTGGTCCACGTGACCCGACCCGCTCATTGATCCGAATTCACGATGACCGTGGCGGGATAACGGAGAAAAATTTGCACGTTAGTCCTTATTAACTGAATTCTTCAACGGAGGGATGTATTTGTCCAAACTTTACTAACGGAGGATGATTTTGTCCAAAAAAAAAATGTTTAGGGATGTAATCAGCGACACGCAAAAACCAGAGGATGTTTTCAGGACTTTACTCTATATATATTTCTTTTCTTTCTTCTCTCTTGACATACACTAACCTAAAACAAACATCTCTATCTCTCTAAACAAATTAAATTCATCACCGACGCCATCTGCTGAAACAACCACCACCTTCAGAACACCATCGAGACACGATACTAATGTAAACAGTACTTGTCTAAAGGTTCTTTCTTATATATATTCTTTATGTTTTAACTTTTTCCATTTAGATATATTTTTATTATAAATTTGAGTTGTTATAACATTTTTGTAGATCCGCGCTTGGTGGCAGCGGTTTTTTTTTAGTTATTTGAATTAATCTCGACTTTTTTTGGTACAGCCATCGCCTGCCGCAATGTCTTGCCGGAAAAACGATATTTCTGTTGTGATAGTGGGACTCAACACACACCTAAAAATGATATGCCTCTACACGTACTTCTGCAACTTAGGTGATTTGTAAGTAATATTTGCTGCTTTGACTACTTTGAATGTAGCACTACCCGTAGTTTCCAAAATTGAACAGTAAAGTGTAAACCAGCTGCTGATGTATATGCGTGCCACCATTAGGAACAATTTTGTATTAAAACACCCTGCGTGCATTCATTCTCATCTGTCTGTTGTATATGACCTTTTATCAGACCCTAAACA
This sequence comes from Chrysanthemum lavandulifolium, assembly GCA_022545495.1. Taxonomy (NCBI): domain Eukaryota; kingdom Viridiplantae; phylum Streptophyta; class Magnoliopsida; order Asterales; family Asteraceae; genus Chrysanthemum; species Chrysanthemum lavandulifolium. The sequence continues at coordinate 25,431,996 of CM040244.1, read as the reverse complement.
ACCAACCACAGGTGGATGTCGAAATCTCCCTTGGTCCATATAGTGAAGTCAACCATGTAATCAATAGCTTGAAATCTATTCCAAGCCCCTGGTTGTTATGCACCTTCGGAATTAAAGTTCCATTGCTGTTTTCGTAGGTTATAGTGTACACAATTCATAACTTTGGTTTGTACTCAACAACTTAAACAAAGTCAATAGAGGTGGCCATTTGATATAACCTGACTTTTAAGGATGTGAGTGGGAGCATGATGGGTTGTATACTAACCAGAGCACTTCTTAAGACCTGTTGTAATTCACCTTAAGAAACTCGGCATCCTAACAGAATATCCTCGGTTGATTAATATAACACACCTGCATATCACTTGGCCCCCATGTGTTGAACAACTATACAAATTGTAGGCATGGGTGATGCTATTGTCAGTCTATAAACAACTCACTAGTTGTTCTTCTACCCAAGTAAACAAACACCGCTGATGCTGTGATTTGAGAAGCTAATTTAGCAATAAATAGAGTAACAAATGGTGACACACACCTGATCCTAAGTTTAGGCACATAGGTTCTTGCATCAGATAGTCTCCTGCACTTGATACCCCTACACATCAACTTTAGTCACAGTAAATGACAACCAGTTATCAGTGGGTGCATAGTGATGACATCATTCTTGTGACCAACTGTCGGGTATTAAACTTCAGAAGCGGGTATCCCTGGCCTCCAGATGAGCTTCAGTAATGCTCAATGCAACATTCATTATTGTTCTTCCGAAGCACTTTGGTAGTAGCTTGTGATACAGTACTTAACTGACGATTTTGTTTTTATTTTCCGCTCTTTGTTTCAGTTTGTGATTCTCTTAGGTTACTTACTTACTTATGTATCGGTTGATATCATGTAACTTTAGTTTTATAAGATATCTATCTAGGGACCACATTGACATTGGCAAAATATAATATTATATATCATCAAGCTTTTGCTTATGAGTTCACATAGTTTTTTATTGGACTTATGGTTGTAGAGGCTAAATCTACATCTTGTATGTGTTTTTTCACACTCGTTTAGTCTTATACAGAACGATAACCCCCCTATACTTTAGTGTAATTCTTGAATCCTTTTTTACACTCATTTAGTCTCTTGCTCAAATCTATTCCTATTCCGATGTAACTTTTTCCATGTATCCTTTCCCTAGCCTCTTGCTAGTATCTTCTAATATATCATCTGCAGTTTAATGAAAAAAGTCTTCTGAAAGTACCCCGTTTGTTTTTTCCTGTGCCATACCCATATCCACGGACGGACCCACATGGGAGCTGGGTGTGGCACGGGCCACACCCGATTTTAGGTCATGAAGTGTAAATTTTTTATAAAATATGTCTTTTCAGGGCACGTGCAAGTGCAACCCTCACTTTCATCTTATAAATTCTTTATAGAGCAACTTTAGTACTCATAATCATAAAAAGAAAATTGTGAAACACCTTCTTAAAAATCCTGGGTCCGTCTCTGCCCATATCTGCTTTAATTCACAATCACGTGACTCATATTTCTACTTTTTGATGTTTTTTTTTGTCAGAATTCAAGAAAGCCATCTAGTAACTTGATCCAAAATTGAAGTTATGATGTTTATGTGGTCTATCTATTGACTATTGATCCATCATTGATGTTATACTATCTCAAAGGGTTATAGATTAGTAAAGATGTGGTTACGCTGTAAAAACACTCTTCATTATATCGAGAGTTACACAAAATACTCAAAATTACCATGGATCCTCCAAACTTCTGGATTTTCAGACACATCTTTTAAAAAACCAAAGCTTGCACCTCTACAGGTCCCCTCTCTATCCCTATCTCCTGTGAATAAGCGCAATTGCGTTTCAACAGCATTTACATGAAACTTTAGCCATTTAACATTTGTCCTCTTCAAATGTATTTTGTTTTGAAGGAGCGTAGAATGGTAGACCGCCGCAGGCTGTGTGCTAAAGGAGGTGATGGTGGCAATGGCTGCATTAGCTTCCACAAGAGTCGACACGAGCGTCGTGGTAAAGCTGACGGTGAGCATTTATGTCTGTATAAGTATTTTATCGAGTCTTTTAAAGTCCATATAAAGATCGAACAGCTGTATTAATTTTTCTTAACTTGGTATTATTGTATATGAAACTTAAAACTTTCGTGATTTGTGGTATGTAGGTGGCAATGGCGGAAAAGGCGGTGACGTGATACTAGAATGTTCCCCGACAATATGGGATTTCAGCCTGCAACATCATATTGTTTGTACTTTTCCCTATTTCTCTTCTTAATTTATCTACCTAAATTGATCCATCCAATCTCATTCTCCATCCAAACACTAAATTACACATATCATATCATCATCTGTGGTAATTTGGCCCTGTGTTTTATATCTAATGGGTCAAACGGGTAAATTTAATAAAGAAAACGGCGTCAAAAGTTGCACAAAGCTTGTATTTAAAATATAAAACCTCCTAAATATCTTTATCTAAAACTATATTGTTGATACAAAAGTTGGACGTTCCTAGTTGGTGCTCCGGTTCTCGTATCAATTGGTTGTTTGCTGCTTGAGACCTGCGCACTAATAAACAGAAAACACTGTTAGGCTTATCGTGAGATTGTCTCCCACGATTATCCTCCGGCGTGAGAGTAAGTAATCGGTTTTAGGGTTATAGAGAGTTAGGGTTTTAGATCGTACCTTTAATGAGGTCTGGGATGCCCTTTATATACACACGCAATCCTTACTGGTTGCGTATTCCCCAAACTTCGGCGTATCCCGCCTAAGTCAGTCATTGGATACATATCGCCAAAGATAAGAGATATATCTTAACCCATAAATAACTTTGGGTTTGGGCCTTCGTGGGCCCAAACCGTTATTGGGTTAGCCCAGTCGTGCTGGGCTCTCTAGTAGCGGTCATTGGTTGGGTTAGTGACCCGAATGTAGACTATACGTCATCATATATATTATAACTGGAACAATTTTGTGTAATCATATTTGATACACCAATTATATGTTAAGACATTATTTGTTTGGAGAGATTTTGTTTGGGGTCTATCTGACCCGTAATTAACCTGTTTTATGTTTTTGACACATTACCAAGCCACCGTTTTTTTCCATACTGAATCTGTACTTTGGAATAATATGATTGTATTTTACAGAATGCAAAGAGAGGGGGGCATGGAACTTCGAAAAATAAAATAGGAACCCGAGGCGATGACAAGGTTACATAATATCATTCCCTCTTTTTTTTCCTGGAAACTTTCAACAAAAATAAAACAATATCGTTCATCACCAATTTGTTATTAATTAGGTTGTTCTGGTACCTATTGGCACTGTACTTCATCTCGTTGAGGGTGACATGCCATCTATGGTTAGGAAGAGCTCCTCTGAACCTTTGAACCCTTGGGAAATTCCTGATACCCTCGAAAATGATTTACATGGAAGTGTCTACAAAGAATCTTCTTCCAGCAAGAAAAAAGGGAACGTTAATAAAGACATGAAAATACCTAAACTTTCTTCGAGTACGGGTAACACGTCAACTGTGGATTCCGAAAGTTTTGACTTTTATGATGAAGAAAAGATGAGTTCATGGGAAGCTCGAGTCACTGGAAATGGTGTGTCTGAATCACACAAGATGGAAGACACTGAAGAGGAAGAAGAAGAAGAACATATTGAATATAATGTTGCTGAGTTGACCGAACCTGGTCAACGGATAGTAGTTGCTCATGGAGGTGAAGGTGGTTTGGGCAATGTTTCTCTCTCAAAATCATATAAACACTCAAATCATAAGAAATGTGACGGGTTAGAAAAAGTAGATAATTTTGAAGTGGAGGAAGACGAGGCTGAAAGTAATTCATCACTCACAGTTGGTTCTTTTGGTTCAGAATCAGTTCTTATATTAGAACTCAAAAGCATAGCTGATGTTGGTCTTGTGGGGATGCCGAATGCCGGTAAAAGTACACTTTTAGGAGCTTTATCCAAAGCACAACCAAGAATAGGCCATTACGCCTTCACTACTTTAAGGCCTAATTTAGGAAATCTAACTTATGATGACTTGTCAATCACAGTTGCCGATATCCCAGGACTTATAAAGGGGCCCACGAAACCGTGGACTTGGCCATGCTTTTCTTCGCCACATAGAACGGACTAGAGTTCTTGCTTATGTTCTAGACTTAGCTGCAGCATTAGATGGTAGAAAAGGCGTCCCACCATGGGAGCAACTAAGAGACTTGATTTTAGAACTCGAGTTTTATGATGAGGGTTTGTCAGGCAGGCCAGCATTAGTTGTGGCTAATAAAATTGACGAGGCAGGGGCTGAAGAAGTATACGATGAATTAAGAAGCAGGGTGCACGGTGTAAACATATTCCCAGTTTGTGCAGTTTTGGAAGAAGGTGTGCCAGAGCTAAAAGACGGTCTTAGGATGCTTGTGAGTGGCGAGGACTCGAATAGCCTAACATTGGATGACATTGAACTTGATTAGGATAATCTTTTAGCTTAGTAATACCAAATTATTGCATGGATATGGTGCCAAACGAAAGCACTGTTAATGCCAAATGATCAGTTTTGTTTCGGCTGGTATTTGATAATGGTTACGCTATTGTTAAAGATGATGCTGCAGTTTTATGATATAAATGCTGGTAAGAGCACTGTAATAAGTTTATCTTTGCAATTCTGCATACTGTTATTCACTAGTTGATTGCAAAAAGTCTTGTTCACCGAATAAGCCTATGATTTCTTGAACAATTAAGATGTCTCAAAGGACCTGATGGCAATTCTGGAAAACTACTCATCTATACAATCATATGGCAATGTAATCCAGTCAGCATTCTGACAAAATGAAGGGGAATTATCTGTTAGAGGGCTAGGTATCGTTTGGTCTTAAAGAGTGGTCTTAGTAGAAAAAGTTGTCTTGCCTCAAGATTTTTTTTTTCATGACAGGTTTGCTTATAACACCAAAACCCCTCCCCAAGATAACATGTAGTTTTTTGGTGCCATAATGCATAATTTTTTTATTTTTTATTTTTTCACTTTTTAATATTTTCTATGATTTAAACGGTTAATTGACGAAAATTTTTAGTCACTAAATAGCTACCATATTTGACAGTAAATCAGTAAAGCAAGTATAGTATCGGAAACCATTAGCATTAAATTTTAATAGAAAGTAAAATCATCTTATAAATATTACAGAGAGCATAGTCAACAAGATACACATGTCATAAAGTTGTGGTCACTGAAAAAAGATCTAGCAAAAACGTAGAGTATTAGCCAAACATTGGTCATCTTCTTCCTTTCAACCTGCAAAAAACACACACACACACACACAACAAAAAAAAACACATCACTAAATCACACAAACATATCACAAAGATAAACATATCACAAACCCACCAAAACAAACCAAAAAAAAAAAAAAAAAAAGAAGGAAAAAGTTGCTCGGCGTGAGCTGGTGGCCACGGCGCCATGCCCTACCAGCCCAGCCCTGGTGTGGGTTGTCGCGTCAAAGCCTCGTGCCGAAGGCTATGGCTCAAGCCAATAGCCATTGTACCCGGGCCTCTTATGGGTTTCAATGTCCATGTGAAGATGTGACAACTGAGATGATATTGGGTTTTGTCTTCTTCATTGTACTTATCTTCAGTCATTGCACTGGCCCCTTGTCAAACATTATTTGAGAATGATTGAGTTTATTTTATCTTGTTGTTTCAGCATAAAAAAAATAAGGCATATATACGTAAGTTTCCATGAAATATTGGTGCATACTAAAATAGGGTCATGATCAAATGAGAAGATTTCTTAAAATGTACCATAATATTGAAAAACAAAATAAACATCTTGTTTTGCAGGAGTCTGTTGATCATTTGATTTTAGCAAAGCATAGCAAGGAATGTTATTAATGATAAAAGGTGCTATTATTCTATGGGTCATAAACCAGAAATAAAATGCTCGCGTTTTTACACTTTAATCATTTATTTTAACTTTTTTGCACAAAAATTATTGCATTTGTCTATATAATTTGATTTCATTCGTTTTCATATAATTAAATCGTATAGTAAAATTTATATTCTTTACTTATGGATCGAACGTACTTATAAAAATATTCAATTAGTAATACATTTAATTACTTTTAATTAAATGGTTCACATTATAAAAGTAAGACATAAAAAGTAAAAACTTTTCCTTAAACTAATCTTTGATTATTGTAATAAGTCTACCGTCTATATCATTTAAATATTTGTAATTGTGACCTATTACCAGAAAATGAGAAATTTAAAGATCTTTTTATTCGAATTTAAAGACTTTTTTATCGATATAGTTATAAGAAATCTGTTAAATATTTATATCATATTTTATAAATAAAATTTGCTATATTAAAAATTAATAAAAGTAAAAAGTTATTATAGTTTTCGTAACTTGGTATATAGTTTAGGGGTGTGTTTTGCATTTTTTTTTATTAAGTTTATATATATTATTTGTAAATGTAAAGAAATAAAGTTCAAAGTAATTTTTATGAATCATTAGATAGTTTAAATGTGTGTTTGAATTTTATTTTATTTTTGATAAAACATATATTAAACTTGAAGTGTTTTTATAAAATCGAACGTTAGTCAAAATTATTGCAATATTTGGCTTTTCTTTTGCAATTCAAAAATCTTTGCATCGATATATATTTTTTATAAGGGAATTTCTAAATATCTATTAGACACTTGACAAATAAAATTGGTTACGGTCTAATAAAAACTAAAAATGCCGGATATTTTTGTAACTTTTAACATAGTTCATGGACGGTTATGAAAAAAAAAGAAAAAAAAATTGAATTTTTTTTAGCGCCACAAACGACATCGTGGGGTATGTTTAATGTACGATTGATCAATTGCTTCTAGACACGGTAAACTGTGGGTCTTGGAAGACTTTGATAATGAAAATTGTGTTTACTGTTTAGACGTTCATTTACTATAAGATGCTAACTTTGAACAAGTGTCCTCGGTCCATATTATTGAAAGAGAAAATTTCCCAAAGGTACAACAAAATTTGAGGTCATCATCTAAGCTAAATTTATTTTTCTTTTTTTTATGTGGTTATGTGCAAATGTGCGAACATGCGATTTTACTATTTTTTTGAACATATGTCCTCGACAACAAGTACAATTAGTACAATACTCGTGCATTGCCTGGTATAACGATTCAATAATTTTGAAAGAAAAAAGAATTATAAACTTGTTGTTTGTATAGTTAAAAAATAAAAATAAAAAAAATAAAAAAAATAAAAAAAATAAAAAAATTGAACCACATTTTCTTGAACTGAGCTTTTATTTGATCTAAAAAGTGAATCACACCTTTTAATACCCTATTGCATCAAATAATCATATTCTTTTTCTTTTTCTTTTTTTTGCTAAAGAGTATAATTTTTGCATGTCAACTTACATTCTTTTTGAATTGATCTTTTCCTACATATCCGCTAGAACTGATAAAAAAACCAACGATCCAAAGTACGAGCTGCTCAAAGCCAAATTCACAACCATAACAATTACAAAACTACTCTTCGACCACTTATGCCAAAGAACCTAAAACAAATCACCTCGCAGTTCATTTATGTGATTCCAGCAAGTTCTAGAAATGTGTTGTTTCTACATATTCGCAAGACATGCTAAAAAATCAACGACCCTAACCATGACCCTTCCTACGACATCCTTCACATCCAAATTACAACCATAACAATTACAAACTACTCTTCGACCACTTATGCCAAAGACCCTAACAAACTACTCTTCGACCACACATGCACGCAGTTCAGTTATGTGATTATGCAGGTTACCTTGTCTTTAATTACCACAAGACAAGTCCAAAATATTCCCTGTTTAGATTGCGACTCAAGCTTCGTTATAATGTCATAAAGTTCTCATAGATGCAATTTTGACAACACATCGAGATGTACTATGACAACTAAAAGACGCTTACAATTGGGAGCTAAAAGATGAATAACTTGCACTTGTATATAACCATTCTAACTTTCTAAGAGGGTGTTTGTCAAATCCATCTAAATTAAGTTGAGCCTAGGATTTTTTAAAATGACTTTCTAAGAGGGTGTTTGGCAAGTGTTCATCATCCTCTTCATCGTCTTCGTCAATCAAACCTTAAATTTTATTACGGCTAAACACGGAAACTTGGTTTCGTTTCTTTCTCTTGATAATGGACATAGACAAAACATCATCAAGAGTATCATCCAGAGTATCATCATCCCCATTTAAAATGCTCTCATCGTCCGAACTTTCGATTGCAATTACATCATTCCATTTCCATGTCGCCAACTTTGCTTCCTTTTTCCTTTTCTTCGAATCCCGAATCTCCTCATCAGCCAAAGGTCGGATATCAAGTTTCACGTTGATATCATGATGTTGTTAAAAGACAGAAAACAACGTTACGCCTCCATACGAATAAATATATTTATCTCAAACAAAACAAAAAATGTAGAAAGGAGTGTTACCACATGATCATGAAGATCGACATTTTTGTTCACAGCTTACTGTTCATATGAAGAAGAAAACGTCATGTATTGATAAATAAATTTGACGGGAGATGTTGTAAGATAACTTTACCTTGATTCATACCTCCATTGTGCTTGACTGAAAAGGTCTTGTTTGTTGTTTTGATAGGAATTGTGAAAGAATGAAATGAAGCTGATTATGGGTATCTATTTATAAGGTCATTTTAGGCGCCAAAGTACTGATCCTCAAAAGTTGAATTTAAAGAGATAAGCAATCAAAATATAGATACGTATGGAGCATCCGTCTAATAAGGAGCCGAGGTGCATGGTTTGTTCCTAGGATATCTAAATATATCTAATTTGCAAATGTAGGCATGGTTTGTTCTTAGGATATTTAACTTGCACGTGTTATCTAATACACAGAGTTTGGCTCAAGTTTGTTAACTATAAATAAACATGGAATTACAATGGTCAAGATTGAAAGTATTATTGATCCAACGAATAAAATTGAATTCTAAGATGTGAAGCACCGTAGGCAATAAATAGATAATCTCAATCATTTGTTGGCCCACATGATATATGTCCCCGACAACAATTACAAGCAGATGTGCGACTGACGGCTACTTTTATTGGAAAATATTTTTTATTTCTGAGCATTAAAAGATTTTGCTTTTTTCCAATAAAGGTAGCCGCCATTCGCATATCCGCCAATAGCACATCTGTTTGTATTTGTTGTCAGGGACATATACCATGTGAGCCAACAAATGATTGGGATTGTACTTGTTGTCAGGAACACGTGTCCAAAAATAAAGGAATCGCACATTCACACATGACCATTTAAAAAGATGTTTTTTTTTTTTGCTTAAATGGTGACCTCATCATAAAATTTTGTACTAGATAAATAATTTTCTCTTATTGAAATGTATGTTTTAACGTTAATATTGCAACGGGTACTGCTATCAATACTCCTCTTACCCATTGTTTACAATCTCCACCTTTTTTTTTTTTTTTTTTTTTTCCTGCTTTTGTTAACGAAGGCAACAGCAATGATCGGGTTTCACCAACAGAAACTGAAAATTGAACCAAACCGAAAAGACACGAATCAAATTTGTTAAAATCAAACCGAAGCAAAGTAAATATTTAGTCTTCGGTTCGGATATGTTATGGCACAATGAACCGAAAAACGAATTCACATGATATATAACTTTTACATATTTATATTAAAAAGAAAAGGCATTAAATTTTTTTTATAGTATAAGTATAATATTTTTGAAAAAAACATATATAATTATATAAATAAATAATTAAAAATATGTAATTTGGTTATTCGGTTCGGTTTAATTGTATTTGAATTCAGTTCGGTTCTCGGTTTTATCTAGAAAAAAAAGTTTAACTGAACTAACCGAACAACCCGATAACCGAATCGATGAACACTAATTTTTTGTCAGTTTATGTACCGTATATGATGCAGCATACGTGGTTAGCATGATGAACTACTATCAAAACTCGTTGATTCAAAGAATACCGAAAATTGATAGCTATGAGGAACCCTCGTCTTTTTTATTAATCAAGCAAAAACTGCTGAACAAAACAATGAACAAGTGTTTAAATACGTAAACCCTAACTTCTGGAATAGAAATAAATTACGAAACAAAGTCCAACAACTTTTAAAAATTACGAAAAATGCCCGAAAGCTGATAAAATGCGATTTTAACCATTTCTGCATGGAAAACACTAGGCTTTTGTCGAATTCCAACACTTCCGCAAAAGCTTCGGATGATCCAATCTCTGCATAAAATCCTCCCCGAATTGCACCGCATCATTCCCCCCAGGATAGAGAAGATTCGACCTCGAATCTGGAACCGCATCACCATCCTCAGATGAAGAATCACCAACAAACGGAACAAGATGCTTCACATTAAAGACGTCAGCAGTATGAATATGGTTGGGCAAGCGCAAACGATAGGCATTAGGATTGATCTTTTCTACAATTTCCACGGGACCAATCTTCTTAGCAGCAAGCTTATTATAATCGTGAGCAGGAAAGCGGTCTTTAGTCAGAATAGCCCACACAAAATCACCGACCTCAAACTCAACAGCCCGCCGTTTTGTATCAGCTTGCTTTTTATATTTTGCGGTATTGGCAACCAACTGAGCATGGGTAGCCTGTTGAACTTGAGCCAACTGATCAATGAACTCCTCTGCAGTAGCATGCGTGCGAAATTTGCTGGGTAGAGCAAGCAAATCAAGAGGTCCCCGCGGTGATAACCCGTACACCACATGAAAAGGACTAAATCCAGTAGTACGGTTAACGGCATGGTTGTAGGAAAACTCTGCCTGAGGTAACTTCTGATCCCTTGCTTTAGGATGATCTCCCACCAAACTGCGCAAAAGATTGCCAAGGGAGCGATTGACCACCTCGGTTTGTCCATCCGTTTGGGGATGATACGCACTACTGAAATTCAGCTGAGTATTAACCATACGCCATAAACTCCGCCAGAAGTGACTCACAAAACGAGTATCACGATCAGAAACTATAGAAGCAGGAAGACCATGAAGACGATACACATCACGAAAATAAAGTTGAGCAACAGTAACAGCATCTGATGTTTTCTTACATGGAATGAAATGACCCATCTTAGAGAAGCGGTCAACGACCACATAGATAGAATCACTTCCACGCTGGGTACGGGGAAGGCCAAGAACAAAATCCATATCAACATCAGACCAAGGCTGCGTGGGAATAGGAAGGGGCAGATATAACCCGGCATTAGTAGACGCCCCTTTGGCCAGTTGGCACACACGACAACGAGCAACAAAATGACACACCTCCTTACGCATAGAGGGCCAATAATAGGAACCTGCAAGCAACTACAAAGTACGATCACGTCCCACATGACCCTAGTTATAAAGATCTTGGATCATTTTCAAACACAGGCTGCACTCTGTGATGCACAACTGAACCCCTCTGAACAGAAACCCATCTTCCAAGATAAATTCAGTTGGCTCGCCTTGCTGAATGCGGGCAAGAACCTGGGAGAAGAACGGATCATCGACATATAAGTCCAAAAAGGAATCAAAGCCGGGTACGTGAACATGCATCTCAGTCAACAAACTGTGGCGACGACTCAACGCATCTGCGACACGATTAAAAACACCCGCTTTATGCTTTATCACAAAAGTAAACTGCTGCAAATAAGAGATCCAAGAAGCATGACGATGAGAAATTTTATCCTGGCTGCCAAGATGCTTGAGGGAGTCATGGTCCATGTAAAGAACAAATTCTTGTTGAAACAGATAATGACGCCAATGCTTGATGGCCTGGACAACCGCGTAAAACTCAATGTCATATGTACTAAAACGAAGTTTAGCACTAGATAGCTTCTCACTAAAATAAGCAACAGGCCGGCCAGACTGACTAAGAACACCACCAATACCAGTTTTGGAGGTGTCACAATGGAGTTCGAATGGTTGCGAAAAATCGGGCGACACGAATAAGGCGAGGTTAACCGACGCTGATTTCGAAACGCAATGCGGTTTGGCCCGATAAAACTTAGAACCTTTCATGCAATTAGTAATTGGGCCATAATACCACTGAAGTGAGGAATGAAACGCCGATAGAAGGACGCCAAACCATGAAAACTGTGTGCTTCAGTGGTGGAAGAGGGTTGTGGCCAGTTTTTCTATAGCAACAATTTTACCAGGATCAACTTTGAGCCCATCGCGAGAAACCACATAACCCAGAAACTGAATAGACTCGGTAAAAAAAACACTTAGCAAACGCAGCAAAAAACTTATCACGGCGAAGAATCATCAAGACTTCACGCAAGTGCTGAAGATGCACAACAGGATTTCCACTATAAATCAAGATGTCATCGAAATAAACAACAACAAACTTCCCAATGAACGGGCGAAGGGCCTGATTCATAACACGCATAAAAGTACTAGGTGCATTGGAAAGTCCAAACGGCATAACTAACCACTCATATAAGCCTTCACGAGTTTTGAAGGCTGTTTTCCATTCATCCCCCATACGAATACGAATCTGATGGTACCCACTTTTCAAATCAAGTTTGCTAAACACACAAGCACCACCTAACTGATCTAGCAAATCATCCAACCGAGGAATGGGAAATGATAACGTACCGTAATTTTATTGATAGCACGGCTATCCACACACATGCGCCAAGAGCCATCCTTTTTTGGGGTAAGGAGGGCTGGGACAGCACAAGGACTAAGGCTCTCACGAATATACCCCTTTGCGAGTAAATCCTCCACCTGCCGATGTAACTCTTCGTGCTCCTTGGGCCTCATACGATAGTGGGGTCGATTAGGTAATGCAGCTCCTGGCACCAAATCAATCTGATGTTGAATGTCCCATAATGGTAGTAATTCCGAAGTTAAAGATTCAAGAAACACGTCCGCGAATTCTTGTAATAATGGTTGAACTGCAGCAGCCGAACCACCAGACGGAGGGGCTGTCACTGGGTGAGAAAATAGAACAAAAACCACACCTGACTCCTCCATAGCGGCCTGGAAAGGAGCTCGAGATAATAAAGTCGTCGATGTTGGTGGTAGAGCTGAAGGTGCAGAACTCCCTTTGGGCTTGTTCGAAAGCAACACAATTTTCTTGCCACGAAACAGGAAAGAGTAAGTATTCGAGCAGCCATCATGTTGAACAGTATGGTCGTACTGCCACGGGCGCCCCAATAATAAATGACAAGAATCCATAGGAACCACATAGCAGTATATAGCATCATTATAACTTGGACCAATAGAGAAATTCACAAGCGCACACTTCGAAACTGTAACATTCGTACCTTGACTGAGCCATGAAAGTTTATAAGGTTTCGGGTGTGGTTCCATACAAAGACTCAATTTAGACACTGCCACTTCGGAAATAACATTCTCACAACTACCTCCATCGATAATGAAAGTGTAAACTTTCCCACCAATGGTGCATGTCGAATGGAAAAGGTTGTTGCGCAACCATTCTGTTTCCGGAGCACGCGGGGCCAAGAAGGTTCTTCGTAACATCAGAAGTGGACCGATATCACCCGACACAATCTCTTTCTAAACTTTGTCGTCATAAATGCAGTCATCATAAATTGGGTTATCATCAACGGGAGCAGAGGCATCTGTAAAAAGACCACGAGTAGCAGATGGAGCTTTATGACAATCACTTTGTCTATGGCCAAGTTCACCGCAATTAAAACACCGCAAGCCGCCAGTGCACCCTTGGGCAGGGGTGGAATAACCACGAGTGTGTGACGGGGCAGATTGCTCAGAAGTACTCCGAACAGCCAGTGTGGAAGGGCTTGGGGCACTAGTTGATCCAGAAGCTTGTCGAAAACTACCTGTGCTACGTCTGGCCAACTGTTTTTCTGCTTGGGACGCATGTTGGTGTGCTTCAGCAACTGTTAAAGGGTCAAACATGTTAGGTATGCATAAAAGTCAGTGGAGTACTCATTAACATAACGAGAGCCTTGGTGAAGGTTCTGAAACCGTTGGTATAATTCACGACCATAATTATATGGTAGAAACTCAGCCCTAAGGTGTTTCTTGAATTTATCCCAACTAGAAATTTTGGCCTTGCCACTGCGAATGCGAGTATGTTTCAGTTGTTGCCACCAAGCTTGCGCACGACCATGCAAACGGATTGTCACTAATGAAACATGACGATCATCTGGAACCTCCTTAAAGTCCAGAATCTCTTCAGTTTGTGAAAGCCAATCGATAAACTCTTCAGCCGGAAGAGTACCATCGAATTGTGGAATTTCCACCTTGAACCCGTGTTCCCAACGGCGATTAGGGCGTTCTGGCGAACGATTCCGAGGATCAGCGATTAGGGCGTTATCACGTCGTAAATCAGCGTTATAAGCACCATCATCACCATGGTTGGCAGCGCGAGTTTGTCTTCGGGGCGGCATAACTCAGGAACGACTGGAATCTAATACCACTCTGATGCAGCGTACGTGGTTAGCAGGATGAACTACTATCAAAACTAGTTGATTCAAAGAATACCGAACATTGACAGCTATGAGGAAACCTCGTCTTTTTTATTAATCAAGCAAAAAATGCTGAACAAAACAATGAACAAGTGTTTAAATACGTAAACCCTAACTTATGGAATAGAAATAAATTACGAAACAAAGTCCAACAACTTTTAAAAATTATGAAAAATGCCCGAAAGATGATAAAATGCGATTTTAACCATTTCTGCATGGAAAACACTAGGCTTTTGTCGAATTCCAACACTTCTGCAAAAGCTTCGGATGATCCAATCTCTGCATAAAATCCTCCCCGAATTGCACCGCATCAGTATAATTTTGTCCTTTAATATTTTTCACTTATCAAACTTTATATAATTATATTTTTTATTCCGTACTTTATGTTTCTTGGTTTTATAAAAAAATATTATTAAAAAATTTTAAAAACTAAAGAGGGTATTACTTGTGTTCTAAGGGTACCAATATCCCATTCTATTGCAAGAATACGTCGAAAAGATATATGCACTTTCAACACTATTGAAACTATAACTGCAAAAGACAATCAAATAAAACCAAGCGACAAACATGGAGCAGGAAAACTGCTTCGCTAATTTGGAGTAAATTTCTATATTCCCGGATGGTCTTATCTATTGTCAATCAATCACCATTTTCCAAAAGTAGCGATGAGTGAAAATGACTCACTTGTACTAAACTCAGTCAAGAAATTAGTCATTTGCTCGTAAGTCGTCTACGGGTTCGGTTTTTGGTAAATGGGAGCCCTACCAAGGAATTCCGTTTTCAAAACGGTCTTCGTCAGGGTGATCCACTCTATCCTTTTTTGTTCTTGTTGGTTATGGAATTCTTACGTATCTCATTTTCTAATGCCATGCAACAAGGATTCTTTAAAGGTGTGGGTATCGGTAATCATCATAATGTTTTGATTTCACATCTTTTTTATGCGGATGATGTCGTTTTTATTAGGGAGTGGCAGGATAAAAACTTTAAAAATATCTGTGGAAAACTAGAAGGGGGGGTTGAATAGTTTTACCAATTAAAGCTTCCTTTTGATCTATTTAGATTGACTTATGTCAATCTATTTGGATGTGTATGTTGGATGTTGATAAACAAACATATAAAGGTAAGTAATGAAAAGATAAGAGTAAGAAAAACAAAACCACAACACAAGTATTGATAGTGGTTCGGCTACAAGGTCACCTTCCTTGCCCTACTCCACTCCTCGAGTCACCTACTCGAGAGTTTGAAATCACTACACCAATCTCCTTATGGCGGAGAAGCCTTCACAACGTCGCCTACTCTTTTTCCGGTACTAGGCTAACCACCGGGTTCTTTCACTCCAAGGTGAACCACACCTACACAACGTCGCCTACCCTTTATAAGGTACTAGGCTAAGTACCTAGTTCTTTCACACCTTAGGTGAACTACACCTTCACAACGTCGCCTACCCTTTATTAGGTACTAGGCTAAGTACCTAGTTCCATTTCAATGGAGGAACTACTACCACACTACACCACGACTAATCCCAAAGAAGATCTACTCCTTTACAACATCATCAAGGATATCAATATCCTTGGATCTAATACTAGTCTATCTTGTACATCGAAACACACCATATCGAATGTACATCTAAGGCACCTTTCACTAATGCCTTTGACTAGATCTACAAGACACCTTTCACTAATGTCTTGTGTCTTCACTTCTAAGCACCTTTCACTAATGCTTCTTTGTCTTGACTTCTAAGCACCTTTTACTAGTGCTTCTTTGTCTTGACTTCTAAGCACCTACCACAAGTGCTTTATCCTATAGACGATAGATACCCTTCACTAATATCTTCGTCTTGACTCTTGAGACATCTTTCACTAATGTCTTCAACACTACACTTCTTTGAAGAAAGAAAGGAATCATCAACAAGAATACTTCAGTAGCCTTGATGATGAGGAAGCATGGCAACTCATGGACTTGAGCTTGCTCGACATCAAAGGTGGTGATCTTGCCTTTAAGAGGAACCTAAAAGATCACACAAAAACAAAACTACAAACATAGATCTCTTGGATCTAAGGTTAGTGAGATTTAACTCAGGGGGGAAAGTGTGTTAGAGAGGGATTGAAAAGGGGTAAGAAATAATGAAGAAATGGCTCACTATTTATAGAGGAAAAATCCTACTGTTCCCCGGATCCCACGGATCCCTGCCACAAGGGATCCGGCTAGCACAAAGCTAGGGATCCGTGGTACGCTCCTCTTTGCCCATGGGTATTTTTGGTTATGGGTCATGGGTTATGGGTTGATCCATGGTTTTCTTTCTAGATTCAATGAACTTGGTTAAGTGGTATATATAAAACCATGGGTTGTGGGTCAAAACCATTTGCTAGTATTTACCCATTTAGTATATACTTGTATTTACCCATTTTAGCATATACTTAGTTTTTACCCATTTTAGTATACTTAGTTTAAGTATATGTTTAACCCAATATGTAAACACTAGTTGTTGTACATATGTATCTAAATCATAAAATCACTTAGGCTTGTTTTAGTGTTTTATGTGAAAACGTAAGTGTGTTAGAAAACTATTAACTCAAACTATTTACGTACTCTATTTGTTTCATTAAAATGATTTTATGTTTGTTATCGACAAAACATTAGAAGATCGTAAAATATAAATAAACGTTTTTACGGCTTATTTGTATTATCAATCTCCCCTTTTTGTTGATGACAAAACATAAAATTATTTTAAGGAAAAGCTAAAATTCGTAAAAGTTTGAATTTGTAGTTTTTACTTTCTTCTCCCCCTTTTTGTCGAAACAAAAAGTGTTTGAAGGAAGGCAACACATTGTTTTTAAGAAAAGCATGTGAAAGAAAAAGTAAAAAGAGATAGAGAGCAAATAACGGGAAAGGATCTCGTCTTTACTCCCCCTTGACGAGTCCATCCCTAAGTAAGGGCGTCAAGAAAGTAATACTAATCTAGTTTGTTTGCAAATAAGTTTGCAAAAGATATCGTCTACGAGACGAATGTGCTCCCCCTTGATGATTGCAATTTTTGCAAAGGGATGTCACGAAATGTAAACCTAGTATTGCAAGTAATTTGCATTGTATTGCTTTGACATAAAGCTCCCCCTAGCTTTAGGGTGTCAAAGTCTTCATATGTAAATTGAATAACTACAAAACAAAGGTTAGAAATCAAGAATAATTCACAATTTCCTGCAAATGTGATTCAAGTTAGTGGAAAGAAAGCTTTCTGTCTCATGGATCCCGCGGTTCCCTCCTAGTAGGGATCCGTCTAGGAAATTCTGAGGGATCCGTTTTTAGCTGTTAAATTTCAACAAAGGTGATATAACAAGTAATGTTATCACAAAAATGAGATATGAATACAAGGTAATCATATTCTCAGAAAAATAACAAGTAGCATGTAATTTCCATTTAATAAAACTAGAGTTATGATATACATGACTCTAAAAAAAAGAAAATAGACAATACATGACTAGGAATTTCTAGATCACCTAACGCTTGAAGCTAAGACACCACTATAATCTTCTAGCTCAATTTTTTTTTAGGTTTAATCTCGTCGAAACGTTCGAGGAGATGATAGAACATGAAACGTTGGTCTTCTCGTACTTCATGTATCAAACTTTCAACATGTTGACAATGATAGCAATCTTTGTCATGGCTAGGTAGTGGTGGTGGATGAAATGAAATGGCTTGATTCGAAGGATCAAGTGAAGCGGCTTGTGGAGCTTCAAACGATGGAGGGATTGGTGGAGGTGCATTTAAGAATGACTCAACCAAGAATGATGGTGGTGGTAGAGAAGTGTCAACTTCCATATGGTCGGGTGGTTGACTTTGATGATTTGTCATAATCCAAATGGGATTATATGATGAAAACGCCGAGAAGGAAGTCGGGGAAAGTGTTGACTCAACACATTGATTTTGAACCATTATTCCTCCTAATGAGGAGAATGTTGTCGGCGAAAGTGGATGAGACGTCCTAGGAGGCAAGTCCTCTAGATTGTAGAGGTGTGGTGATGATAGTGGGGATGTTAATGAAATAGCTCTAGGAACCAATGGTGATGGTTTGGTGGAGATGATATTGTTTGGCCTAGGAGGTATGGTGGTGTTTGGCAAAGGTAGTTTTGTGGGTACTATCTTTTTAGGAATTGGTTTGATTGGATGATGAAGGATTCTATCATTTGTTGACATGACCGGAGATGATTCGGTTGAGGAAATTTCGTGTATAACACGAGCTCTTTTCATGGGTGGTTCTTTGGTGGATAAGTTACTACTTGGAGTTTTCCTCATGATGAGATGATTTCAAGAGTTTGCAAGAGCTGAAAGTTAGGATAAGAGTGATGACTATGGAGGTCCTAATAAGGTGGTTTATAAACTAAGAGATTTGGCAAGTGCATTTAAACCTTAAGCCACTGGAATTCATTGAAATGTGATGATTGACATGCATAAGAGTCCACTTCAGAGGATGCACTGATCTAGGAACTCATTTAAGATGAGATGGAGTATTTGAGTTAGGAAGATAAGTTGAAATGATTGTTTTTGCAAGAATTGACCTATACTGTCATCCGGATCCCACGGTTCCCTCCTCAGAGGGATCCGTCTAGGCTAATCCTAGGGATCCGTCTCTCAGCAGCTATGAAAGAGTGGAAATGATGTTTGTAAGATCTAAGACCTATATCATCTTGAGTGTTTCAGTCCTCCTAAGTGTTTTAAATGAAGGGATGCTTGAGTACTTGAAGGTAATGGGTGATGTAGCTAATGATTGTCATTTATGAAAGGATTTGGAACTTTCAAGAGTACCAATGGATGAGCAAGGATGACACTAAAGATTTAGAGTGTCAATTGAAGCTAAATGATCCTAGAGATCAGGTTGTGTCTTTGGATAGTGTATTGGAAAATATCCTAGAAGCTTTGAGATGAGAAAACTAGATTTTGATCAACTTTGATCAACTTGGAGGTGAGGATGATTTATGATCAATTTTGCCATAATTGAAAGATTTCTAATACTAGATGTGAGGGATCAAGTAGAAAATGAGGTGTGAGTTTAAGAGCGGAAGAGTAATGGATTAAAACGAAACGGTAGATCTACAAGCGTCTTTAGAGTGTGACCTCGGTGAGTTATGTATGAATGGGAAAGATTAACCTATCTTGATAAGGACTTAATTTGCCTTAAGACACTATGTTTATCTTACTGTGAGGTGTTCTAAGAATGTGTTTGAAATACAATGCTTGTAATTGCATTTTCTGTTCGTCGAATCCACGGTTCCCTAAGAGTAGGGATCCGTCTAGTGTAATTTTTGGGATTCGCCCATCTGCTCAGCAGGACCTTTACTAAAGGTATGCAATGATCTTGACAATGCATTATATCTCAAGGATAGTCTAAAGAAAGTTCTAAATACTAAGATATCAAATGTTTTATTTCATGAAGGAAATTGGATTATATTGATAAAGCACGAGTACAAGAGATTTGATCCTATTTTGGAATACTATTGGTTCCCTTGAATGTTTTCGCTAGGAGGATCATTAAGTGATTGATGAGTGTTGGTGGAGTCAAGAATGAAGAAAGTCTTCATGAGGGATATGTTTAGCGGTTCCATCATCTTGTTCACAAGTACGTACAACGGACTTTGAAATTGAGGATGGAAGTGCATAACATTATGATAGAGGCGTGTCAAGAACATTCCATAAGGGATGAGTTTATTCTTGGAGCCTTGAAGATTTGCAATTCGCCTTGCGAAGAAGTAGGCGAGATTGTATGGTTGTTATGTTAGCAAACAATTACAACATGTGAGCACAACAAGCGGGAAGGATTTCTCGATTTCCCTAAGACTCAAACATTTTCACGTGGGATGAGTGCAAGAGGCTTGTACTCTTCTCGGATATCCCTTGTAAAGATAATGTTTGGATCGGAGTAATATGGTCGAGGTTTGCATATTATGCGATTTAAATCTTCCTAGAGGTATGTGTGAACAATATGGACTATTTTCTTCACGAAAGTTGAAGAGAGAATCAAGAGACCAATCTTCGGTGAAGGCACATTGTCCATGATTTGGAATCCGAGGATGTGAGCAAAATGCCCATAGGTTAGAGTGAACTTTTGGTTTTGATATAAAACCAAAGAGATGAGAGCGATCCTCGTTACGAACGAGTTCGACTTGACGGAAGAATTCCATTATGAACCTTGGACATATCTTCTCGTTGATTTCAAGAAGACATTCTAGTCCTATGGCTCGGAAGGAGGTATTGATACCTTATTCGAATTGTAGAGAGTGTGTCTGTCGTCCTTCATAGAAGTACGGTTTTCGAGATTATTAAACCCACGGACATGATTGCCAGGTGTGTTGGGTTCGAGAGAGATGTTCGGAGTGTAGACGCTAGTGATTAAAAAATCAAACTCATATTCATGCGTCATATTTGAACCTATAGGAATGAGAAGTTAATAAAAGGAGATGTTTGTGGTCAACTTATGATAATCTAATATTTTTACTAGATTTTTATTAACAATGGTTTTTAACAACAATGACACTTAACTAAAGTTTTTGACTTTCTAGTGGATTATTATTTTTAGAAAGATAGTGGTTTTTAATCTTGCATGAAAATTGTTTTCCAGTAATACGGATCCCACGGTTCCTTTACAAAAGGGATCCGGCTAGTATATCCTCCGGGGTCCGTGGATCTGTAGTAACATAGACAGTTTTGATAAAGAAATAGGTTTTACAGTTTTATACCATGAAATATGTTTTATCCTATATTTTCTTTTAACATGCACACATGACTTCTAATGTATCACGAAAGAAAATAAAACATATAAATAAAAAGAAATGACAAACACATTATGATATTAATAACCTAGATAAGGATGATACAAAGGATTGGGTATATGATCCCAATGTAGATTAACAACACAAAGTAAATGTCTCCATATGTGAACTTCATCATAGGGAACACAAGTGCGATGAGTGTTAGGGCGATGAGCACGAGTGCGATGTAGACCATGTTGATGACGGATCTTCTTGGTTTCGGTTGAGATGAAATGAGGAGGAAGATGAAGTTTTTGAGTAAGAGAAAATTTTGAAAATGGAGGATTTGAAAAAGTGAGGGTTTGGTAGAGTGGTCGACGGTGGGGTTTTATAGGGAAGGAGGAATTTTTGAAATTCGTGTTTTATTATTAGATCTAAAAGAAACAAAACAAAGTTTTATATACCACGACTTTAGACGAGAGATAAAAACACGTATGTGAGAAAAAGACTTCCTAGTGAAGCTTTATGTAAAACACATATAAGCACAAAAGATAATCATTTAAATACCTAAATAGGCATAATTAATTATCAAGCAAAATAAAAAAGAAAATCATACCTCTAGCGCACTTAGGAATGTCTTTACAAATGACACAACAAATGTCACTTAGACGATTCCCGCTCCTTAGCGATTAGGATACCTTCTTAAAGAAGGTATTCTTGTTACCAAGCGACTCCTAAAGCTTGGCGGGTATGAGCTTTGACTAATCAACATGACAAAGAAGATTAGTGCAATTAAATGAAAAAGTAAAAAGAAAAATGTTGTTATCAAGCTCAACATCCAAACATATAGTCTTGAAAAAAAAAATGTTGTTTGCTCTTATGAAAAACCTTCTTTGTAGTTTTCAATTAACCATGGATCGTATCAAGTTTTTAAAGTACAATATACTTCAAGAAACTTGGTAACGAAGCTCTGATGCCAATTGTGGAAAACTAGAAGGGGGTTGAATAGTTTTACCAATTAAAATTTTCTTTTAATCTATTTAGATTGACTTATGTCAATCTATTTGGATGTGTATGTTGGATGTTGATAAACAAACATATAAAGGTAAGTAATGAAAAGATAAGAGTAAGAAAAACAAAACCACAACGCAAGTATTGATAGTGGTTCGGCTACAAGGTCACCTTCCTTGCCCTACTCCACTCCCCGAGTCACCTACTCGAGAGTTTGTAATCACTACACCAATCTCCTTATGGCGGAGAAGCCTTCACAACGTCGCCTACTCTTTTTCCGGTACTAGGCTAACCACCGGGTTCTTTCACTCCAAGGTGAACCACACCTACACAACGTCGCCTACCCTTTATAAGGTACTAGGCTAAGTACCTAGTTCTTTCACACCTTAGGTGAACTACACCTTCACAACGTCGCCTACCCTTTATTAGGTACTAGGCTAAGTACCTAGTTCCATTTCAATGGAGGAACTACTACCACACTACACCACGACTAATCCCAAAGAAGATCTACTCCTTTACAACATCATCAAGGATATCAATATCCTTGGATCTAATACTAGTCTATCTTGTACATCGAAACACACCATATCGAATGTACATCTAAGGCACCTTTCACTAATGCCTTTGACTAGATCTACAAGACACCTTTCACTAATGTCTTGTGTCTTCACTTCTAAGCACCTTTCACTAATGCTTCTTTGTCTTGACTTCTAAGCACCTTTTACTAGTGCTTCTTTGTCTTGACTTCTAAGCACCTACCACAAGTGATTTATCCTATAGACGATAGATACCCTTCACTAATATCTTCGTCTTGACTCTTGAGACATCTTTCACTAATGTCTTCAACACTACACTTCTTTGAAGAAAGAAAGGAATCATCAACAAGAATACTTCTGTAGCCTTGATGATGAGGAAGCATGGCAAATCATGGACTTGAGCTTGCTCGACTTCAAAGGGGGTGATCTTGCCTTTAAGAGGAACCTAAAGATCACACAAAAACAAAACTACAAACATAGATCTCTTAGATCTAAGGTTAGTGAGATTTAACTCAGGGGGGGAAAGTGTGTTAGAGAGGGATTGAAAAGGGGTAAGAAATAATGAAGAAATGGCTCACTATTTATAGAGGAAAAATCCTACTGTTCCCCGGATCCCACGGATCCCTACCACAAGGGATCCGGCTAGCACAAAGCTAGGGATCCATGGTACGCTCCTCTTTGCCCATGGGTATTTTTGGTTATGGGTCATGGGTTATGGGTTGATCCATGGTTCAATGAACTTGGTTAAGTGGTATATATAAAACCATGGGTTGTGGGTCAAAACCATTTGCTAGTATTTACCCATTTAGTATATACTTGTATTTACCCATTTTAGCATATACTTAGTTTTTACCCATTTTAGTATACTTAGTTTAAGTATATGTTTAACCCAATATGTAAACATTAGTTGTTGTACATATGTATCTAAATCATAAAATCACTTAGGCTTGTTTTAGTGTTTTATGTGAAAACGTAAGTGTGTTAGAAAACTATTAACTCAAACTATTTACGTACTCTATTTGTTTCGTTAAAATAATTTTACGTTTGTTATCGACAAAACATTAGAAGATCGTAAAATATAAATAAACGTTTTTACGGCTTATTTGTATTAACAATATCGTAAGTATTTTTGCAGTGTTTTTATATTTCTTCGGGTCTTCGAATTAATGTGCATAAGTGTAGTTTCTATAGGTGGCCGTCTCACCCTTATTAAATCGGTGCTCGGATTTTTACCAACTTACTATTTTTCATTGTTTAAAGTCCCGAGTTTTGTGTTGAAGATACTTGAATCGTTGAGGAGCTGTTTCTTTTGAGGGGCAAATGATCGTGTTAAGAAGATGGCGTGGGTTAGTTGGGATAAGGTCTTGGAGAATAAGAAGAAAGGAGGTCTCGGGGTGAATAGTTTCTTTACAATGAATAGAGCTCTCTTATTTAAGTGGGTATGGCGATTTAAAATTCAAAAAGACGTGCTTTGGATGAAGGTGGTGAAATCGATTCATGGGGACAATTGTGGCATAGACAATTGTTGAAAACTAGAAGGGGGGGGGGGGTTGAATAGTTTTACCGGTTAAAACTTTGTTTTAAAATATTTAGATCGGCTTATGTCAATCTATTTAGATTGTGTGTTGGATATTGATAGATGCACATACAAGTAAGTAATGCAAAAGATAAAGAGTAAAGGAACACAAAACCACGACACGAGTATTTATAGTGGTTCGGCTACAAGGACACCTTCCTTGCCCTACTCCACTCCCCGAGTACCCCAATCGAGAGTTTCTAAGCACTACACAACACAAGCTCCTTAATGTGGCGGAGAAGCCTTCACAATGTCGCCTACTCTTTATCAGGTACAAGGCTAGACATCGAGTTCTTCCACGAGGTAGAACCAAACCTATCACAACATCGCCTACACTTTGTCCGGTACAAGGCTAGATATCGAGTTCTATTACAAAGGAGGAACTACTACCCAATACTCCACAACACAACTACCCAAAGGAGACACACTCCTTTTTACAACACTAGAAAGGATATCAACATCCTTTAACCCAAGCTACACAACTTGTAGATCGACGCACCATATCGATTGGACACCTTCGGTACCATTAACTAATGCCTTCAACACGACACTTCCATGGAGGGAGGAAAGAACTATCAACAAGATGCACTTCAGTGGTCTTGATGATGACGAAGCTTAGCAACTCAAGACCTTGAGCTTGCACGTCTTCAAGAGGTGGTGATCTCGCCATTAAGAGGAACCTAAAGAATCACACAAAGATAAAACTACATAGAATGATCATTTGGATTTGTGGTTATAGGGGTTAGAATACTGAGAGAAAGTATATCTAAGAGTGGTAGTGAGAAAGAGAGAAATGGCTCACTATTTATATGCAAAATTTGCCTACTGTCCCACAGTTCCGGCGGATCCCTCAGCCAAGGGATCCGGCCAATGAAAATCCTGGGATCCGGCTACTGGGTCAGTTTAGTCCGGATTTTGGGTTGCAAACCGGGTTATAGGTTATTGGTTATGGATCATGGGTCATGGACTTTGGATCATGGATACCCAACAAGATGCAATGTACCTAGTCAATGGGTTATGGATCTTGGGTCATGGGTCATGGACTTTGGGTCATGGATCATGGATAATATCCAACATGACTTCATGCATGATGTCATGCAATGGGTCATGGGTTATGGATCATACTCCAAGGGTATGGGTTATGGACTTTGGTTCTTACCCAATATGATTCATTGTACCTGGTCAATGGATCTTGGGTCATGAGTCATGGGTTAAGGACTTTGGTTTTTACATATTACTTACCCATTACAACATATAGAAAGTACATATATATTTTTATAAGATGTAAGTAAACAATATTACTTCTTAGTATTTTATAAAAATGCCTTTGATTTTATATAACTTATTTACTAAACATGTTTTGATGGTTTTAATATGTTTAGTAAAAGTGTGTTAGTAAACTATTGGCTCAAAGATTTTACGTATTTTATTTATTTCGTTAAAATGATTTTACGTTTGTTATCGACAAAACATTAGAAGATCGTAAAATATAAATAAACGTTTTTATGGTTATTTGTATTAACAATATCCTCATTTTTGTTGATGACAAAACATAAGATTATTTTAAGGAAAAAATAAAATTAGTAAAAATTTGAATTGGAGTTTTTACTCTCTTCTCCCCCTTTTTGTCGAAACAAAAAGAGCGTCGAAAAGAAACTAACATATAGTGGAAAATGTTTTTGAGAAAAACTTGTGAAACGTAAAAAAGAGAAAGAGTTATAAAATAGTAAGATAAGGGAAAAATTCTTGTCTTAGCTACCCCTTAACGAATGCTTCCCTTTGTTGAGGGCGTCAAGTAATTAGGAAGGCTAAACGAGTGTATTGCAAGTATTTTTGAAATGATTTTAACTTTGACGAAATGCTCCTCCTTGACGAGTGCTCCCTTTTGATGAGGGTGTCAAGTAGTTAGGAAGCCTAAGTGAATGTATTACAAGTGTTTTGCAATGCTTTGCTTTCACGAAAAGCTCCCCCTTGTTGAGGGTGTCAAATTCTTCATGTGTATTTTGAAAATCTACAAAACAAAGATTAGAAAAAAAGTATATGGTGCATTGTTTCCTGCAAATGAGCTTCAAATTAGCTCAAAACACATAGTATGTTAGACGGTTCTGCCGGATCCTTCATCTGAGGGATCCGTCCAAGCAAAATCTTGGGAACCGTGTACCTGTAGCTTATTGGCAGCAATGTAGATATGAGTAGTGACGTAAATGTCCAAATGAGTTATGTATTGTTGCACCAAACATATTCACATAACTATATAGCATACAAACATGTAGTTTCATTCAATTAAAACGAGAGAAGTGATACACATATCTCCAAAACTAAGAGAGATGATACGAACATGTATTAAAGTAAAAATACCTAACAATTCTGAGTTTTGCCTAAGACTAGAGGAGAACACCACTTGTGCTTGTATTCCTATGTTTAGGGACGATTATATTTGTTGATTTCATCAAAATGTTCGAGAAGGTGATAGAACATGAAACGTACTTCATCACGTACTTCATGAACTAACCCTTGGACATGTTGACAATGAAAGCAATCATTGTCATGGCTATAGAATGGTGGTGGTAAGAATGGAGCGGTTTGAGGTGGAAAGTTTGATGAGGAAAGTGGACGTTCAACAAAGGATGGAGCTATTTGTGAAGGCAAGTTTGATGAAGTCGGAGGTGGTTCAATTAAGGGTGAAGGTGGTAATATATGTGTCAGTGGTGGAGGTAAGGAAGTATCTACTTCCATATGGTCTGGTTGTTTAATTTGGTGATTCCTCATTAGTCCAAAATGAACCATTTGAGGGTGAAGGAGAATAGGATACGTGTTTTAGTGTTGTTTCAACACCAAAGTTTAAGTGAGAGGGTTGTTATGGCACCACTTTCTCAATTGATGAGAATGTCGGTAATGGTGGTGGATGAGAAGGCCTAGGTGGCAAATCTTCTAAGTTATAAAGGTTTGGGGATGAAAGTGGTGTGGTGAAAGAGATAATTCTAGATAGTAGAGGTGATAGTTTGGTTGTAGGAGTGTTTGGTTTAGGAGGTATGGTAGTGTTTTGAAAATGTTGTCTTGTGGTAACAAGCCTTTTGGGAGTTGGTTTGATTGATAGAGTTGGTTGTGAGGGAGTTCTAGTGTTTGAGGCTTTGATGGGTGATGACTCGGTTGAGGAGATTTCATGAACAACACGAGCAATTTTCTTGGGAGGTCCTTTGGTTGATGGGTTTGCACTAGGTGCTTTTCTCATGGTGAAATGGTAAAATGAGGGATGTGAAATGAGGTTTTAGCTACTGAGAATAAGATTTTGAATGGTGATTTGGAAGCACAAACACAAGTGGTTTATAAGGGAAGAAATTGGCCAATTGAATTAAATCATAAACCACTAAAATTCTTCAAATTGCAATGATTTGCATGCACAAGAGTCAACTACAGATTTGTTCTGATCTAGGGAGTCGTTTAAGATAATGTGGAGTGTTTAGATTAACAAATAGGTTTTGAAAGGATTATATCAAGTAAGTTTAGGTAGTCTGTGCAGACGGTTCTCACGGATCCCTCACTTGAGGGATCCGGCTAGCCTAAAGCCAGGGATCCGGCTCTAAGGAGTCAAGAAAGAGAGTGATGAGGTTCTAGTAAGGTCTAGCACCTACATGTCTTGAGTGATTTAGTCTCCTCAGGTGTCTTAAATGGTATGAGACTTAAATGATCAAGCATAATGAGTGAGGATAGCTAATGATGTCTTTTATGGAAAGAAATGGAGTTTTTATGAGCACCAATGAGTGATCAAGGATGACACTAAGAGTTTTGAGGGTGTCAATTGATCATAGAGACCAGATGGTGATCAAAGGAAAATTTAGAAAATTCTTTAAAAATCACAAGAAATGAAAAAACTAGTTTTTTGACCATTTTAATATAAAGATGACTAAAATTAATTTGCTAAAATTGTGAGAAATATCAAACTAGGTGTTTTGAGATAAGAGGAACAATGTGTAACCATTGGAGCCGAAATATGGTGAGTTTTGAAGTAATGATAAATCAAAAAACCCCTTGAATATGATCCTAAGTCATCCATGAGTGAATGTGAGATCAACTGAGCCTAAGGAAAGTTTAAGTCATCCTAATGAAGCATGTTTAACTAGTTCAATAAGGTATGGAAGGCTGAATTGATGTAAGAAAAGTAAAAAATCACTTATGTTTACCCCAATCCCACGGATCCTTTCACTTGAGGGATCCGGCTAGTTATAGCCCAGGGATCCGGCATCTGTGACAGATTTCTTAACAGTAAGCGTGTAATATTTTGCTCTATGTGTCAAATTCTGAAACTAATGATCTCTATAGTGAGCATACATGTATACAAGTAACATATAGTAAGTATAGCATATAAAAACAACATATGGGTAAACAAACAAGATAATGACCATATATTAAAATGAGAGCAATCCAAGTATGTCTTGCATAAAGTAGATAAAGTTATGATCATACACTGTTTTGACAATCATAAGACATCAAAATAACCATAAAATAAAGACATGGGGTACAATATTTCTTTTTTCAATCTCTTCACTTTTTCTTCTTTCCCGAGTTGATGAGGAAATGAGTTA
The DNA here is from genome assembly GCA_022545495.1 of Chrysanthemum lavandulifolium. Classification (NCBI taxonomy): domain Eukaryota; kingdom Viridiplantae; phylum Streptophyta; class Magnoliopsida; order Asterales; family Asteraceae; genus Chrysanthemum; species Chrysanthemum lavandulifolium. Next base: position 25,403,071 of record CM040244.1, on the reverse strand, counting down.
GACACTTGAACATTCCTTTTGTTTGTTTGAATTCCTCAGTTTCCTTTGGAAGAGTAGGAATTTGTTTAAAGTAAGTCATGGGATCGAGTTGATAATTTGAAACGGGATCGACTTTAACATCATCATCTTCATTCGAAGAGTCCGAGAGAGGACGAGGCCTTTTCCCATTGATCATAAATCGTTTGGTGGGTTGTTTGGTGAGAGGTACCATAACATTGTTTGCGAGAAAGTGGTCATCGGTAATAGGAGTAGGTTGCATTGCACTAACAAACTCAAGGAGACGTGTTAGGAACATACCATAAGGAAGAACCATTTTGTCGGTTTTGAAAACACCTAACATTCTTTTGGCAATGTAATAGGCGAGATTGAAAGGCTTTTGGTGGATGAGACAATAGATCATTTGGATAAGACAAGCATTGGGATGGTCTTTGTTTCCAACCAAACAAATGACATTCTCTCTAAGAATTTCTTCCCACTTTTTGTAAATGGGAATCATTTCAAAGAGTTCCATTTGAAAGGGATCACGATAAATGAGTTCTTTATTGCGGTTATAACAATATTGGTAGACTCTCTTTGTGAAAATGGTATCTCGAACGACAATGGGGTTATCAAGTGGAGTGTGATAGATAGCCTTAGAGCCTAATGCGAAGGGTTGACAAGATATTGACCAATCTTTGGAATACATACAAATTCCTTCACATGGTATGCGAAGAATTTGCGTGAATGTGATGAGAGGTAAGGTGATGCTTTGGTTGTTTATGATGAAAGCGATTGAAATACTTTCATCATTATTTCAGATAATCCTAACACTCTTGTAGAATTCGAAGATGAAGACCAGACAAATTTTTTCATCAATTTTGAGGAGGCAATCAAAGTTGATTGCGAAAAATACTTGAGGAATGTCGGTGTTTTCAAGGAAATATTCCTCGATTACACGACCTTCGTGGATGAGTCGTTTTTGAAGCATTTTGAAGGTTTTGCGATCACTTTTTGATAGCCCTTCTTTGCGATAATATCTAGGAATGTAGTGGATGGTATCACGATGGTCTTGGTTGAGTGGATTTAGGTATGTTTGATCCTAGAAAAATAATATTCCAATTAGGTACAATTTGTGAAGATGGGTTTATGAGTTTATTTTGTATTAACAATGTTGTTTTGGAAACCCTTAATTATGTAGAGCCTTTTTGTATGAAAGATAATTTTGCAATAAACAATTTGCCAATTGATGATATGAAAATTGAAACCAATTGAAAAGTTTATAACAAAAACCCTAGGAAAGGAATAGTCGAGTGTAATTACCACACACCCGATAAGCCAACAAAACATATAAACCAAATCAAACCATATGACTCAATATTATGTAGTAACCATTGTCTCCATTAATAATAATGGTAAACAAAGTCTAGAACAACTAAAGACCTCAAAAGCAATACCAAGATAAGCCAATATGAGGGAGTCCCGGTCTAGTAGCCAATGGTTATATAAGATGATCAATATAGGCCAAAGGAAAGGAATGTCCTTCCAAAGCCAACAAAACAAACCAAATGTAGTAGGGTGTATACCAAACCAATGCCTCTAGTAGCCAATGGGTGATCAAAATGTGAGGGTGTATTGCACACAACCACATCACCAAACCATATGTCGATACAAAACAAATACAAATCTAGGATGCATCCATCGCCCCAAAACAAATAGTGGCCAATATATCCAAAGCGCATAATCAATACAAATATGGGACGATGTGGAACATCACTCAACCACACTAAAGTCATGCCATTGGTGCATCAATGACACGGACATGGAACCCCCATGCCTAGTTAATGGCTCGGGGTATCAACTGACAGGGCAAAGTGTACAATATAGAGTTCAATCAATATCAATGTCCAATATTAGTAGTCCACAATTCAATTCAATAGTTCAATATCAATGGTTCCATTATCAAGGTTCAAATATCAAAGGATCAATATCAAAGGTTCAAATAGCAAAGGATCAATATCAAAGGTTCAAATAGTAAAGCAACGGTTCAATATCAATATGGCAAGAGATCAAAGATGCAAAGAGATCATGAGAAACCTTATGAGAAGGTCGAATATCATGCCTTATTCAAGCAAGCAAACAAAGAAGTAAAGTCAAGAGTGAGATCAATCACGCCTGGAACCTATATGAATTAGATAACGTTCTATAAGAGTCAAAACACTTGTTTTAAGACGGCTTTCCATTTTTAGCAAGTTTCCCGTTTTTAGTAATCTTTCCATTTTAAGTAACTTTCTATTTTAGGCAGGTTTCTATTTTTAGTAACTTTCCAGAATTAGCAGATTTCCATAATTAGTAACTTTCTAAAAATAGCAGGTTTCCATATTTAGCAGGTTTCCAAATATAGTAAGTTTCCAAACATAGTAAGTTTCCAAATATAGTAAGTTTAGTTACTTATCTCAAGTTATAATAGAAAATGAGTATTATAATGCTTTAAAGGTCATTTATGACAATTTACAAAAGTTTAGGGTTTAAAATGTAAATATAGCAAAGTATAGGGTTAAAAGTGTAAATATAGTAAGTTTACCCATTTTACTCATTTAATCCATTTAGTTAGCTTTATAACATATTAATCCATCAAGTTTCACCATTTTACCAAACAACCCCTTAACTATATATAATCATGAATTACAAGCCCTAGTTTTACGTTATGATTTACGAATCCGTTTTAAACATTTTAGCTAGATTAACACAAGATTACAAGACACCTAATGTGATCTTATTTCCAATTCGAAACAGCCCCTAGTCAAGACTATATGTACGCCCCATGATTAACTCAAAAACACCTTCGTAATCCTTGTTAACAAGTCCATTATTCATATACAAAAACATGTAATCACAAGATCATTTAACCCTTCTTTATTTTATTTATGATTCGACATATATAAGGACTCAAATCAGTTTCAAAATCATATTACATACTATATATCATTCGAATACATTAGATCAAGATTCATCATTTTATGTGTTATCATTTTATGTATATTTATCTTATGATTTCATGTGATCCTTATTATATTAAGTTTCAAGCCCTAGTTTATCATGAATACCACGAATAGGATTAAAGAAACAAAAGGAAGAGATTAAGAAGTTGATATGTTACCCTTGAAGCGTGTACGAAACAAGAACAAGAATCAAACACCAAAAATCAAAACCAAGACTCCCTTGGCAATACAAACCCACGGCTACAATCAATTACCCACGTCGAGCCTTCAAAGCAGACCAAGCACCAATGCTACGTCCACCAAACGATAACTACGATCAAGAGCCTCCTAGGATCACCTTGGATTGTATGAAATTCGGATTGGAATGGGAAAAACAAAAGATGCCGCCACTCTTGAGAGAAAATGAAGCTAGGGTTTCAATGTGTGTTTTTGAAATGGATGGAAATGTGATAAATGAGATTAATAAAATTTGATATGAAACCCTAGGATGAAGATGATAAGGAATAGGAAATATGAGTGTAATTACTTACAATGATGTTTAGGATTGAGATGTTTGAGATTATGAAGCTCTAGGATGATAGGAACTGAGATTTGGTTGTTCTAGGTTTTAGGAAGAGGGAAAATGGAGTGTTTTGGGTTTTAAAAACAAGTCTCATGTTCATCTGTTTGCACGGTTCCGCCGGATCCCTTGTTTGAGGGATCCGGCTAGTACAACTTGAGGGATCCGACGCTGCAGACAATTATTGGAGTGATTTGGATAATCTTTCACATGTAACATGTTATACAATAACTTATTTTTTAGAAGAACTTGTAGAATGATATTTTGGTTATAGTCGTATTTGAATAGACGTTTAGCTAAGATGTTTTGGGAAATAATTTTTTATCGAAAAGGGACCGAAGGATGGTAGATCAAGACTTTAACTATCAATTTATTTTGTAATGAAGGCGTTGGTTTGACGAACTTTACAAGTTTTTAAGAGAATCAAAGAGGAATACTATTCCTGATGATTTGTTAAGATGGAAAGTAGTGAATAGAGACTTTTTAGAAATTTGCGACTTTGATGTCAAATGCTTAATTCGTATATGCATACATATTACATATATGCAAAGTTTTAATAAAGATGCTTATTGTGAGAGAAAAGCATATACCAACATTTTATCCATATGCGATTAATACATTTAAAGATCAACTAGTTGTAGCTAAGAGAACATACCTTTGCTATATTCCCTTTTTATGGTTTTTAGAAACCATAGACGCGAAATACTTCATGAGCTTTTAAAGTACTCAATCATACTTTGTAAAAGTAAGTTGTGATTACTTTGGGTTCTTCTTTGGATGTTGACTTCATTTTTATTTGGATAGAGCGAAGTCATTGGAAAAATCCTAGCATGAAGATTTCTCAAAAGAAAATGTTAGAATGATCTATCACTATCCAACATTTGTTAAAATATAAAAATTTATAAAACATGAATTTTTGTTTTAAGAAATTTCCTTCTTTGTAGTTTTCAAACATACATGGATCGTATCAAGTTTTTAAAGTACAATATACTCTAAGAAACTTGGTAACGAAGCTTTGATACCAATTGTGGAAAACTAGAAGGGGGGGTTGAATATTTTTACCGATTAAAACTTCGTTTTAAAGTATTTAGATCGACTTATGTCAATCTATTTAGATTGTGTGTTGGATATTGATAGATGCACATATAAGTAAGTAATGCAAGAGATAAAGAGTAAAGGAACACAAAACCACGACACGAGTATTTATAGTGGTTCGGCTACAAGGACACCTTCCTTGCCCTACTCCACTCCCCGTGTACCCCACTCGAGAGTTTCTAAGCACTACACAACACAAGCTCCTTAATGTAGCGGAGAAGCCTTCATAACGTCGCCTACTCTTTATCTGGTACAAGGCTAGACATCGAGTTCTTCCACGAGGTAGAACCAAACATATCACAACGTCGCCTACACTTTATCCGGTACAAGGCTAGATACAAAGTTTCATTACAAAAGAGGAACTACTACCCAACACTACACCACAACACAACTACCCAAAGGAGACACACTCCTTTTTACAATACTAGAAAGGATATCAACATCCTTTAACCCAAACTATACAACTTGTACATGGACGCACCATATCGATTGTACACCTTCGGCACCATTTACTAATGCCTTGAACACGAAACTTCTATGGAAGGAGGAAAGAACTATCAACAAGATGTACTTCAGTGGTCTTTATGATGACGAAGCTTAGAAACTCATGACATTGAGCTTGCACGTCTTCAAGAGGTGGTGATCTCGCCTTTAAGAGGACATAGAGAATCACATAAAGATAAAACTACATAGAATGATCCTTTGGATCTGTGGTTAGAGAGGTTAGAATACTGAGAGAAAGTTTATCTAAGAGTGGTAGTGAGCAAGAGAGAAATGGTTAGATATTTATAGGCAAAATGTGCCTTTTGTCCCACGGTTTTGGCAGATCCCTCACCCAAGGGGTCCGGCCAGTGAAAATCCTGGTATCCGGCTACTGGGTCAGTTTAGTCTGGATTTTGGGTTGCAAACCGGGTTATGGGTTATGGACCATGGGTCATGGACTTTGGTTCATGGATACCCAACAAGATGCAAATGTATCTAGTCAATGGGTTATGGATCTTGGGTCATGGGTCATGGACTTTGGGTCATGGATCATGGATAATATCAAACATGACTTCATGCATGATGTCATGCAATGGGTCATTGGTTATGGATCATACTCCATGGGTATGGGTTATGGACTTTGGTTCTTACCCAACAAGATTCATTATACCTAGTCAATGGACCATGAATCATAGGTTAAGGACTTTGGTTTTTACCCAGTACTTACCCATTACAACATATACAAATTACATACATACATTTTTATAAGATGTAAGTAAACAATATTACTTGTTAGTGTTTTATAAAAATGTCTTTGGATTTATATAACTTATTTACTAAACATGTTTTGATGGTTTAAATATGTTTAGTAAAAGTGTGTTAGCAAACTATTGGCTCAAAGCTTTTATGTATTTTATATATTTCGTTAAAATAATTTTACGTTTGTTATCGACAAAACATTAGAAGATCGTAAAATATAAATAAACGTTTTTATGGTTTATTTGTATTAACAACAATCTTGGTAGTAACTCTCGTTCGTCAACGTGGATAGAGTGTTTGAAAAGTGTTGCTCAGTTAAAGAAAAAAAGCGTAGACCTCATGTCTTTTGTTCACAAAGACGTAGGAGATAGAAAAGATTAGCTATTTTGGCATGATCCTTGGTTGGAAGATGTTTCTTTAAATTATAATTTTCCAAGGGCTTATGTTTTAGAGGAGAATATTCAAGCTTCAGTGAGTGATAAGTTAAATATGGGTCTTTGTGCCTCTTTAAGAAGATTGTCTAGAGGAGGAGCAGAGACTTTTCAAATGGATAACCTTAGACACTTGGTGGATGATGCTCTTTCTAGTAAGTGAGACACTTGGTTTTGGGCGATGGAGGCTTCTGGTTCTCGGTAGCATCGGCTAGACGGTATATTGATGATATGTTGTGTGCTTGGGAAGGTACTCCTACGAGGTGGATCAATTTGGTGCCAATAAAAGTTAATGTTCTCGGTTGGAGGTTATCATTGAATAAGCTTCCGACTAGGTTCAATATGTCCTTGCGTGGTATGGATATTCAGTCCATCTTTTGTCCGATTTGTGAGAGGAATGTGGAGCATGCAAATCACCTGTTCTTCTCATGTATGTTCTCTAGAGAGATTTACGAAAGAATTTTCAAATGGTGTGGTCTTTAGGTCGTAATGTTCTCTTCATACAATGATTGGCTTACGTGGTTCAATTCTTTTAAGTTCCGAAAAGTGGTTAAAGCCTACTTGGAAGGCATCTTCTTTGTTACCTGGTGACACATATGGTGGTTCCGCAACAAGAATATTTTTAAGTCCAAGCGTCCGAGAAAAGATGTAGTTTTTGATAGTATTGTTTCTCAATCTTTTATGTGGTGTAACTCGAGTGCTAAACGTAATCTCGCTTGGTTAGATTGGATCAAGAGTCCTTTACTTGTAATTTTGTAATCTTCTTGATTCTAGCTTCTTGCTAGATCTTTATAAATAAAATTATGTCGTTCAAAAAAAATTATCAATAATGTTTGCATGAACGTAGTAATGTGATGAAGAGACGTGGTGGTGGCGGTAATTGACGTCTATAAATTGATGTAAATTTGATGAAACAAATGAGTTTATTTTAATTGATTAATTTGTGGTTGAAAATTTGAAAAAGAGGGCGGTGGCAATGGGGGAGAAAAGGTTGAAAAAATATTGAGTTGATGTGTAAATGTAGGTGTGCGTGTTTAAATGTGTGTTATTAGGGTGTTTGGATATGAAATGACAAAAAGATAAAAAAAAACCTTTGCAACTAACGAGGTTTTTAGTGAGCATTAGAGTTTTGGATTGTAAGAGAGTGAAAGACGTGATGTTGGGGATTAAGGGTGCCCTTTCCCCGATTTCAGGACTATATCCGCAATCCGTCTAAACCTTTAGGAACCAACAATGTAATTCACACATTATTTTATTAATGAAATTGTTTCACATAAAAGTATATCGGTAAGAGACTTGCACAAAACAAATAAACATGTATAATTTATATAAATATATATGGCACAAGGCACATACAAACTATATATATATATATATATATATATATATATATATATATATATATATATATATATATATATATATATATATATATATATATATATATATATATTTATAATTTTCTCAATTCTGGGTTGAACATACTTTTTATCAACATATCTGTAACGTCTTTCCAATGTTGTTCGACTTTACCCATATCAGTAATAAAATAATATTATTTAATATAATATTATATTAATATAACCCGGTCGTACGCCGTGAAGTCAACAAAATCGAAAGACGCAGATATATGTTGATAAAAAGTATGTGTTTCAACCCCAGAATTCGGAAAGACGTGTTATTTTATGGCTTTTACCCTATATTTTATTCATACTGTGTTTTTTTTATATTTTTTTATTCATACTGTGTTTTTTATTCATACTATCACATGATAACAAAACACGTGTAACTGTACATGAGAAAAGTTTATTATAGAACCCATATTTGCCATAGAACCAATCAACCAATCATAGCCACTCATTTCTTTTATTAAGAATATATTCACCCTTTTTTTGAAAATTAAATATCTCACAAACCGTTAATCGTTACGTCAAAAATTATATTATCTCGACGAGAATTAAATTATCTTTCATAGATATCGTTGTTATATCTTTCGACGAACTTTTTAAAAAATTTCGTCAGGAAAAATCACACGCGATTTGTAAAATCACACGCGATTTAGTAATCACACGCGATTTCTTAAAATCATATGTGATTTGATTTTACGAATCACACGTGATTTTTAAAATCACACGTGATTTTACAAATCACACGTGATTTTTCCTGACGAATTTTTAAAAAAAAGTCACGAAAGATATAACAACGATATCTATGAAAGATAATTTAATTCTCGTCACGATAATGTATTTTTCAGAATAAAATTTCCGCTTTAAAGATATGTTGTTTTAAAAAAGTGAAAATAAAAAAATGAATGAATGTGATTGGTTGATCGGTTCTATGACAAATATGAGTTCGATCTCATCTCTCATTGACCAAGTGTGCGCCTCTCTCTTACTATCTCGCATTTTGTGACCTACAGGATAGAAGATTGTGTAGAAGATTGGAGCAAAATAAAGAAGAAACACACATCTAGATCTTTCCACACATACATACACTTAATCAAACCATACATGTAGAAAAGAGGGCCAAATCAATCTCAAAGTGTTTGATGGGAAGATGATGTGTCGGGTTCGACGGTTGCGACGTAGGTACAATTTCGGTACTGAAGCTGTATTGTCTGTTTATCGCAAGGTTTAATTCCATTCTATATTATTAAAGATTCTCTCTTTTTGTGTGATTATGTATACTTTATACTTTTTTCTAATGATTTTGTTAGGTGGTTTGAATTCATAATGATATTCGATTATGAATCAGTTGTCTGTTTATAATTATGATTTTGTTAGGTGGGTTGAAGGATCACAAAAATCAATTGTCTGTTTATTGATTATGTATACTTTATATTTATACTTTAATGATACTGTCTAATGATTTTAATTCATAATAACTTTCATAAATCTTTTAATTTACAGTATTAGTGAGTCGACTGAAGGATGACAAAAATCAATTGTGTAAGTTGTAGGTTTCGGATTTACCTTATTAAACCTTTTTCATTTGTGGGGTTTTGATTTTGCATGTGTGACTTTTTTGAGGTTGCTTTGTCAAGATGTAGTACCAGGTCTAAAAAAAATAAATTTATGTTTGATAGAGTTTAATATACTAAATAGGGCCAAAACTTTAGATATAGGTGGTGATGCAGTTTCAGTACTATATACAGTTGTATACAGATATATACATAATACATTTGTGGTTTAGAATAAGAAATATATGTCATATGGACTATTTAGATACATGTGTTGAATATTTACTTTCTTGGTTTGGTTTAATGTTTATATGGTTTTTGTAGGTATTCTATCCAGGTTATTATGGGACGTGTTGGTCGGAACAATCATGGACTGTGTTTTGTCGATGACTGTCGTATCGAAGCGCAACGTGAACCGATCTGAAAAGCGTACAAGAGAAGAAAGCGAGGTTCGAGCATGAAAGAGAATTCACAAATACTAAAGCGATATATCATATGTTTTCTTATAAAAAATAGAATAAGATGCTTACTCATGGTGTAATTTTTAGTATTTTGTTTGTAGATGCCTTTGACACAGAGAAAATGCTAGAGCGCGGGAAAATTTCTAACAAGGAAACTCGGTACAACTTCCCATTTATGACTTTAAAACCACCGCAGATATTCTGAATACTTCCACCAGGTACTGCTTCTGATTATACCTCAGAGTGAAAGTAGTTGTTCACTAATATGTAGGTTGTATATGTGAAGTTTCATGCCACCATTGTTTTTTCCTTTGCTCCAGCATATGACTTTGAGTATTAAAAAAAAACTTTTTAAACACTGAAAAAAAATTATGAACATTAGTTTGTGATTGCAGGAAACTCATAGGCTGTAATTTCATTAATGATGTGATTGTAGGTATCTTGATGTTGCTGGCATGAATTCTTCACAGGCTTATGTATTGAATGGTATTGCAATGTTCTTACGGTGGTTGGTACGTGTAACATAACAGATTTCATCATTGCGTTTGTGTTGTTTCTTAAATAGTAGAATTTTGAGGCAAAAGTTTATTACGATTTGCTTTCAGGTTGCAAGGATCGTGTTGTTTGGCCTCTTTTCCTAACACATATATAATCACATTGATCAGGTAAGCTGTATGAAATGTCATATTCTTAGTGAACCACTAGAGACGATTAAATGGTGTAATTCAAGTCTCACTTTCTTTTTTCCCCCTTTGTCAATACATTGATTTATGATGTTCTTTGTGTTAGGTATCAACACGTATGCTGGAATCTGCTACAAATATGAAAGCCATTGGAAATATAGCATTCTGCTACAAATATGGAAGGCGTTGGAAAGATAACATCCAGGTTCACCAACATTTTCTGTCCTACTGTTTACCAACATTAGCATAAGACGTGATTATTATTTCAGTTATATAAAATAATATAGATAGTAATATACTATTATGCCCGAAGGCGTTGTTTGTTGGTTTCCACTAACAGCGTTAGATATAGGACATTCGGTCAAATAGACTAATGCACATGGTGTTTGGTAAATGGATCAGCTGAGGTTGGACGTATTTTGAACTGACTTTTTCTGTATTGGTAGTCACTCGAAGCACGAGTTGATAGTTACTCATTGTTGTGTTACGTTTATAATAAATTAGCATCAACTAATAGCAGTTTTGCATGATTTTGTATTTAATTGGTTTTATATGACTTTCTATTTAACCAAGTATGCACATGTCTTTATGCAATTTTGGGGGTCTTTCGGCAACCTTATATTAATTGCTTAAAAAATGTAATAAGCAAAATCTGTTACGGTTGGGGATTTTCTATAACATGTAAACTTACCCCATACAACCCCTTGATATATATACAGATATACCTCCGTTAAAGAAAAGGAAGAAAAGCGGTTCAAAGCAGCTGAGGCCAAAGTAGACAACAGTTTAGCGACTACTGAAAAGGTACTTACCATTAAAAATTACTCCGCATTTCTTTTTATTCTCCTTTCAAAGTGCTTAATGACGGTTAAACATAGAACCGTACCTAAAGTGGTTTCAATTTTCTGTTACATAAAGCAGTCCACAATATTTTTAGTCATAAACAAATGCAAGACCACCGTGCATTTTCAGTGTGGCTATGATTGTTATTTATCTTTAGTTGTTCATCGGTTGACAGCAGACAGACGATCCAGTTACTGCTGTAGCTGCTATTCCTGTGACTGATTACATTCTTGAAAATGGGCGTACATCAGCCACCTTACTCGGAGGTTAGACTTTTATTGCAATTCGTTGTATCATCATCGACGATTGTTGGTAATGTGGTTACAAGTGCTTGATATCTGTAACAACTTCATATACACGATATGGACCAGTCGTGTCTTTCAAACAGATTCTATGTTCTCTATTGGCTGACACTAAGTCTTTCTTGAAGCATGCTTTCGTAGTTAGGAGACATAACAACAGGTAACATGTTATTTGGTCGTGATTGTTTCTTTTCTTTGTTTTAGTTCTATTAGTATCGGGCCACGAAATTAAAATCCTGATATTAAAACCCCCTACTTTCTAATACTTTTTGTCGTAAATTTGCAGGTGTCTTCTTTTGAACAACATGTGATGCTTTTTACTGGTACAATCGCATTTACTCAGATACCCAGTGATCAGGCCACATGGGAACTGAATCGCCAATCATTTGTATAAAGAATGCTGAAAATGGTTACGGATCATAAGCTATCTTTCCTGCCCGCTTCAAAACTGCTTATCAGGTTATAGTGCTTCCGAGTTTTTGGACCAAGGAAAGTGTTTAGTAGCTTATTGTAATGTGTTGAAGTAGATTAGGTATCCCAAACACCCTTGGTTGCCTTTGTAAGTGTTTATTTGATTTTACAGATAACCAGTTCTGAACATTTTATGCAACTATTACAGTTAAAAAGTTTAAAATAAACAGATATCAAACATTAGAGAAGTGTATTCTTCTTATTCGTAATTTTGTGACATCTAATGTGTTAAAATTTTATTCTGCAATGCTGCAAGGTGATAGGCTTCTAGACATTTACCAAAGTATTATCATCTCGGTGATTTGTAGTTGACCCGTTCTGTAGGCTTCGATCATGATAAACTATAGCTTCAAAAATTACCCTCTTCACAATTTTGTAACTAATTTCTTCAAGGTACTCATTTAAATTAGAGTGAATTACATAAATCGTCCTTGTGGTTTGGTCAAAATAACGGATTTTGTCCCTATACTTTTTTTTTTGACGCTTTAGTCCTGTGGTTTACAAATCTTACGGATTTTGTCCTCGTCCAAAATGTCCGTTAAGTGTTTTGCACCGTTAGTCCTTCGTTAGTGCAGTTCGTTAAGTGTTTTGCACCGTTAGTCCTTATTTTTAAAATGTAGTTTTCCCAATTAGTCCCTCCGTTAATAATAGTTATCGCCGATTTTTACGTTTTGTCCGCTTTTATCCGCTTTCATTCGCTTTTATCCGCTTTCCCCGCTTTTTCGTTTTAAATCCGCTTTTACGCTTTTATCCCTTTCGCCTGCTTTTTTATATGTTTTCGTCTGCTTTTACGCTTTTCGCTTTTATCCGTTTTTTGTCTTTTTATCCGATTTCACCGCTTTTACATTTTATTCGCCGCCGCTTTTTACGTTTTGTCGTTTTTTTCGTTTTAGCCGTTGTCCGTTTTTTCGTTTTCGCACGCTTTTATCGGTTTTGGTATGTTTTGCCGCTTCAAAAAATTTTGAATAAAAAATATTTTCAAATATGTTTTTTTTAATATGTCCGTTTTTTCAAAATATTTGAAAAATATTTGAAAAAATATTTTTGTTCAAAAATTTTTTTAAATTTTTATTCAATTTTTTTAAATTTGATTTTTTTTCATTTTTTTCGAAATATTTTTTTCCAATATTTTTTTGGAAAAATTTTAAAAACGAAAGAAAACGGACAAAATGTAAGAAAACGAAACAACAAAAAACGAAAAAACGGACAAAACGTAAAACCGCCAAAACGAATAAAATGTAAAAACGGTCGAAATTGGATAAAAATGATAAAACGGACAAAAGCGAAAAAGCGACGAAAGATATGAAACGTATTTAAAAGGATAAAACGTAAAACTGGATTTAAAACGAAAAAACGGGAAAACGGATAAAACGAATGAAAACGACAAAACGTAAAAATCGGCGATAACTATTATTAACGGAGTGACTAATTTAAAAACTACATTTTAAAAATAAGGACTAACGGTGCAAAACACTTAACGAACTGCACTAACGAAGGACTAACGGTGCAAAACACTTAACGGACATTTTTGGACGAGGACAAAACTGTAAGATTTGTAAACCATGTGACGAAACGCGTCAAAAAAAAAGTATAGGGACAAAATCCGTTATTTTGACCAAACCACAAGGACGATTTATGTAATTCACTCTTTAAATTATGATGATTAGGTGATTGGCGCACAAATAGAATGAGCCATAATGTAAGTGTATGCTTTCGTATGACAACCCTAGGTTGGTTAACAATAGGAAAATGCATCAAGCTTTTGGCCCATTCCCATATGTGACCCATTAAACTACACGAAAATGCATCAAAACACCCCTGCCGCATCGCGGCGGGTTCATATTACTTGTTGAAAATTATTGCTCGTTGAAAATGTTAATTAAATAATACCGCTTCGCAAAATGCAGATACGCTGCTAGTGATTTAATTTTTCTATTTATAAACGTGATCAACCTTACTGTTGATGAAAATTCAATGATATCATAATCTTCAAAGACTAATTTGAAAAACAGGATAAAGTGTTGTTAGTTTGATGAAAAAGGAGACATCTTTTAATAAAGTAAAGTGTGGATACCTTCATCACCATCCTTTTTTTTGTCACATAATGGAAAGGCACGATATGGACGTGACAATGGATTCCTTTAATTATGTACATTTCTTTATGAATAAGACTGGACTTACGAGCTGGGGCGAACCCAAGATGTTAAGTTAAAAGGAGCCGCATTTTACGGTAAAAATTATAATAATATACATCGCACAAAAAAATGAGCTTTTTTAATCAATCATACCCTAACACCATAATATAATCTCCAAAGAAATTAGAAACGCCTATGATAGCGTATGATTTTTCCCATTTGTGACCGACGGTTGCTTGCAAGAGGTGGCGATCAGCAGTGTTCCAAAGCGCCATAACGACGATAACGTTAGTTAAGTTATTCGTTTTATATTTTTAACAAAATATCAATATGAATAAGGTAGGCTAACTGCAAAAACTATAGGCTCAATAATTACTTAATAAAATATTAAAATGTGATGATTAGAGGTGGCTCAACACTCACTAGTCACCCTACTAGCTCCGCCTCTGACCAAAAGCGTTTTGTGCATTATCACCACGCGTTGGAGCACTATTATACTTGCATCACCAACGCGCGTGCTACTCTAATTTTGTGTATGAGCTGGTGGCGGAGACACCAAATTGTGGAGAAAAAAACCAGCCCAAATATTACCGTCGTATGTTTTACTTAAAAAATACAAAAGAATAGATTTAAATACTTATTAATTTACATATAAATACCAAAATACTCTTTATTTTTATCACACTTTGAGAAGACATTCCTTTTCATTATCCAAATAGACATTTCTCGTTCTCACATCAAGTGGATTCCGATGCTTTCATATTAACATCCCCTTCGAGAAAAGAAGCTAATGGCATCAATCAAGAGTGGTTTAGAATGCGACATTGATGCTGGTAAATAAACAAAGCGAAAAGTCTCGAAATAGAAGAAGCCTGGTATCTAGAAACACAAAAACACTGAGTGTTTAAGTGCTAATAATCCTCTATCGGCCACATATTTTTCTAAAAACACAATGTCTGATCGTAAATTTTTTATAATAAAATAAACTTTTTTAATTTAGTTAACAAATTTAATGTATTTATTTTTGTTAAAAAAAATATTGTATAAGATTTTGGTGGCTGATTTGATAATCGTTACGGCATATGTTTGATAGATAATCAAATAATTGTAGTAACGTTGAGGTGATGATGCATGTCCTTATTGCAACAAGTGTGGATATGCATTTTTTATTTTTTTTTACTGTTTGATCACATACATATTTCAATTTATAGGTCGATAACGAGTGTGAACCACACGATCGCAATGGACGGCTTCAAAAGACTTACTTTGAAATGACACTTAAACCTTAGGGACTAATTTTGCCAAGTTGCTATAGGTAGTAATTAATTCTACAGGACTTACTTTGCAACGTCGCTTAAACCTTAGGGACTATTTTTGCCAGATTGTTATAGATAGCAATTAATGCTACAGGACTAATTTTGCAGCGCTACTTAAACCTCAGGGACTGTTTTTGCCAAATTATGAAACTTTGCATTTAATGTTTGCTTTTTACTGTTTTCTTCCCCATTAATTAGTATATATATATACGGGCTATTTCAACTCGCACGATGCTGGTCTAGTGATTGAGGGTGATGTTTTATCCGTAATATCAGATATGATGGTATTTAGATCACCTATTGAGGTTTCGTTGTATTTATTATTTAGATGACTAATAATGTTATTATTACTTTAGTTTATATTATTTTAGTGGAATCTATATTTATATGCCTAATAATGTTATAATTACTTTTGTATTTATATTATTTTATTTTCATTAATTTTTTTTATTAACATAGTCTTTTCATATGTAGTATTTTAATTTGAGTAAGTTACATAAGTGTTTTGTTGCTTATTTATTTGTGACTTTTGGGATAACATGCATGCAATAGATAGTGATGCGTTTTTTTTTTCGCCTTTAGTAGTATGCTTAATCACTATACCTATTAGTTTGAAGTTGCAAAATCTTCAGTAGAAACCGACATGATACTAAGAACTCAGCTAAGATATTAAGTATTTGAGGTTAAGCTTAGTGCTTCACTTGTGAGTTGTACGTGTTCCTCCATATATGGCTCTTTTATAATGTTTAGCCACTTTGATAGTTGAAATGTAAGCTTACTCGTGATCATGTTATTGACCATTGATTGATATATTTAATTGAGCTATAAAGTTATTAATCTTAAAAAGGGTATGCTTGAATGTTACTACATGCATGCATGCATGGCATGATCATCTAGATGCTTTTGTGATACTTGGTCATTATATTCTTGCTTGCGTATGCATATTTATCCACAGTCAATAAGTGTGAATTGAATAACTTCCCTAGTTGATCCGTACGTGCAGATGAATCTTTTATTCTTCAGGTCATGTCAAATACCCGACATCTATTCATGAACTATAAATGTTTCCGAAACACAAATACATATTTCACATCAAACTCATCATAAAAAACACACACACACAAACATTTTTCATATAATCCTACAATGGATCCATGTCCATTCGTTCGTTTAATAGTAGAATCATTGTCTCTGAAACTCCCAAACACAACAAAACCCATCGGATCCACTTCGGGTATCAACTCAGCCGCTACCCCATGTTACTGCAAACTACGTATCAAAAACTTCCCGCCAAAAACTGCATTAAGCACATATACAGACTGAAATAACTCGATAGTCAAGCCAGTAGCTACATATATTTCAAGTTATAAAGAAGTTCATGTTAATATTACTAACCTGCCACGTTTTGATGTAAGTGAGTAAATTTATTGGCAGGTGGAGACAGTGGGTAGTCGCTTTGTCGATTGTTGTGCGTCGAGCTAGAAGGCTCTGCAAATCAGAAAATGAGCTGACTAAATGCACATATACCGACTGGAATAATGCAACAGTCAAGCCAGTGGCTACATATATGGATAATTATAAAGAAGTTCATGTTAATATCACTACACCCACTAATATAAAATGTAAAAGTATTGTATGGCATAAGATAGACAACGATGGAGGCCCTTACCAGCAATAATCGGTGTTTGTTCCATGTGTAACCCTGCTGCTTTCCAGTACTTGATGAAATATGTCTTGACCCGCTTCATGAGCTCCAGCCACCAAACTATGAATTAATTCCTGTTCAAAAACATTAGATATAGATTAAAACTAATCCAAAATAAACGTGTGTGGCAAGAAAAAGATAAGAACCCGTACCTTGAGCGCCTTCTCTCCAAGAAGTATGAACCCCATATTTGTAAGAAGAATGATCATAATTTAGGAAATCCACGTAAGATAGAACATTTCTCGTCCTGCACATGAAAAAATAAATTAGCTTAAATTTTGATATAATTTTGGACCAGCTGCTCGGACTAATATGGTTTTGTAGGGTACTTGCCAAAAAGGGAGCCCATAAGATCTCGATATCTAATGAACCGTTGTCCATTTACAAAGTGAAAACATGCCAAAAGCCAGCTAGAATAGGCGCTGAAAGCTGCAAGGACTATCAAGCTGATGATGCCCCAAGTCCAGCCAAGAGGCACCAACATTAGGTTTGAAAAGGAAGCTCCTTTTATATTGACATTCTATTATCTATTTATAAGTTGTAACTTATGGAAGCTAAAGAGACGTAACTATAACTCCATGGGGGTTTGTATTTGCATGAAAACGAAGTGTTGCAACAACTAAATGCAAGTAACTTCATGTCTCTTCATATAACTCCGATTAAGGATCATACATGAATGTTGTAGCCTTCAAAGAGTATGCATAGACATGTATGTACCGTACTTTTGGTTCTGCACAACCCCCCTTGGACATTAAATTAAGGGGGATAAGCTTTAAGTATTATAGATAATATAGCATATGATTAGACTATTCATATCCATACAAAGCAAAGGTGAGTGAGTTTGTAGTGAGTATGAAACTCACGAGTGAACATTGATGTGGGTAAGCTCACTTACTGGTGAATGAACAAAAAAAGACTTACAATGTGAGTGATTCACCACTCGGTTTTTGTGCAAAATTTTTATTATTTATTTGGTTTATGAGTGTATGTGGAGTTATTAGTAAGGTTTATTTGTATAAAGTGTGTATTTAATAAACAAGTGAGTATGGTAAGATTGATAAAGATGAAAGGTGAGTGGATTGTGAGTGAAAAGTTAGAGAAAAAAAGTTGATATGACGCTGAGGTAGAAGGTGAGTGAGTGTATTTTGTGGCGACGGATAAGAGTAGCCTTAGTGTTTGTAACCTTCTAGCTTGATCTATCCACCATTATGGCTCTAGGATAATCAACAGGAATTTTATGTATGGGCAAATTCCCTATCTACCCCAGTTGCCCAACTAATTTACCCCAAATCCTCCAAAATTTTTTCACTTCTCTTAATGCCCCATGGGCAACTCTCCCAATTCAATATTTGGGCAACTCTCCCATATAGGTGACATGTGTCCCATTTTATGGGACCACCTTGTACTTACATAGTACAAGTGTAATAGATCTCTAGTTGGGCAACTTTGACTTTTAGTATTGGGCAACTGACATTTTTTGTCTTTTAGTACAAAAGTATGGTCTTTTTTTATTATTAAAAAGTACATATATCTTGGGCAACTTGGTCCCACACTTATGTACTTTTGGGCAACTCATGAGGTATAAAGTACACAATGTATTTAATGTATAAAAAACTTTAAAAAGTGTATACATAATTTTATAACTTTAATACATTTATACACTTTATATATTTACAAATACAAATCTTCCTTAACACACTTCTTATTCTTATCGACTAACTGATAACACACTTCTTATCCACAGATAACACACTTCCTATCCAAACCATCGCCACGACACTCTCCGATCTAATGTCTATAAAAAAAAAGTTGGGCTAGGGTAAGTAATATTGTGTTTGATTAAGGGTTTCACTATTTTTGGGTTAATTATTTTAGTTGGTATCGTATTGGGTGTTTAATTTTTTGTATTTGATTTATGGTTAATTTCTTAAGTCGGTATCGTATTGATTTAGGGTTTCGCTAATTTATGGTTTCGGTAGTCTAGGGTTTCGCTAATTTAGGGTTAATTTTTTAAGTTGGTATCGTATTGATTTAGGGTTTCGCTTATTTTTTGGGTATCGGTAATTTAGGGTTAACTTTTTAAGTTGGTATCGTATTGATATAGATTTTCGGTAATTATTCTTGTTTGATTTTAGGTTTCGATATTTTAGGGTTAATTTTTTAAGTTGTTAACGTATTGGGTGATTAATTGTTCTTGTTAAGTTTGTGAAACAAATGATGGATGTTGTTGAAGACTAAGTGAATAAAGTACTGTAAGATAACTGACACTAAATGGTTTATAGTGATTAATTGGTAACTTATTGGGTGATTAATTGTTCTTGTGGTTTTAGTGATTTGTTGCTACTTATTAAGTTTGAGAAACAAATGATGGATGTTGTTGTAGACTAAGTGAATAAAGCACTGTAAGATAACTGGTACTAAGTGAATAAAGCACTGTAATGATGGTGCAAACGGGTTTGGTTAACGAAACAAAATACAATGAAAATTAAACTGCGACACAACTAAATATAATCCGGGTGATCCCAAGTTTGAGAGTTGTTAGAGTCGTAACCATCGTCGTAAAGATACTCAGACCAACTTTCAAATCTGCTCTCATCCCACTCTGCATACAAAGCATCGAATTCTCTGTCCCGACGTTCTTGTTCCTCCCTTTGTGCTTCCTCCATACGAGCAGCTTCCTCCATCTCTAACAACACTTCTTCATCTTGGAGGATAAGTCGCTCCCTTTCGGCTTCCTCCTCAAGAGCAGCTTCTCTTTATGCTATCTCCATTTCTTATTCCTCCTTAATAGCTGCCTCCTCCATTTGTCTTAAAAGTTCATCTTCATCAATTTGTTGGCCAAAGTCTTTTTGTTCCGGAAATTGTTGGGCAAAGTCTTTTTGTTCCGAAAATTGTTGGCTGAAGTCTTTTTTAGACATTTTTGAGAGAATTTTGTAACATATTTAGCAACACCACTTGAATTAAAATACACACATATAAGGTGGGTAATTTTTAAAATTTATTACCCTTAATATGTCAATAAATGTGGTGCAGGTGGAAACTCTCCCATATAGTTCACATGGGCCCACCTTGTACTTACATAGGTGATTTATTGGGCAACTTTTGCCTACTTTCTAATTAACCATTTAGTTCTCTAATAAAACACCTGAAGTCTTTTTCTTCTCTTAAGATAACTGGTATTAAGTTGAGTCGGTGCAAACGGGTTCGGTTAACTTCTTTGATCTGCCACCTAGAGTGGTGTGAATACCTGCTCTGGCCAACCCTAGTTCAGGCGGCTTAATCCCCCAAAATATAAGGATTTAAGCAGTCTTGGAAGTTGAGATTAATTAAGGTTTAGGCAACAACCACTACTGGCAATGTTGCTGCATCCACTGCTAGTTCAGAAAAAATGTTAGGAATTAGAAATTCCAGGTATTAAAGAGTCGGTCACATCAAGTATATGTAATCGTTAGAAAGTTCGTAGTCATAGTACTTCTATGTTAAGTAGTATTTAGTTTAGTAACACCGTGGAGGATGGACGGGTCTTTACCCACTGTATGCCTGATCCACAGGCCGTTGTGTGGTGTTTTATTGTAAGACTATAAATGCTCTCTACCTTCCAAGGTAGAGAGTTGGAGCTCATAATACGAATTTTCTTTCTCTCACTAAAGTTCCCTAAACCTCCAACTTTCTCTCTCTAGAATTCCACTTATACGCCTACTTTGTGTTATGGTTTGATGTGTATGTGAAATCCAATATCCTACAATTGGCATCAAGAGCCATGGTTAGATCATATCTTACACATCTTTGGATTTCTAGTGGTTTTTATGTGGTTTTTGAGTTTGAAAAATTTTAGTGGTTTTTGCATCATTTGGTTGATTTCTTGTGTTAAAGCTTGGATTTTGTTAGTACTTTTGTGTTTAGAATCATCACAAGTGTTTAGGTTTTCATTTGGTAAGCTTGAATCATCTTGGTTGGGTTGTTTTTGGATTGAAAAGTGGTGTTTGTGAAGTTTTCTAGCTAGCGACTTGATCTACGGATAGCTTTTCTTGCTAGCGACTTGCTTTACATTTTGGTAGCGAGTTGCAGTTTGTGGAGTTAGCGACTTAGGCCTAGCGACTTGCCTAGTGAGACAAGCCGACAAACAGTACAAGTAGTGGAATCTCCACTACGGGTAGCGACTTGGTGGAAGTTAGCGACTTGTACTTTATATTGTTAGCGACTTGGTGTTAGCGAGTTGGTACCTAGCGAGTTGCTATTTAGCGACTTGAATATTTAGCGACTTGGTGCTTAGCTTAATTCTCGCCAAAATTTTGTTAGCGACTTGTATTGTAGCGAGTTGTTACATAACGACTTGGAACTTTAGCGACTTAGCACTTAGCGACTTGGTTCACAATTTTCATAGCGACTTGAGTGATCTCCTTTAAATACGGTTTTCTCTTGATTCAAGAAAATCCGTGAAAGAATCTATTTCCGGTTTAATCATAGAGTTATAAAATCTCGTTTAACTTGTCATCATGTCTACCAACGCTCCTACAATCATCTCCATCGCTGTCGAGGATGTTCAAGCACCGTTCGACACTCGTCCACCCATGCTTGATGAACCGACTATGACTCTTGGGCTCAACAAATCAAATTGTACTTGCCTTGGAAAAGAAAATGGGGTTAACATTCTCAAATCCATTGATGAAGGACCTTACCGAGTTGAAACTACTAGAGATATACTTGATAATCAAGATGGAACTTTGATTTACGGAATGGATGGACCAAAGATGTATGATGAGCTTGACGATAAGGAGAAAAGAGATTCGATGCGATATCCGAGCTTCCAACATTATACCGCAAGGTCTACCAAAGGACATCTACAAGCTTATCAATCACAACACCGAGGCACAAGTCGTATGGGATAATGTCAAGATGCTTCTTTCTCGGTTCTCGAGCTAACTATTGAAGACCGAGAATCACAACAGTATGATGAATTTGAGCGCTCAAGATGAAACCAAATGAAAGTGTCTATGAGTACTATGTGAGATTTCATAAGTCGGTGAATGACATGAGGAACATCGAATGACTATGCCTAACATTCAAATGAACTCAAAATTTGTAAACAACATGAATCCCGAATGGCACAAATATGTTACTCATGAAGCTCACTAAAGGATTGAAGAATACTAACTATGAGCAGCTCTATGCCTTCCTTCTTCAGAATGAGAGACATGCCATGTTTGAAAAGAGGATTCTTGAACAATTCAAAAAAAATCCAGGAGAGACAAGATCATCAAATGATTCAACTACCTTCTACTCAAACATTGGGATTACCACTAAAGCTTCACAAGTTATACCCATGGGTGATGGAACTCACAAACTCATTCCCGATCCAAAGTTCAAACAAGCTGATGCTGATGCACACGTGGGTAACTTCATTAATCAACTGGCTCTCCTGATTAGTCAAAACATGAATTCTCTCCCACAAACCAACAACCACCTCAGAACAGCTTCTAACCCACACAATCAAGCTACCGTCGAGATGGGAAAATTGTTGTGCAACCGCTTCAGAAAGACAAGATGATCAAGGAAGAGGAGGAGTCGGTAAAGGTTATGTTGGTAATCGAATCGAGGAAGAAATGGAAATCAAGGTCAAACTAAGCCGATCAAATGCTATAACTGTGGTGGTGAGGACACATTGCAAGGAACGCATATCTCCAAACGTCCACGTATCGCCGATTACTTGAGAGATAAGATGTCGCTTGTACAAGCTCGTGGATAATGGTGCTGCGTTGGATGAAGAGGAGTTATTGTTTCTTCGAGGAAATGCCAAGACCTATGATGCATATGTGGATGAGCGACCAATTCAGAGATAGGTCACAATCATCGAACGCCTTCGTGTCGCCGATTGTGATGCATACGACTGATGTGGATGATAATGGTTTCTCCCAAGGTCTCTTATTCACCACAAGTGGCCCATCCAAAGATAAACTCATCTCGAGGTATTAAAACTATACGATGATGTCGATGTACAAAGATGCATGACAAAGTACAATCAATCGAAACTATTGAATCAAATATTGAAAACATGGGTAATATCAATGTTGTCCCATATGATCAATATGTGAAACAAAGTGAAAGTGAAATTGTATCAAGTGATGCATCTTCCGCATCAACAATGACTATGTTTTGATGAATACACCGCATGCCCTCGATGATGCCGTTATCTCTGCATCAATGCCTATAAAGAACGTGTTGGTATTTATGAACAACGTGCAAAATTTGAGTTGACCACCCGTGAGCGTGAAATGGATGACCAAATGCGCATAACTATTAGAAAAGTAGGTTTAGAGAAGAAGTATTAGAACAAGAGTTAAACTCCTTACAAGAAAAACTTTCAAAAACTGCTAAGCAAAAACAAGAACTTCAAGAAAATGTTAAAATGCTTAAGCAAAAATTCAGTGCTAAGGAATCAAAACTTTTGAATGATTTTTCTAATCTAAAAACCTTGAAAAACAAGCTTGAAAATAAGTTGTACGTACAAGGAAACACCATTCAGACTGCTCACATGATCACTAAGCATAGAGTCCTAAGCGATAAGCATAACATTCCCCTTGTTGAGGAACCAAATACAGAGGTCATTAAAAAGGCTAGAAATGCTCATAAGGTTCTTTATGATGGCAAGGAAATCCTTAAACCTAGACAGAAACCTAGTTGCGCTGAGTGCACAGAGGAAGATAAGAAATCAGATGAAATCACTAGGGAAAAGTTAAACAAGAAACTAGCTGATCCAAAATGTAAAGAAAAGAAAGTAATCATCACACCCCATGATTACAAAAAGGATAATTGGATTGCCTTAAACAAGTTTAAGCCTCAGACATTGTTAACTCCCGAACAAGTGTTCGGAAAATGGATTTAGATAAGCGTAAAGTCGAAAATATTGTTGAAACCAACCCCCCTTTGGAAAATGCCTAGAGCGATCGTGTATCCTCCAAATACACCAATGCATCTAGTTCCTAGAACAATTGCCACTAAAAGCAAGACCTTAATCACCAATATGTTATCTTTCAACTATTTGTTGATTTTGAGAAAACTTGCAAGAAAAGGATCACACCCATCGGTATAATCAAGGAGAAAGAGGTTTTGAGCAAACTAAAGAATGTTATTTAACTGAAGTCATCCCTTTCTTTAAACAACTAAAAGATCACTTTGAGAGTCTTAAAAAGGGAATGAATTCAGACATTAAAGAAATGGAAAAGGAATTTGATGCTATGATAGTTGAGGTTAGTGACTATGAGCGAGCATTAAAATATAATGAGATTGAAAGGAAGAACTTGCATACACTGAATGAGAATATGATTTTTGAATGTATTGCTCAAGATGTGTTTTTCACTGCTACAACTTGTTCTATTAATGCTTCTCAATTTCATGAATTATCTGTTGCCCTGAAAGTCTCCCATGATCGTGTCATTGAGCTTGAAAAAACTAATTCTAAATTAACTGAGAAAATTGAACCGGATGATCACGACAATTTGGTTAAACATTTTTCTAAACTAGAGGTCGAGCATTTTAATTTACAACTAAAATATCAACATCTTAAAGAAAATGTCAAAACTTCAAATATCAAGACATCCTCGGATGCTCGAGTTTGATGCGCTTTTTCAAATTAACAAACGTGATGAATGATTCAAGCTCATTGCAACACGATCGAAAGTTGAAATCCCAAATCTCTCAATTAAAGGGTCAAAGAACAATATGACAGCTCCCAAATGCCTCCTCCTTTAGATTCTCGAATTCTCAAACTTTTCATCTTCAAAACTTAGTTAATGCCTTACAAAAGGAAAACGAAAGTTTTCTAGAAGAAAAGGAAAAAGTTAAACGACATTTTAAAGAGTTATATGATTCAATAAAAGTCACCCGTGACCAAAACAACGAAAAAATAATGTCTTTACAAAAGGAAATTGAGAATCTGAGAAGTCAGGGATATGGGAAACTACCACTTGTTTTCAATAAGAATGTTGTCTCAAAGTCACCCTTAGATTGCAAATACACTGTGACAGTTAAATATATTCCTCCTCATCTTAGGAATAATGAACATGCTTTTCATGACTACTGTACTCACCTTAAGGATAGTCTAGAATGTCTCCATGAGATTGTCGAAGAGGATTTCATTAACAAATCTCTTGATAGTGAAATTAGGTTTGCTTGCCTCCAGGCCAAACGATCTCAAGAGCTGCTAGAATGTGTAATTGCAACATGTCCCAAATCCTTAACCTTAGGTGCAAAAGGCAAAGCTGTGATGCCTTGTTCTATGCCTAGTGCCGAGCCATCAAACCATTCTAGGCCCAGTTTTAAGAAAGTATACATCAATGTGTCTTTTATTGAATCAAAAAGTAGATCAACCAACTAATGTTCCCATAATTCCCTCTACAGGAGTAATCAATGACATTAAAGCGAGCAGGTCAAAGTCTCAAGACAATACAAGGAATGATAGGACCTCGCAAGCTAAAAATGTGCATTGGAAGAGAGTAGAAGACCAACCTAGGATCTTTAAGCTTGAGTTGAATAAAACGAATCATGTTGATTCTAGTATTAGCCTTAGGCGTACTCTAATTAATTCGAATTCTGATACTATTTGCAAACCTTGTAATGATGTCTGCTTGAATTCTGTTGCTAATCATGAATGTGGTGTGAATGCTTTGTCTAATGTCACAAATTCCCGCTAAAATTGTTAACGCTAATAATCGTGCAAAGAAGGCAAAAGGCAAAACGAAAGATTGTTAGAAAATAGTGGAAACCCACAGAAGAGCTTTTATAAAGATAGGTTATTATTGGATACCTTTTGGCCATAAGAATAATCGCTTTTCTCTCAAACCGCTAAGATTATGCCCACTAGAAAATGGATGCCTCACCGTAGAACTATTCCCTTAAGAAGTGAACATACTTTGAATAGGTCAAATACGACACCATCATTGCATCTATTCCCAATGATTCCATTGCTTCTACTCGATATGGATGTTTCTATTTCGATGTGGGTGTTCCACCATCACATTAACCAAGTGGAACCCATTCTTGCATGGGGATCCCAATTATCCGCTTATCCATTCTTGTCTGTGTTCAACCGCAGATCGCTCAAATCGTTCTATGGTACCGGACTTAGGTCGTTCCAAGCATATGACCGGAGACCGGTCGCGCTCATGAACTTCGTGAGCAAATTCATCGGGATAGTTAGATTCGGTAATGTTCATTTCGTGCAATTATGGGTTATGGTGATTATGTTGTTGGTGATAGTGTTATCTCTAGAGTATACTATGTGGAAGGTCTTGGTCATAATCTGTTCTCTCGTCGGTCAATTCGTGATTCCGATCTAGAAGTAGCCTTGAAAACATACTTGTTTTGTTAGCGAACTTGATGGTAAGGAACTTTAAGAGGAACTCGTGGTTCAAATCTTTACACCATCTCTATCGATGATATGATGAAGTCTTCTCCAATCGCTTGTTGTCAAAGGCTTCAAAACAAAGTCATGGTTATGGCATCGTCGTCTCAATCACTTGAACTTCGCACCATCAATGATCTCTAGAAAGGACTTAGTTGTAGGTTTACCTCGACTAAAGTATGAAAAGGATCATCTTTGTTCAAAGATGTCAATTGGGAAAAAGCAAGAAGTATGCCCATAAACCCAAACCTACTAACTCGTCACGAAGTTCTTCATACAATTCATATGGATTTATGTGGACCAATGAGAGTGCAAAATATCTTTGGGAAGAAATATGTGTTAGTTGTGGTTGATGATTACTCTAGATTCACCGGGTTAAGTTCTTAAGGACAAAGGATGAAACTCCGATATCATCATCAAACTCATCAAACAAATGCAGTTCGACTTAACAAAACCGCCGAATTATCCGGACAGACAATGGAACCGAGTTTGTTAACAAACAACTTAGTGAATTTTATGAAAGCATTGGAATCGACCATCAAAGAAGTGTTCCACGAACTCCTCAACGTAACGGTGTAGTTGAAAGACGAAATCGAACTCTTGTAGAAGCCGCTAGAACAATGCCGATTTACTCAAAGGTTCCAATGTTTCTCTAGGTCAAGCTATTGCCACCGCATGCTACACAAAAATCGTTCCTCGATTCACACCGTTCATGGAAAAACTCCATATGAACTTGTCCACAACAGAAAACCTAATCTCTCTTTCCTTCATGTGTTTGGTGCATTGTGTTATGTTAGCCTTGATTATTTTTATTAGAAGTGATGGTCATTCACGATTAGGAACTTTGTAATGTGTGTTAGATATCGTGATAGAATAGTCAACGGGCTCGTGGATTGGGCTAAGCTAATTGGGCATTAGTTAAGTTAAGCTAGCCTTGTCTAGTTCGTGTAACCCAAGCCCAATCCAAGTCCATCTCAAGGCCCATGGCCAAGCCTTAGGGCATCATCTCTCTTACCTATAAATACCCTCAAGTATGTCATTTAAGGGTGTGCTTGAGTGTGTGTGTGTGTGTTTTTTCCTTTGAAGCAATATAACATCTTATTGTTTTCATCTTTCTTCTCTACCTCTCTAAACATATACACGAATTATACATCAAGTCACCAAGTTCTTTCCTTTATCTTTCTCTCGCCTCTTGTTTGTATAACGTGGGTGTTTGTGTGGTAAAGGTTGTTATTGTGATAAGGTATATGTGATAAAGGGGCATAACAATTGGTATCAATCGCCTAACAATGGTTTAGGAGTGTTTGTGTTTGTTTTGAAGGGTTACGATAAAGCTCACGCTTTACATCTTTGATACGCATAAAGCTTTAATTTTGCACTTAAAATTCAAGATTCTTGTGGTTTAAGGTTTATTTGGTGCTAAAGTTTCGCTTTTTGGAAAAGTTTGAAGCTTTACGTGTTTTTCTTCATTTTGAACTCGTTTTGGTTCTTTGGTCATTTCTACTCGTAACTTTTCTAGCCACTTTGGGTGAAAAAGGTCACCATTTTGGGTTATTCGAGTGTTTTAAGGCTTTCAGTGCAAAAGATATCATTTGAATCGTTGGAAATTTCTTACGAGTAGAAGTCAAAAAGTCAAACCCTAGTTTTCTACTCGTAACTTTTCTAAGCACTTTGGGTGAAAAGATCAACATTTTGGGTTATTCGAGTGTTTTAAGGATATCCGTGCAAGCGAAATTTTTGAATCGTTGGAAATTTTTACGAGTAGGTCAAACCCTAGTTCTACTCGTAAGAAAGTCAACTACTCATAAGTTTTCTACTCGTAACTTTTGGTGAAGAATCTTCGTGCTATAATCATTACTCGGTGCTTCCTCACTTGGATAAGTGTGTGAACACTTCGACTTGTGGATATCTCTTACTGTTGTGAGGTAAAGGATTTTGGTTCTTAACCATAGTTTACGCAGAAGCTAAAACTTACGAGTAACTCTACGCATAACTTCACAATTACGCGTAAGGTTTACGAGTAACTTTTTGTCTACGCATAAGCTTAAGGTTACGCGTAAGATACTTTCTACGCATAAGCTTCCTACGCCTAAGCCATCCTACTCGTAACCATATCCTACTCGTAACTTTTGTTCTCTACGCCTAAGCCCATATCCTACTCGTAACTTCTTTGGTCTATGCCTAAGCTCTTTCTACGCCTAAGGTTTAAAAAAAAAAAAAAAAATTCAAATTTTTGGGCCTAAATTCAAATTTTTCGGGTCAAATTTGGCGTCAAAATTGTCATAACTCAAATTTTTCATACGACCTTAGAATTGATTTTTATAGTGAATTTCAAATTTTGGGCGAAATTTTTTAAGAACCGAGTTTATTTAGCACGACTTTCGTAATCACCTCAACCGAGCTTAATCTTCTTCAAACACAACTCCTTTATCGTTGAATCGATCCTACATCAACTTTATCATATCATACCTTCATCAATGGCAACTCAACAAGACATTCATGCACCGGTCCGAAAACCGACCTCCTATGTTGGCAAAGGTGGTTATCTTCAATGGACAAGTCGAATGCTCCGCCACATCAAGACCAAACCTAATGGCAAACTCATGATTAAATCCATTCAGATGGACCCTTCAAGCCTCGACAAGTTCATGTACCGGAAATGCCGATGCAACACCTCCCATCCCACCATCCTCTCATCTTCAAACCGAATCGAATACATCAAGAGGATCGAAACAAGTCGATCTGAGATGACATGGCAATTCATATTATCCAACCGGGTTTACCAATAGACATCTTTCTTTGCGGTAGACAGCCAGAAACCGCTGCTTTGATATGTGGGAACGTGTTAGACGGCTATGTTATGGAACAAAATTGGTAAACAAGACATGGAGAACAAGTCGCTAACCGAATGGGAAAAGTTTACATCTACACCGGAGAATCCATTGAATCCTACTATGGAAGGTTTTGCACTTTGATGAATGAGCTTATCGAAACAAGTTGGCACCCGTAACAATCGCTCAAAACATCAAGTTCTGAATAATCTTCCGTAAGAATGGGGACGATATGTCACTATTGTCAACCAAACAAAAGACTTACATCGTGTGAACTTTGATCAACTAAACGATTTTCGAAACAAAACCAAGTCAAGCGAATGAAGTCGAGCAAGAAAGATTGGCAAAGAATCATGATTCATTGGCACTCATTGCAAAGACTCAAAATTCGGTGAATACACAACAACAAGCTTCATCATCTTCCAACAACAACAACTTGCAACAATACATTCCACAACCACAACAAAAATTCTATCCGGATCAACAATACCAGAACAAGGAATCATCGATCCCGAACCGACCTGAGCGACCTTGCAATGTATATTTTCTTTATTGGATAAAGCGATTAACAATGATCGGTAATCAAAGGTTCCGTATCGTGGTAATCACGGGTCAAGATGTTGGAAATCGATGGGATGAATGTTGGGAATAGAGCGATGGGTAATCGAATGGCAATGTTGCGGCCCAATCGTTGGGAATTATGGAAATGTGAATCGTGGTAATCGATTAAGTGTTATAATGTCAAGGAGTGGGTCACATGGCAAGAAACCGTCCCACTAAGCCGCACAAAAGAATGGTGATTTTCTTCGAAAGTCGCTTTGTTAGCGAGATAAGCAAAAGCGGGTTCCAGTTGAGTCCGAGGAACATGACTTTTTCGCTATTATGGATGATTTGGAAGACCTCGAGGAACTCAATGCGAATTGCATCTTCATGGCAAATCTTCGTGAAGCTAAGTATGACATCGAGTCGACTCACCTCCGCCTATGACGCCAATCAAGATTCGAGGTACCAATCATTGATCCATGTTATAACAATGTCATATCGATGTGTTTACTCATGACGAATGCATGCGCGACGCCAAAGACCCACTTATGATACATACCGGACAATCCGAGTTGTAGCAATACTTACTCAAACTCCGGATATGGATTCTAATGGAGGTCGTGGCACAAAATATCGCGATCGATGAGGAAACACGTGCTTATTTTGAATCATTAATCAATCAATGTGGCATTGAAGTTGAGAAAGTAAGAACGGTCAATCGCGAGGTTAAGGCCGCGAATAAAAATTGACCGAGCTTGAGAGTTACAAGGAGCACGCCAAAGCCTTTGAATTTCATACAAACAAACTTTCGAATTAGAAATTGGTTATCGAGATTCTGCTTTCAACAACAACAATTGCAACTCAAGTATGACACACTTGATGTGAATCAATTTGAAAATAAAATCTTTAAACAAGGAAATTTCGATCTAAACAACCAACTTTCTAAACAAAAACACTTTTTCGATCTTGAAAAGAAAAGAAACAGTTGATTGTCGATTTTTCAAAACGAGAAGATTCTCTTCTTGATGAAATTCGGATAAAATGAAACTATCAAAAATTGGATAATTTGCTTCTTACAACGGGTCATTCCGCTAAAACAAACAAGATGCTTTCTAATCAAGCAAATCCGATTTTCACACTTCACATAAAATGGCTCTTGGTAACTCACCTCCTTCGCTCCTCAAGAAAGCTCGTAAAGAACGGAATGTGTTGAACAATGGACAACCTTTGCATGAACCCATAATTGTTCGTGATTCTCTTGAAACGTTGGAACTAGGCGAGGAGAGTAGATCAAAATGAAACAAAAGAATCCGGATCTTAAACCGATTGATTATAACAAATGGAACAAGATTAATGGGATTACTTTTGTTAATCAAAAGAAACGTCAAAGTTTTCCATCACACCAAGTGTTTCAAACAAAGTGTCAACACCGGTTTCAAAACCGCTTTCAAAACCGGTTGTAGTTTCCAAATCTCTTTCAAAATCGAACAAATGTCTTCAAACAATCCTTTTAACACAAGTGATACTAGAAGCATTTTAGACGATGTTAAAACTAGAATTGGGAGTCTTCAAGAGATCGTTAAAACTAAAACCACTATGACACCTAACAACCGGTTCTCTACTTTTGATATCGAATGATAAAGTTTTTGAAACTCAAATTGCCCTCACCGAATAACATCAACTCAAGGGTAATTCATGTTGAACAAGCACTTTGAAAGAAACAATGACTTTGTCAAGGACCATAAATCCTGGTAAAGCAAGCTAATGAATGTTTTGAACACATCAAAGTTTTGGAAAATTTGAATGATTCTCTCTTCAAGATGTTATGACTACCGATATCATGTCCATTATCTTACAAACATATTCTCGTTGAAGATCATGAAAGACTCCACCGAGACCTCCAAATTGTTTCAAAATATGAAAAGCTCTTATGAAACTTGAAAAGAAAATGTCTCATATTTTAAACAACTTGATCGAAAACCGAGGAATGCAAGTATGACAAGCGTCGATGAGCGTGCCTACAAGGATATGCAAGAGCAAAATGATCTTTTAAGAGTTCAAATGGAAAGTCTAAAAGGAAAGGTCAGGATACTAAGTTTGCAAAACCATTGACCGAGGAGAAAACAAATGTTCCCAAACCGGTTTTCAAACCAAAATGTCTATTTCGCCTCCAAAAGTCATTGAGAAAATGATTTGTCAAAAAAATACTCCACGACTCGCCTATTAAAAGAGAATTATCAAAGGTTTTGAAAAGAAAAAGCGATTCTTTGAAAAACTGTTTTTGAGAAAGAAAAGTGTTTACACATGGCAATTCTAGGAATAGTACACGGAATGTGACCAAAAATCCGCTTAAAGAATCATTGGTTCTAACAACATGGTCAACAATCACTATCTAGAAGAAGCTAGGAAAAGGCACAGACTGAAAAGATGGAATTCTAGGTGAAACATCTAGGGTGATGAATTCTACAAGATTTCAAGGCACCGCTAGTAGTAGTAAACCATTACCTAGGAACACTCTTCAAAAACTAGGATTGGCTTGCATCTAAGAGTAGTTGCAAAAAAGAAAATGCTATACCCTTAGAAAACAACACCGTGAATTCTAAGCCTTTTTCGAACAAGAATCAATTTCAAAAGATCAGAGTGACAAAGTTAGAGCTCTGTTTTAAACAAGAATATTGAATTTGTCTCACTACATGTAAAAATGTATCTTTTCATTAATCATGATGCATGTGCCTTACAATATCTCAAGAAAGATAATTCGTGCAAGGCACAATCCACTAAGACACCAAATAGAAACAAACCCGTTGACAAGATGAACATCAAAAGGAAACCTAATAGGTGGATCTCTTCAGACGCAGTTTTTCAAAAATGAGTCTTCCACGCATCCGATAAGAAAAAACTCCTAGATCTTACCTTAGGTGGATTCCCACGGCAAAGTTTTCAACACAATAGGTCTTAGATGGATTCCCACAGAAAGATTTTGATACTTGCTCCAACACAAACTCATCAAGTTAAGGAAGTCAAAACCACTACAACCGTTGATAGCGATCACCCTCACCGTGAGGAATCTTGTACTTCTAACATCGTTATTTGTGAAAACTCTTCTTCTTTGGTTGCGGTGAATCAAATATCTCGAACCCACTCATCGTAGGGTTCTAATTCAGTAAAATCTTCTTCTTCATTCTCTCTATCTTCTATCTTTGATTTTCCATTTCTTCTATAAAACCTACAAAAGCAAAATATAAAAATATAAAATTTTCAAAAATACAAAACAATATAAAATCAAAATACAAAATATTCTTCTCACGACATGTCTCTTGTATAATCGATATTCAGACGTATCTAGAAATGTCATTCAACAATGATACGGGTATGTACAGATGCTTGAGCGAGAGTTCTTTAATATGTTTTCTAAAACATGTCATTTCTCAAAATTTCTTAATAAAAATAATGGCTTTCAGATACTTCAAGACGAAACCCGGACTTCAACATAATGGCTTCGGACACATCGATTCAGACCCGCTTCAAAGAAAGGAAAGTGCTTAACCAAATCAAAGGTTTTAAATATTTTTCAAGCGCTTTTCCTAAAATCATAATGGCTTGCGATTACTTCGATTGCAACCCGATCTTTAAAGAAAGGAAAGTGCTACATAAAATCGATTTTCATAAATATCGAGCACTTATCCTAAAACAAATGAAGATAATTCTTCTTAATATCTTCAAAAGATTTTCAAAATCTTCATCATCTTGCGTACCATTGATTCGAAAGTTTTCTAAAATATTTTGAAAATCTCTCACATTTGGTACCAAGATAACTCCTCTAAACCCTTAATTGATTCTAAATTTTCTATATGAAATATATGCTTTCTTTAAGGGGAGTATAAAACCGTAATTGTTCCAAAATTCATGCTAAATCGCCTCTCCAAATGCTTTTCGAAAAACATATCTTTTAATCATTTTGTTTCAAAAACATCATGGATATGCTATTTTTGAGGGGGAGAAACGTGATTAAAATGTGATCAAAAAGGTTTTATGATCGCAGTTTGAATCTCAAAAAGAGCTCGACTCAGTTGAAACCAATGAATTGACGAAGAAAAATGTACCATCTCGAGAAACTTTCTATAGACTTGACCAGGACGGGTAATAATTTCAAGCTAGTTCTCTAGTGATGTAAACGTGTCTCGAATCGGTATTGTTCATTTAAAGTCGATCAATTCAAAAAGTGCGAACTCTACCCTCTATGTGCATATTTCTGTCAAAACTTATAAGCACATGTGAAGGGGGAGTGTTTCTGAAAATATAAAACTCACAGAATGTTTCAAACATGTTTTCTATCATAAACATTCTGAGAGATTTTCAAGAAAAATGGTTTTATGGCAACAATAGGACAGTCATGGAGTTATAAGGTGACTTAGGATAGGAAATCCGTCCTATGATCCGCCAGAGCCGGAGGGATCTACCCAAGGACAATACCCATAGTTAGTATTAGAAGTCCTTAGGTATGATTGAAAAAGGAGTAATGTGAGAAAGGAGAAAGAAGGGGTTGAAGAATTAAAAGGAAAAATGAAAAGGGTGAAAAGAAATAGCCTCCATATTCAACCTTAGGGCGTAAACCGGGTTCAATTCATCTCTCGGTTGTCACTAAGATGACACCGGTATTGAAGACAAAGACATCATGGACCCAAAGGACGCATCGCACTAAACCTTCTAGCCACTCAATTCCTCTTAAAAGGATTTGTTTCATTCTCACCGGGAACCCTACATAATCTATTGACCTTCTCTTAGAGATCGTTGGTATTGAAGAAGGAGACCTCTCCCTAGTCTCCGCCAGAAAACCAAAATGCACTATTGAGTCTAGAGCCACGAGATTCATCAAAAGATCTTATAGGAACACTTGACATGACATCGCTTGTCGCTCATCAATAAGGACACAAGAGATATATTCTAGAGTCCCACGCAGATCTTAGCAATCTGCCGAACATTTATGAGAAGTTTCACGTCTGTGATTCTTCGATGATTGAATGGAAATTCTGCCGTGGTCAACATCAAGCACCACGACAAGCAGTCACTTTGTAATTCCGTGGATTACGCTTAGTGTGTCTCAAACGGTCTACATCGTGGGGTGATGCTTGGTGTACTTCAACTCTCATCCGAATCAGAGGTGTATTTCGCACATCGCGTTATCTCACTTGTGGGACTCCAGCTCAGAACGGCCTCTGAGAATTAGAGACGTGTTTTCACACTATGTTTGTTAACACCTCGAAATTCAAACTTGTAAGTGCCGGAATCCGCTTATTACTAACCTGTTTTATGTTTTCTTCTTATGGAAGCTCCGGAGCGGATGGATCGTGCAGACTCGCCACATGCTCATACCAACAACACATGAAAGTTCTCATCAAAATCAAAGGCTACTCAAAGTTAAAGATGATTCTTCGTTAATGTCAAAGAATCTACAAAGTTTAAAGACTCGAGAACTTCATCATTGGAAACTCAAAGTCAAATAGAAGTGTGAGCATGGTGGAGAAAGACGTGGAGATACCTAACCAACGAAGTTGACAACGGCAGACAACCACATTATCTGATCACAAAGCATGAAGGAACAAAGAATTAAGACTATTCTATATCTACTCACAAAGTTCAAGCTCAAAAAGATTAAAGACCTATTCAAGTGGAGCATCTTTTGAATGACCACCCTTAGGGGAGATTGTTAGCCTTGATTATTATTATTAGAAGTGATGGTCATTCACGATTAGGAACTTTGTAATGTGTGTTAGATATCGTGATAGAATAGTCAACGGGCTCGTGGATTGGGCTAAGCTAATTGGGCATTAGTTAAGTTAAGCTAGCCTTGTCTAGTTCGTGTAACCCAAGCCCAATCCAAGTCCATCTCAAGGCCCATGGCCAAGCCTTAGGGCATCATCTCTCTTACCTATAAATACCCCTCAAGTATGTCATTTGAGGGGTGTGCTTGTGTGTGTGTGTGTGTGTGTTTTCCTTGAAGCAATATAACAACTTATTGTTTCATCTTTCTTCTCTCTACCTCTCTAAACATACATACGAATATACATCAAGTCACCAAGTTCTTTACTTTATCTTTCTATTCTACGCATACAGTTTGTGTTTTACGTGGGTATTCTTGTGTTTGTTAAGTGGGTTTGTGATAAGGTTGATATATCTAAGGTCCTACATGTTATCCAACTAATGAGGGTCAAGACTTAGGAAAACTTAGAGCTAAAGCAGACATTGGAATATTTGTAGGGTATGCACCAAACAAAAAGGGATACCGAATCTACAACAAAAGAACCCGAAATATCATGGAAACAATTCTCGTTCGTTTGATGAGTCGACCGGTCAAATGGCTCTGGACAATCCAGCCGAACCCGCACTTCAAAAGCAGTCCCATTGGTTCATCCCTTGTTCCAAACTTTTCTCAAGAAACTCCATATGTACCTCCATCCAAGATGATTTAAAGAAATTGTTTGATCCTATGTCCGATGAACTTTATGATCCAAGTACTAATGAGGTGTCGATTCCTACAACAGAGGTCGCTCATATTCCCGTGAATGAAGTCAATCCTCGGTCTCAATATCATTAAGTCAAGAAGCGCTCACATCGATCCTTCGATCTCATCAACAAATCATCATTCTTCAAATGTACATCATGGAACTGCTTACGCATCAATGATGAAGTTAATCCCTTTGCTACTCCTCAAGATGCTCCGTTTGAAAATATATTTGCTCACGAATCTTCATCGTAACCATCTTCTTTAGGAGACATCGACTCGCTACTTCATCCCTCAACAACTACCACATGAACACCTCGGAAAATGGACTCACGATCATCCATTAGACAACATCATTGGAAATCCTTCTCGTCCAAAGATCAACACGGAAATAACTTGCAACCGATGCCTTGTGGTGCTTCTTCAACTCCATACTCTAAGATCGAACCAAAAGATGTCAAAACCGCCATGAATGAAGATAGTGGTTCAATGCCATGCAAGAAGAAATTCATGAGTTTGATCGACTTGATGTATGGGAGTTAGTACCGCTCCAGATTGTGATATGATTATTGCTCTAAAATGGATCTTCAAAGTGAAACTTGGTGAGCATGGTGATGTGTTGAAGAACAAGGCTCGATTAGTTGCTAAAGGATACCGTCAAGAGAATGGTATAGACTTTGAAGAATATTTTGCTCCTCATTACTCGAATCGAGGAAATTAGAATCTTTTGGCTAATCTTGCAAGTAAGAACATGGTAGTCTATCAAATGGATTTGAAGACGGCATTCTGAACGGAGATCTTAAAGAAGTCGTCTATGTCGCCCAACCTGAAGGCTTTGTGAATCCGAACATCCTACCCACGCTTATCGTTTGAAGAAGGCTCTGTATGGTTTAAAGAAAGCTCCAAGGGCATGGTATGATACGCTATCAAAGTTTCTTCTATCTACCGGATTCAAAGAAAGGAGCAGCTTGATCTAACATTGTTCACCGAAAAGTCGTGCAAACATTTAATTCATGTTCAAATTTATGTCGATGATATCATTTTGCCTCGACCGACCCCAATGAGTGTGACCATTTTCAAATGAAATGAGTTCAAAATTTCAAATGTCAATGATGGGACAAATGTCATTTTCTTGGGACTACAAATTTCACAAAGTCCCTGAGGCATTTTCATAAATCAATCTAAATATGCTAACGAGATCTTAAAGAAATTTGGATTTGATTCAAGTGACCTGCTGACACTCCCATGATTGATCGAACCAAACTAGATGAGGACCACTCGTGGATCATGATTGACTAAACGAAATATCGTAGTATGATTGGATCCCGATGTACCTCAACGCTAGTAGACCGACATCTTGTTCGTTGTTTGCATGTGTGCTAGATACCGTGCTAAGCCTACTAAAAAGCACCTTGAAGCGGTTAAACGGGTCTTCGGTATCTCCAAAGAACCATCAATATGGGACTTTGGTACCAAGGACACCGGTATGTCACTAACGACCTATCATGCAGATGCCGATCATGCAGGATGTCAAGATTCTCGTCGAAGTACGTCCGGAGGTGCTCGGTTTTGGGTGATAAGCTTGTGAGTGGTCTTCAAAGAAGCAAATGAGTACTTCTATTTCCTCTGAGGCAGAATACATAGCCATGTCATCTTGTTGTGCTCAAATCCTTTGGATGAGATCTCAATTAATCGACTATGGCTTTGTATTTAACAAAATCCTCTGTAATGTGATAATAAAAGTGCTATTGCTCTTTCATGCAATAACGCTCAACACTCAAGAGCTAAGCATATCGACATTCGTCATCATTTCATCGTGGAACAAGTGGAAAAGGGTGTCATGGAACTCTATTTTGTGAGGTCCGAATATCGCTTAGCGACATCTTCACCAAAGCTCTTCCAAGAGAACGTTTTGAGTTCATACTTCCACGACTAGGCTTGAAAAGCCTTCAACCGAACACTCAAACGCCTTCGTGAAGAAGACGAGGAGTAAAGGTCTATGCTCATCTATCTCTTGTAAATATTTATTCGAAAAACAAAATACAAAATTATAAAACTTTCAAAATCCATAAAAATCTGAAAATTTCAAAAAATCTTCAAAAAAAAAATATTGTCAATTTGTCATGTTTTTCTCGATTCGATAATATCTACGGTCTTTGTGCTCTCGTTCAAAGAATGACACGGGACTTTAGATGTTGCTCGAATTCTTATTAAAAAAAAATTAAAAAAAAAAATAATAATAATTTTGAGAGAAAAAATGGTTTATTGTCATGTCAGCAAGAACCCGCTTGTCAAAGAAAGAACAGAGCCATCAGATCATATTTTCAAAATTCCATGCTCGATTCTAAAAACATTTATCTCACGAAACGAATTGCTATGAAAAAATAACTCGGACTCTATTTTTGATAATCATCTGGATTTATTTGTCAAAATATCTATCTCTCAATCAACAACCTATGTCATTGATTGAGGGGGAGAATGATTTCAATTAAATTAAAAAGTTATTTGGCATTCTATTGTTTTCAAAAGATAATCATGCATGTTTAACCAATGGAGTTTAAAATCTCAAAATCAGATCCTTATCACTTAAAACGCTTTCATAATCAAGTCACAATTCTCCTCAAAAGCTTTCAAAATCAATTTAAATCTATAAGAGATCACAAATCTCAAATGATTTGATAATTATGATAGGGGAGAATGTGATTTAAATTGGTTTAAACCGATAATTCGGTAAATGGTTTTATAAGGATGTACAAGCTCTCCTTCCTACATGTGACAAACGATTTCAAATTTTCCATGCACATGTTGAGGGGAGCATCTATCTTAAACCTATGATTTGAAACGTGACCACTTATCTCAATGTGCAGGGTTCCTCTAGTATGTGCAAAACTCTTTTCAAATCTCGAGGCACATATTGAGGGGAGCAAAATCATGAAAACCTCATCCTTCCCCAAAATGCTTTATCTACTTGATTCGATTAGGAAGTGATGTTGATATTTTTAGAAAATGGTAATCAAAGAAGTTAATTCTTTCTCTTGCCTCCGTGTGGAAAACTATTTCAAATACTTGATTCACATGTTGAGGGGGAGTTCTTCTTCTAAAAATATCAAAAACAATTCAGGTACAAAATGCTTTGATAATATCTCACAAGTATCTGGATTGATTTTCAAATGGTTTTCAATTGGTTCCTATGGCGGATGAACAATACCAAATAGACCGACCAACTTTACTTTATGTACGGTGATATAAGGATGATAAGGTTAGGTATTGGTTCCCATGATCCCGCCAGAGCCGAGGGATCTACCCACGGACAATCCACTAGATAGTGTAGAGTCCTTAGGTATATTGAAAAAAGAGAAAAGTGAGATACGGAAGAGTGCGGATCGAGGCAGAGCTAGTAATCGAATAAACCCAACAAGGTTCTAGTTATGAAGTCTCGGTAAGCAATCGAAGGGTTGAAGAATGAAAAGAATTGAATGTGAAAAGGGTGAAAAGAAATAGCCCTCTAATAATTCAACCTTAGGGCGTAAACCGGGTTCAATACATATGCTACTTGGTGGTTACTTAGGTAACTCCGTATTGAAGACAAGACGTCATGGACCCAAAGTGACATACTACACTAAACTTCCCAAGCTACTCAAGTTCCTCTTAAAGGTCTTGTTTCATTCTCACGGGAACCTACATTATCTATCGACTTTCTCTTAGAGATTATTGATATTGAAGAAGGAGACCTCTCCCTAGTCTCCGATATAGGATCCAAAATGCACAAATTAAGTCTAGAGCCACGAGATCATCAATAAATCTCATTAGGACAAGTTCAATGAAGACTCTCTGTTTCACACAATGTGGAAAGAGAAATTATATCCCGAGTCCCACATTATCCTTGTGGTATTGCCGAACATCCGAGTGATGTGTTTACATATTCACCGTGAAGATGGAAAGCCTTCGAGCCAACATCTAACAAGCTCCTGGTAGGTGGCATGTGAGATCTATTATATAGATCAACCATGTGACAACCGAATGTAAACAATGGGGCGATTCAATCTTTGAATCAATCCTCGGTTCAGTTATGGATTGACGGATACCTTTGAAAACCGGTCTTTGTGCTTTAAAACTCTTTTCATTAGCACGTCGACCGTGTACTAATTTTTCAAATCAAAGGTGTTTTATGATTGATAATTGATTTTAATTAAAACCTTCGTTATATTGCAAAACAATTTCTATTGAGCAATACACGATTGTTTTTCAAATCTCTTTTCATCAATCGGTGGACTTAAATTACCGGTTCACTCACTCCGTGTTGTCTTCTTTGAGACGTTCGGTTTGAGAACGACTAGAGCATTCGCGAAACCTGTCAAGGAAATTCTTCGAATTATACCGATCACAGCAAGATTTGTATCGATCAACGGGAACCGTGGGTCGTGTACCTCAATTCATCGAAGTGATTAAAGACACTTTCGCGCTTTATTGCTAACTGTCTTATGCGGTACACCCGACGTTTGCGGTGATCGTAATGGAGCGGTCAATCCATAGCCGCATGCTCATACAACACATTCATATCAAAAGAAATCATGATTGGTGCATCAATGACTCGATATTCTAACTCCATGCTTCGCTATGTCACGCCAATATCATGAATCAACTAAAGCTTCCGCTACTCTGATGAGAAGATATCATGATCCAGAATATGAGCATGTCTGTCCGAAAGTCACAACATCACATAATACCAACACCACAATGGATGTATCAGATATTTTCTATTAGCTGATGATCTCAAAAGCTGGCTCAACATTATTATCACGTGGATCAGTAAAAGACCTCCACTTGGATTAACCATACATACAATGAGTGGAATCAATGACTACGAGCTCCGGAGCAAAGTACTACATCAAGAATGCAAGATCAATTGTTAATGTAATATCTGATTGTATTCAATGTCATTTTAGTATATGTTTGAGGTGACCTCCCTTAGGGAGAGATTGTTAGGAATTAGAAATTCCAGGTATTAAAGAGTCGGTCACCTCAAGTATATGTAATCGTTAGAAAGCTCGTAGTCGTAGTACTTCTATGTTAAGTAGTATTTAGTTTAGTAACACCGTGGAGGACGGACGAGTCTTTACCCATCAGATGCCCGATCCACACCCGTTGTGTGCGTTTTATTGTAAGACTATAAATGCTCTCTACCTTCCAAGGTAGAGTTGGAGCTCATAATAAGAATTTTCTTTCTCTCACTAAAGTTCCCTAAACCTCTAACTTTCTCTCTCTAGAATTCCACTTATACGCCTACTTTGTGTTACGGTTTGATGTGTATGTGAAATCCAATATCCTACCAAAAACCACTGCTAGTTTAGAAGAAACCACTGCTAGTGATAACGCTACACGCGTCGTTCGAGGTCGAAGGAACTTCCTTTTCGTCGAGCAAGTTTTTCAACAACCTAGGCAGTGAACCTAATCGTTGTAGTGTAGTATTAGGGTAAGCCACAGGTATTGATATCGTTCTCTAGGGGAATAGGAATGCTAGCGATAAGTTACTACGCTAAGGTTGGGGTTGAGGAAGATTATTTTTTATCTTTTTATGTTTTTTTAGAAAATTGAAAGGTACGAATCTCGGGGTTTGATTTGGGGGTTGGTATTGCTACCGATTACTCTACTTATCTAATTATCTAATCTAAGGTGTATGTAGTCTATGTCTAATTATTGTGTGCTCGTATGATAGTTTAAAGATGTGTTTACTTAGGTTTTACTACTCCTTAATTATCTCCTATTGGTGGTTGAATTATCACGTCCTTATTCTTAGTTGCGTTGTGTGTCTAAAGTTGCAGGGTATGCATTTCTCCCTAACTCTTTGAACTTACCAAAGGGTCTCGTCTACAAAACCCACTAGGGATAATAAACTCTTACTCTAAGGCACTCTTTGGATGGTTTAGCTTACAACTACTCAAGGAGTTATATTCTAAGGTTCACAAAGATTTAATCAAGCATTAAGTACACAACGAATGACCTATCGCATTACTAGATCATTAATCAACTAAGATAAGAGACAACCAATCAATATTTAATAATTAAGTTTCATATTCCCTACGCAAACACACAAGTAAATTAGCCGGACATGGAGAACATGCAAGCATACACACAAATAATCAAAGACATAATTGAATTAATGAAGTAAAACACTTATCTTGGTGTAAGATAGGGTTTGGAACCCTAAAATACTGTACAAGACAGCCTTGGTTCGGTTTAGGTTTTTACTCCAAAAGACTACACACTAATACTGAAAAATTCGGATTCTATATATAAGATTACACATGCGACGGCGTCACCTTATGTTTTGTGACGCCGTCGTGTCGCCGTCATTAGGGTTTCGTCTTGGCCACGTTAGACTTGCGATGGCGTCACCTTGTGCTTGTGACGCCGTCCTCTTCGACTCGACGCCGCGGATTGAATCTAGGCCGTCCGAGTTGCGACGGCCTACTCTTTTATAACTTGACGTCGTCACTTGAAAATAAGAGTTTTGGCTTCGTCCGTCACAAAATCCTCCGACGGCTCATAGATAAGCAGTGGCGCCACCACCTTGTATTTTCAAAGAATTTGGAGTGTCTCGATTCTTGACTTTGGCCATTTTCTTCAGATATCCGCTCCTTTTCGTCCAAATAAGTGCCATTATAGCAATTTGCCTTCAAGAGACCTAAAAGTGAAAAGGAACGATATTAAGTAATAACGGATACAAAAGTGATTAAATAAGGGCTTAAATGACCCTCAAAAGGTACATTTTAAAACCTTATCAAATATCCCTACACTTGGTATTTGCTTGTCCTCAAGCAAATGTGCTTTAGCCAATTAATTTATAAGTTAGGGGTCATGAAGCATTGGTTTAAAACAGTCCACAACACATATAAGCCCATAAAAGTCATAACAAGCACGAAAATTACATACTAGCACCTCACATGGGGTGTTTGGATACTCACATCTCTCTCGGGTGTATATGAAATATAACAAGTTGGAAATGAAAGATAAACACTCATTAACCGGTCCTAGTACATAGATTACCATAGGCTTGAGAATAGATCAAACCTCCATCGCTTTGGCGTAAGCACCTAGGAAAGACTATCAAAGAGATCTTTAAAGGGTTTTAATGTTAGGCTTACGGTAGGGAAACAAAGGGTTTGGTGGGATAGGCTTTTTAGTGGTGGCAAGTCAAAAATCTCTATGTTAAATGCATACGAAGAATGGCGTTGCTAAGCAAAGACTAGACACTCTAGACTTT
The DNA here is from genome assembly GCA_022545495.1 of Chrysanthemum lavandulifolium. Lineage (NCBI taxonomy): Eukaryota > Viridiplantae > Streptophyta > Magnoliopsida > Asterales > Asteraceae > Chrysanthemum > Chrysanthemum lavandulifolium. Next base: position 25,359,351 of record CM040244.1, on the reverse strand, counting down.
AGCTAACTGAAACAAACAAACATAAATTTAGATGATAGATGTAGGATGGTAGCCCGTATGGTTTTTTTTAACACTCTATTTTTTTTTCTCTTTTTCTATTTTTTTCGATTTTTTTTTCATACACTTTTACTCTACCATCCTCTACGGTAACATCAAAATGATAGGGATTTATAGGCACATCCCTACACTTGAGTTTTTATTATTCTAACACTAATTTGACCCGAATTGAAAAGATCAAAACACTTGGGGTACATTATTACGCAAACAAAGGGAATTTGAATTTAACGTTCCCTTCCCGTGATTTCATAAACATTAACTTTTCCCATGAATCCCAATCGTCCCAAAACTGTGTACAAAGGATATGACTCGACTAAGAAACTCATGCAAGCAACCAGATAATTGAACTAAGGGTTTAGGGTGATAATAAAAATGCACTAAAAGTGAGTGCATACAGGGTAGGCTAAGGCGATTTAGGTGTATATTTGGGGGTGGAGTGTAAACAATGCTCTTCATTGATATTCCAAAAAAAAAACGAAACATCACGAGAACCACGAAAAGGATAGGCTCTGAGGGGTTAACTAGGGGTATCGTGTATGTAGAAGTAATTACATTACGGGTATCAAACAAGGGTTATCCTAATGCCTCTTATCACTTAGTTATTCCTAACTACACAAGTGTAGTCTTACTAGCGATCTCGGAATGCATCACAAAACAAGTTCTAGAATCTAATATACTACCGGTTCACACTCTACGCATTAAAGATGAATGCTTTAATTCCTACTAATCTAAGAGCGATCCTCACATTTTGGGTGGAATTTAGGTGGTAAAGGGTTTTTGTGCTAGTCATGCAACTTCCTATCCGTGAGACGCTTTTGTTAAGACTAATGGCCCACTCCTATATGTCATGAAAAATTAAAAATTTGGTGCCAAAATTACCCTAACCGACATTTTCTCATGGTTTATTACACAAATACACTTGGACAAAGCAAATAATCAAGGATAAGCATAGTTTCAAAGTTCCCATTTTATTTTCCTCCCTACACTTAAACCGAACATTGTCCCCAATGTTCCCGAAAGTATCAAAGTTATGATAATGGAAGGTAATGAAAACGAAGAAACTAATACTCCCCGATTAGCTCGGTAGGATCCGTATGTGAAGTAGTGGTTAAATCCTTTCCAAGAAGAATTTATGCGTGAAAAGCTCCTTCCAATATTATGTAACTTCTTCTTGATAAATTAAACCCGCACACTTGAAGAAAACAAACGAAACCTTCGTAAAATCGCGGTAATAATATATATAAGACTCGATTTAAACTAGGATATAATGCTTGTGGAATGGATGTTTACGAATTTACGGAAAATTAAGATCCGAAAATTCCAAAATTTATAAGTAGCTCGTAAAACGAGAAAAAAGTAACTGTTGTTTTACTCCTTCCCGACGCCGTCGGTTGCAATCTCGATGCCGTCAGTTATCCCGACAAAAAGCGGTCTCGCGATTTTCCGGAAAAATTCGGAAAATTTACATCTTTAGAATCGGAAAAATTTACGCAAAACATCCATTATGACTCGATACAAGCATTTGACTCGAACAAACACACATATATCTTTTAATGAATTGTTATTCTCATGTTTACGTTTCTTTTGAAAACGTGTGTAATCCTCCCTACACTTATTCCTTATGTAAAATACCTTTATATGCAATTAAGACGAGGTTAAAAACAAAATAAAGCATTTTTACAAATTTAAACATGAGAATAAACAATCAATAAAAGATATATGACACTAACAAGCAAACAATTAAGCATGGGTTGCCTCCCACAAAGCGCTTTTCTTTATTTAAGAGTCTTGTAGCTAGACTCGTAGTCATGCTCCTACGTGACTTCATTACCGCCACCTTCTTCCTTCGCTTTCCCTTTGTCAAAAGGGTGTAGACGTTGTATGCTTACCGTGGATTCCTTGCCAACGTTGTCTATTATGGTGACGGTTTTATCTTTTAAATTGGTTTCCTTCACTGTGAAAGGCCCAAACCATCTTGGTTTGTTTCTACCTTGTAATGCCCTTATCCATGATTTGTATAAAAGTACTTTTTCTCCTTTTAGAAATTCCTTAGGGTTCCTTTGTGCCTTTGGCATCGAAGTGGGATTATTTCCTAACTTCTTATCGGGTTTCCACAACATTGCATAAAGTCCTTGAACCATAAAGTCCCGAAGCCCTTTTTCCTAGTCATTCATCTTCTTCTTAACACTATTGCAGGGGATTTTCGATTTCCACCCGTAATCATTTCCATGATCTTAAGAGGATACCTTGGGATGATGGGTATCCTAGCGTACCCCTTCCCGCTTTTGAGTATCATGATGCCCTCTCCGCATTTGATGGTTGCCTTGGCGGTGGCTAGAAATGGTGTCCCAAGAATGAGGGGCACGTTTTTATCTTCCTCAACATCAATGATCAAGAAATCCACCGGATAAACGATATTAGCCACCTCAATTAGAACATCCACCGCGATTCCTATGGGGTGGACATAGGTGTGATTAGCTAAGGAAAGTCTAAGATCGGTCTTGGCTGGTTTCTCCTTAGTTAACTTATTATAGATTGATAATGGCATTATGTTCACATCACCCCGATCGGCTAAGGCATTTATATTATCAATATCACCTATGCTACATGGTATCACAAAATTCCACGTGGTGTCTTGTTTTTTGTTAATGGTTTTTATGACCAACTCATACAGGGGTCCCATAGGTAAGGCGTCATACTCTTCTTCCGCATTTTTCCTTCAAGGGCTTCCTAAGAACTCCATTGTACCTAAAGTTGTTTACTTGGTTTGCAATGGTTTTTTGTTAATTTCGTGCTTAAGGTAGTACTCAATGGTCTCGGACTCATCATTAGGCATGACTCCTCCCTCTTGCTTTCCTCGCTTTTCCTCATCTCAACCCTTGCATCCTCGGGCATAATGGAAATGGCGTTAACAAACGAAGTGGGAGGACAATCGTTGTTCTTACTAGTACCTTTTCGAACTTTTGTTTTGGTATATTCTATTACCAAATTCATCATTTCCGTCATTTTAAACTTGCATTTCCTCTCTCGCCTATAAAACTCCTCTTCAAATTTGGCTAATCTCTCCGTATGAGCTGCCATGTACTCCCTCATTTGTTCCTTGAAGCTTGGTGAAAGTGGTATTAGGAAATAGAACAAGCGCCTTTCGAATTGGGTTTTGCTCACGACTGGGGACTCAAAAGGTGTGGGGTGGTTGGTGGAATTGGCGGATTTGATAGCTTCTCGAGGAATTTGTACGGGACTCTTCTTTGCCTTTCCATAAGATAATCAATCCTCTCTCAATGGCACTCATTTGCTCCTCGAGGTGTCAAAAGATTCAAAAGGAGTTGATATGGCATTAAATCGTTAACCGGAGTTTCGGAGATTCATTCCAATCTTCGTAGCTTTGATCGACAAGCTCCTCTATAATATCCCAAGATTTCTCCGCATTAAAGTCGCCGAGCCTTCCACCGCGGATCGATCAATGGATCGTCGAGTGATGAAATCGGTATGGTCATAGAAGATTTGGATTTGAAGCCAAAGATCAATGCCATGATGGGGAAGTCTACGGAGTAGGTCCTTAAATCGAGTCCACGCTTTGTAGAGAGACTCACCTTGGAGTTGTTGAAACATCAAGATGTCTCGCCTAAGTTTAGTGGTTCTCCCGGTGGAAAAAATTGAGCAAGGATGCGAGAGGTAAGATCATCCCAACTTGAGATGGAGCCGGCGGGAAGTCGCTCAAGCCAATTACTAGCTTGGTCCCATAGAGAGAATTGGAAGAGACGCATGCGCGTGGTCTCTCGAGTAGTAGCATCAAGGTCGATGGAATCGACAATTTTAAGGAAATCCCTAAGATGCTGATTTGGATCTTCGGAACGAAGTCCATGGAATGCACATTCGTTTTGCACCAACCGGATGGTGTCGGATCGCAGGGCCGTAGTTTGGGCTTGGTCGGGAAGCTCAATGATGTTCCTATAGCCTAGGTGGCTTGGTCTCGAGTATTCACCAAGAGTACGGGCTCTTGGCGGGTCAATTGGTGGTGGGTTAATGAATGGTGGGTGGTTATCACCTTCCATGATGAAAAGTGATGGGATTACGAACAAAGGTCACGAAGAAGGGGATAGACTAAGAGAAAGCTAAAATGAGAAAATTTACTTGATAGAAATCAAGCAAAGAAACCTAAACGAGGTGGACTACTAACTAGCTATTCTATTCCCGCAATGCGCCAAAACTTGATAAAGCTACACGCATCGGTCGGGGTCAAAGGAACTTCCTTTCGTCGAGCAAGTTTTTCAACACCCTAGCAAAGAACCTAATCATTGTAGTGTAGTATTAGGGTAAGCCACGAGTATTGATATCGCTCTCTAGGAATAGGAATGCTAGCGAAGTTACTACGCTAAGGTTGGGGTTGAGGAAGATTATTTTTTATCTTTTTATGTTTTTTAGGAAATTGAAAGGTACGAATCTCGGGGTTTGGATTTGGGGGGTTGGTATTGCTACCGATTACTCTACTTATCTAATTATCTAATCTAAGGTGTATGTAGTCTATGTCTAATTATTGTGTGCTCGTATGATAGTTTAAAGATGTGTTTACTTAGGTTTTACTACTCCTTAATTATCTCCTATTGGTGGTTGAATTGTCACGTCCTTATTCTTAGTTGCGTTGTGTGTCTAAAGTTGTAGGGTATGCGTTTCTCCCTAACTCTTTGAACTTACCAAAGGGTCTCGTCTACAAAACCCAATAGGGATAATAAACTCTTACTCTAAGGCACTCTTTGGATGGTTTAGCTTACAACTACTCAAGGAGTTATATTCTAAGGTTCACAAAGATTTAATCAAGCATTAAGTACACAACGAATGACCTATCGCATTACTAGATCATTAATCAACTAAGATAAGAGACAACCAATCAATATTCAATAATTAAGTTTCATATTTCCTAAGCAAACACACAAGTAAATTAGCCGGACATGGAGAATATGCACAAATAATCAAAGACATAATTGAATTAATGAAGTAAAACACTTATCTTGGTGTAAGATAGGCTTTGGAACCCTAAAATACTGTACAAGACAGCCTTGGTTCAGTTTAGGTTTTTACTCCAAAAGACTACACACTAATACTGAAAAATTCGGATTCTATATATAAGATTACACATGCAACGGCGTCACATTATGTTTTGTGACGCCGTCGTGTCGCCGTCATTAGGGTTTCGTCTTGGCACGTTAGACTTGCGATGCGTCACCTTGTGCTTGTGACGCCGTCCTCTTCGACTCGACGCCGTCGGATTGAATCTAGGCCGTCCGAGTTGCGACGGCCTACTCTTTTATAACTTGACTTCGCCACTTAAAAATAAGAGTTTTGGCTTTTGTCCCGTCACAAAATCCTCCGACGGCGTCATGAGATAAGCGATGGCGCGCCACCTTGTATTTTCAAGAATTGGAGTGTCTCGATTCTTGACTTTGGCCATTTTCTTCATATATCCGCTCCTTTTCGTCCAAATAAGTGCCATTATAGCAATTTGCCTTCAAGAGACCTAAAAAGTGAAAAGGAACGATATTAAGTAATAACGGATACAAAAGTGATCAAATAAGGGCTTAAATGACCCCTCAAAAAGGTACATTTTAAAACCTTATCAGCTAGTTCAGATGAAACCACTGCTAGTTCATAGAAAACCACTGCTAGTTTAGAAGAAACCACTGTTAGTTCAGACGAAACCACTGTTTTGTGTATTTGTGATATGTATGAGGCTGTGATGACAAATATCTTACTTGATGAAGCAAATGATGTGATTTACCGTATCTTGGCATGGCAGTTTTATTACATTCTTATGCAGCCATGGCGGTTATATCTTGATGTTATCGTTGTTATCTATTTATTACAGATCTGAGCCTTGATAATGCATGTCACAATACACACTCAGTAGCATACATTACTGTGTACCCATGGGGCAGAACGTTTGATTTGATTTTGAGTGGGAAGGTTTGACTGTTGCCAATGTGTGTTTGAGAAGGAAGGTTTGAGTTTCAGTGGGAAGATTTTATGTGTTTGATGTGTATGTTAGTAGCAGAAATGTATTTTGTATTTAGGTGTATTTGGGGAAGTATAATTTGGAATATTAAAGGTGTATTTGGTACGTGCAAGAGGCTGTGATTAGGGCTGTAAATGAACTGAACGTTCAATGAACATTTCATGAACCGTTCAGTAAAAAGTTCGTTTATGTTCGTTTATTTATTAAATGAACGAACATGGACAATATTTTATGTTCGTTTAGTTAAATGAACGAACATGAACAAAAGCCACGTCCGTTTATATATGTTCGTGAACGTCTGATTATGCGTTCTTTAACGTTCGTTTATGTTCATTTATTTATTTATGTTCGTATATGATATCTTTTAATTGTATGATTTAAGATTGGTTTATTTAAACAAAACAATATTTTTAAAACAATATATTGTGCATAATTTAATAAAGTTTATGTTTGTTTCTCTATGTTCATTTATGTTCGATCGTTTAGCGTTCGTTTAATGTCTTAATAAACGAACATGAACAACTCATTTTATTAATAAACGAACATGAACAAGAAAATTTGTCCGTTTAAGTGTTCGTGTTCGTTTATTTGTCCGGTTAAAATTAAATAAACGAACATGAACACGGCTCCGTTCGTGTTCGTCCGGTTCGTTTACAGCCCTAGCTGTGATGATGATTACCTTATTTGATCAAGCAATTGATGTGAATAGCCGTCAGCTGGCATGGCAATTTTATTACATTATTTTGCAGCCACGGCTGTTATATCCTGATGTTTTTGTGTTTATCAAACTTTTTACAGATCTGAGCCTTGCTAATGCATATAACAATACACCCCTGATTGGTATACTCACATAGATGATTAACATCTTCGGGTCAATCATGTTTCATTGTGGTTGGCAACCTATGGCAACACATGAATATATATTTTCTGTGAGAGGATATAATCATTTCTCCCTAGCAGACGCCCGTCCCAATGAACCAAGATTGGCTCGAAGATTTGTATCATCTCTGTGAGTATATCGTTTCCGTGGATAAGAAGTGTGTTAAACTAGACATGTAACTTTTTAAAACAATTCCTTTACGTGTATAAGTTATTAATTTGTAAGAGGCTGTGATGACAAGTATCTTATTAAATCATGAAAATGATGCGATATTCTGTGTCTTGGCGTGGCAATTCTATACTATTGCAGCCATGGCGGTTATATCCTGATGTTGTGTAAACTATTGATTTATACAGATCTGAGCCTCAGTATTATGTTAAGAAAGGGCTAAATATTGTTATGTAAGTGTTTGCTGTCACTTTGATAAAATGGTCTCTTTTATCAGCGAGTATCTACATAAAAGGCTAATTGTACACTTCAGTAACGAAACAAACATATGAATTATCAAAGATGGATGAACGGCACCACCTTGGAGTAGCAAATTAAACTTAATATGGTGTCGTTCATCCATCTTTGATTATTCATTACTGTTTGCAGCGAGTTATATCTTAGATGCAGACAAGTTAACCAAATGCAGATAGTTTAGTTACTTACAATTCAGCTTTGTTGATTGAATGGCATGTCAGACATGGGATCATTTGTGTAATTTATAAATCAACCTAGATCTGACATGCTATTCAATCAGCAAACCTGGATTTCAGGTGAACAAACAAGTATATGGAGGAGTTTTAGACCATCTTCAAAGCCGACTGTTGCCCATGGGGCATTTAGGGAAGTTTATTTTTTTACCCGTGTGACTGCTATTTGTATTTATCATATTTTGATTGTTTGTTACTTTATATTAGTGTGATATAATTGTTATAGACTGTTGCTAGACTGTTAAAAAAAAATTAGTTTATATATGTTAAGGAGTTACTTAAAAAAGAAGGATCAATATGATATAGTTGTGGATTCAAAGTCAAGTTACGGTAAATGACATCATTTGCATATCAATAAGATAATCATCATCACAGCCTCTTGCATATCACAAATACACACATGTGGCCATACACAACTTTCTACATTCAACTTGTCTTTGAATATCTCAATGATCATGATAGATGTGCCTTGATCATTGCGTGTTGATTGTGATAATGATATAGTGTGTATTGTTCATGACACGCCACACTCCTTGATTATCCCAATCAAATCCTTTTCTAGAATCCACAAATTCTAGAAAAGACCTTGGTACTTTGAGTGGTAGGTTTGCCTCTTATAATGATTTTACCTAATCATTATAACAGGCAAACCTACCACTCTAAGTACCAAAGTCCGTCCACTTGTTTATAACATATTGACAACCAACTTTGTTAACCAACCCCTTTACATATGTAAATGTTTGAAGAAGTTCGCTTATTTTGGGCCACATGTGTGTATTTGTGATATGCAAGAGGCTGTGATGATGATTATCTTATTGATATGCAAATGATGTCATTTACCGTATCTTGGCATGGCAATTTTAATACATTATTTTGCAGCCATGGCGGTTATATCCTGATGTTCCTGTGTTTATCCAACTTCGACACAGATTTGAGCCTTGCTAATGCATATCACACTGCACACTCATTTTGGAAGTTTATATGAGTCTGATATACTTGTTATAGACTTTTGCTAGATTGTTAAAAAAAGTTAAGGATCAATATGATATACTTGCGGATTCAAAGGGAAGTTGAACGTATGTAGGTGGCCTCGTTACTTTGTAGATGAGTAGGGAATTTCAGCATAGTTACCCATTCTGCATTCCCAAACAGTGCCTTTTGTTTTTTCAACAATCTAGCAATCCGCCTGGTGCAGGCCTTTGCTCAAAGGGAGTTGAAACGACAAAAGGTACTATAGGGGAATTTAGAAGGGTTCACTAAGTTGAAATTCCATACACATCTACAAAGTAACGAGGCCACATTGGTATGTTCAACTTCTGTTTAAATCTGCAACTATATCGTATTGTTTCTTAACTTTTTTTTAACAATCTAGCAAAACTATAATTACGATTTTAAAAAACATAATTAACCCTTCTGAGGTCCCATACAGTTCCTTTTGTTTTTTCAACAATCTAGCAAATCGCCTGGTGCAGGCCTTTGATCAAAGAGAGTTGAAACGACAAAAGGAACTGTAGTGGGACCTCAGAAGCGTTAACTATGTTTCCTTTTTTGAGGAAAATTATTTTTTTATGATCTTAAAAAAAACATAATTAACCCTTTTGAGTTCCCATGCAGTGTCTTTTGTTTTTTCAACAATCTAGCAAATCGCCTGGTGCAGGCCTTTGCTCAAAGGGAGTTGAAACGACAAAGGCACTGTAGGGGGACTCAGAAGCGTTAACTATGTTTCCGTTTTGTCGGAAAAAACTATTTTAATGATCTTAAAAAACATAATTAACTATGTTTCCTTTTTTCTGAGGTCCCATACAGTTCGTTTTGTTTATTCAACAATCTATCAAATCGCCTGGTGCATGCCTTTGCTCAAAGGGAGTTGGTTTATTTTGGGCCACATGTGTGTATTTGTGATATGAAAGAGGCTGTGATGACGATTATCTTATTTGAAATGCAAATGATGTGATTTACCGTATCTTGGAATGGCAATTTTATTACATTATTTTGCAGCCATGGCGGTTATATCCTGATGTTCCGGTGTTTATCTAACTTTGACATAGATCTGAGCCTTGCTAATGCATATCACACTGCACACTCAGTTTGGAAGTTTATATGAGTCTGATATACTTGTTATAGACTTTTTCTAGATTGTTAAAAAAAAGTTAAGGATCAATATGATATACTTGCGGATTCAAAGGGAAGTTGAACGTATCTAGGTGGCCACGTTACTTTGTAGATGAGTAGGGAATTTCAGCATAGTTACCCATTCTGAATTCCCAAACAGTGCCTTTTTTTTCAACAATCTAGCAATCCGTCTGGTGCAAGCCTTTGCTCAAAGGGAGTTGAAACGACAAAAGGTACTGTAGGGGGATTCAGAAGGGTTCGCTAAGTTGAAATTCCATACACATCTATAAAGTAACGCGGCCACATTTGGTATGTTCAACTTTTGTTTGAATCCGCAACTATATCATATTGTTCCTTAACTTTTTTTAACAATCTAGCAAAACTATAATTATGGTGTTAAAAAACTTAATTAACCCTTCTGAGATCCCATACAGTTCCTTTTGTTTTTTCAACAATCTAGCAAATCGCTTGGTGCAGGCCTTTGCTCAAAGGGAGTTGAAACGACAAAAGGAACTGTAGTGGGACCTCAGAAGCCTTAACTATGTTTCCTTTTTGATTAAATCGTCAATTATCAGGGAGCATCTGTATATAAGGTGTCAGTGTGTATGAGGCTGTGATGACAAGTATCTTATTAAATCATGCAAATGATGCGATACTCCGTGTCTTGGCGTGGCAATTCTATAGTTTATACTATTGCAGCCATGGCTGTTATATCCTGATGTTTTGTAAACTATTGATTTATACAGATCTGAGTCTCATTATTATGTTTATAAAGTTTTCTAAAATTAGGTAATTGTTTATTTGCTGTGAGTATGATAAAATGCTTCATTTTGATAAATATGATTGGCGTACTAGGAAATCAGTGATATATTTTGAAAGGTTTTGTATCTCTTCTAACATACAGTTACTCACACTATGTATATTTTATTGATTGTAGTTGTGGTAAGATACTAATTAATTGTTATTAATTTGATTTTTTTTTCTTCTAAAGAATACGAAGCCAATGTCATCGTTAGGAGCAAATTGAAATACTTTTCATTAATTAAATAAAAGCTGAATCATAATCGAAGGAAATTGTTTAGGACTACATGTTTTGGAGGATGGCTGAATATGTTCTTTTTTGACCATGAAGCACATATGTTAGATTATGTATTACAAAAACAGGGTTTTGTGGATAATCGTCACTATGACATGCCCCTTATATATAACCTCGATGGTCGTAGTCTACATTTTGGTCAACCCCAGTTTTCTCTTATAACAGGCTTTCGTTTTGGGAATGTTAGTTTTGATTTATATAGTTCAGGGGATTTAACATTTAAGTCGAGGGTATTTCCAAAAAAATTTGGGGTAAACCTTTCCAACTTAGATCTTATTGGTGTTATTGAGGATGAAGAGTTGTTCGGGAAATTAACTGATGAAGACGCAGTCCGTGTGTGTCTAGTGTTATCGTTATAGGTCATTTTTATGGGTCGGTTATTGGTTGAAGTGGTGGATGATACACTCCTGCGTTTGGTTGAAGACCTTGACGCATGGAACTCTTTTCCATGGGGGGAGCACATTTGGAGGCAATTGTACGACCAGATACTCGATGTTGTATCAAACCACAAGTGGGAACACCTAAAAGGTCTGGAAAGAGATTGGAAGTATGTTCCAACATACACAATTGCTGGATTTGATTGGCCTTTCAAGGTTATTCCTTGTTATATTATACTTTCCTAAGTTATTATTATTGAAGCTTTGGTATGAGATTAACCCATCTTTATTATTATAGATATGGATTCTTGAGTCGTTTGAAAGAAGCAGTCATTGGTGGAATAAAGTCCCAGATGTCATACCAAGGGCAGTAGCGTGGTCAAGGAAAGTAATGTTTACAAGATTGGATTATGGAATGCTATTTGGCAAGGTAAAAGGTATTCAAAGAAGTTTCAATGCATGCTTATTAATTATTTAATTTGATATTGTATTAATGTTCTTTTTTGATTTCCTTGCCGTTGATGATGTCATATGGGACTCGAAGATAATTTATGATCTGAAACCAACATTAGCCGAGCACCACCGGACCGGTATATGCGGTTAGGAATTTTACATGCACTACATACCAAGGTCTCTTCCAACAAAATTACCGCATGATTGCGATGTGTATCTACAAAAGTTGGCTGCTGCACGGAAACGCGGTAGGACAGAAAAAAAGTATTTACCGATTGTGCATAGGGTTCAGACTAGTAGTCTTCTAACAGAAATCAGCCTCAAGGATTGTGTCATTCAAGAGTTGAATTCTCGGGTTTTCAAACTCGAGGCTATTATTCAGGTTATTTACGAGTCAAAGTAAAATAATAACTATAAGTTTATTTATATTCAAATTATTGTTTAGGATAATATCTTTTATTACTTCATAGGTCCTTGCATGTGAAAGAACTTGCGAATTTCGGGTAATACATTCATTCGTATAGTACCTTTATTTCTTAAACAAACAGTTGGTTTTACAATGAACTTTATTTCGTTCACAGGAAAAGTTGAACTTTACTGCATCCTTTTCCCATATGAGCTATGAATTTCGAGACCAACTAAATCGTGAATTCTACGAATTGGTTGACTCTCTTATTTCTAGCAGTCGGTCAGACCCGGTAGATGTCGATGATGAGGATGATGTTGTTATGGTAATGTGCTTTCCAAACTATATTATGCCATAATATAGTATACAATGTATTTAAAAACATCACCTCTTAATCAGGAGTATCTTTTGGAAGAGGAATTAAGGTTGAGGAAAGAAGAGGAAGAAAGGTGGAGGATGGAAGAACAAAAGATGAAGGAAAAGGAATTTCTAAAGGCGTTGATAGAGGAGAAGAATCACAGGTTGGAAAAGGCAAAGTTGTTGAAGATTGAGAAGGATAAGAAAAAAAGGTCTTTAGCTTTCTATAATTCAAATCATTGGAAAATAGCCAAGGCAGACATAACACCTGAATAGAGGAGTAAAAAAGATGGTGCGGAGTCATCGTATTACTGGTCAAAAAGATTTGTGGAATCTCAAAAAAATCGAGCACCTCCCTATGGATGTCGGGATCCAGATATGACCGCAGAGTTAAAAAATGTTAAACCTTGGGTTGAGGTATGAAAAACAACTTTTACATTCTTTGTTTTAACTGTTTTGAATATACGTGTTAGAAAATTAATTGCTAAGATAGCAACACTATGTCTGTAGGTTCTTTATCGATGGAACAAGGCTATCCACACAGTAGTTCTTACTGATGAGTACGACGAATTTCTTGGAAAGCAGGGGCCCTTTCGATGTATGTTTCCTTGGTCCAAAGAAGTTCGTGTTGATCGGAGGTTTTGGGAATCCTTAGTGTGTTTAGACCCTCCTAAGAAAGGTTGGATTATGGACGAGGTAACAGTGATTCATATCTTTCACCTAGCTTGTTTTGCATTTTTTATTGTGGCTTTAATACCCGAATGAAATTTGTTTTGGTTTGGTATTTACAAAGACATAGAGTTGTGGGTGGAATACATGTTGCATTTCGCACCGATGATGGCCGATTGGGCTATGGTTATTGCATACTTTGTTCACCGCTCTTACAAGACTCCATACCCATTTGGTATGTTAACGGGAAAAGTACAAAATCCCATGGGTGATGTTGAATGTGTAATACTTGTGTTCATTCCTTTACACATATATTGATATGTGTTTTGTTAACGACCTTTATACATATCTCGCAGTTTATATGCCTATCAATGAAAAGGAAAAACATTGGTTTCTGGCTCGATTTCATATTAGGACAGGGGTTGTAACATTTTATGACAGTGGCGATAAGCATGATCCTGAGTGGCGTCCTTGGTATGTGGAGATGCGGGCATGTTTACAGGTACCATTGCTTTAAGTTCTTAATTAATACATGTTTGGCAATATAACAAAATTAACAAACTAGTTAATAGAACAACATTTTTATAACTAGCAGTTAGAAACAAACTAGTTATTTTCTAAGTTGCCCATCAGTATCATAGTTGCCCAAATAAAATAAATTATGAAACATACAATTTCAAGTGTATATGAACTTGCCCTTGTACTTGTTCATTAATGTTTTGGTCATTTTAAGCACAAGTCAACTCTTTAAGCTCCAAGTTAAGTATTAGAGCATTTAATACAAGTACAAGTTGTCTTAACTTCATATCTTATGGGTTGGTTTCTAGATATGAATGCTCTAATTATTTATACTCTTCCTGTCCATACTACTCTAAACACACACTTACAGTTTCTAAGTTGCCCAAAAAAATCTGGAAAGTTGCCCAATAAAATTTCCAAGTTGCCCAATAAACATCAAAGTTACCCTTAAACATTTCAAAATGTCTGACAACATTCCAATTGAAGTTCAAATGGATATAGTTAATAGGCTTTCAGTGAAGGAGGTAGCTCAATGCCAAAGTGTGTGCAAGGCTTGGAAGTCTTGCATAGACAACATGCATTTCACTGTTCGTTTTGGTGTTCGGATGACTCCACCAGTTCCTACCTTTTGCTGTACAAGCAAAGGTTTAAAGGTTACGTGGGTTTGGTAGATAAAAATTTTAACTTGAACCCTCTTTCCTCAAACATAAGTTTTTCTGACCTCAACCACTTGGTTGGTCCCATGGAGTATGGGGTTTTACGTATGGACCAATTGTGAAACATACCATGGCGTTTGTTTGGAACCCATTCATCAAACGATTAGTCGGCACATTTGTTCCGTATGTGAACACATCACAGGAGTATGAAAAACGTTTTTTGGCTTTTGGGATTCGTCCCGAGAACTTTGATATGACATTCCTTAAAATTTCATACCCCTTCAATCCTCAACAGCCATGCACTGTCTTAATTTTTACCTTATCCTCAAAACAATGGAGGGTGTTAGATCATCAATGCTTGCTTCCTAACACAATCAGAATCAAAAAAGCAAGTCAAGCAAATGTTGGGGGTCATATCTATTGGTGTGGGTATGAATGGTTCTATGCTAATGATGGTAGCACCTTCAAGAGCTACATGATTGTTTCTTTTGACTTGCTCACCCACCGTTTCCACGTCCTAGACATTCCTTACCGGTTAATAGGAAAACTTCCTTTACCGTTCTATGTGTCTAACCTAAGAGACAAACTGGTGGTTTCTGGAAACATTCATGGGGATGTTAGTTCTGTTTTCTGTATCTGGGTTTTAACTATTGTTGGTGGAACGATAACATCTACTACACAGCTACTTAGCATTACCACTCTAATAGCACTCAAATTAATTGGTTTTGATGTTAACAACGACCCTGTCCTTGAACTTGAAAACCATGATGGATTTGATGCAACCATTGTAGTCTACAAGCTTGCTCTCGGGAACTTCCGTAACACGGTATCGAGGAGATGGTGGCTCCTTTTGTTCAACCCGTTCTGTGAATCACTTATTTTGCAGACTCATCCAGATATGGCGGCTTATTAGGATGTCTGGTTTCATTGGAGTGTGGTGTAGTTTATGTTATCAGTGTTTGTTGTAGTTTAGGTTTTCAGTGTGTCATATGTAAACAGTTAAGTTGGTATGTGATCAGTTAAGTTGGTATGTAAAATAACCAAACATGTTTCGACGTATATACAGGCTGGACTACCAATCGTTCTAGAGGAAGCCAGTGTCTTCCAGAAGAAAGGTATAAATCCGACAACATATGTAATTACCTTCAAGAATGCGCACAACGCCCGCATCGAAATGGGGTCATTTGGTTATTGTGGTATCTGGGTATGCATATTCTTATACCGATTGACACATGGGAAGGCATTGGCCATCAATAATCCTGTACAAGCTGCCCTTGCATATCGTGAGTGTTAATACAAATAAGCCGTAAAAACGTTTATTTATATTTTACGATCTTCTAAATGTTTTGTCGATAAGAAACGTAAAATCATTTTAACGAAATAAATAAAATACGTAAATGGTTTGAACTAATAGTTTCTAACATATTCACATTTTTACATAAAACACTAAAACAAGTATAAGTGATTTTATGATTTAATATTACATATGTACAACAACTAGTGTTTACATATTTGGGTAAAATATACACATAATCAGTATGTAGTATATTGGGTAATATAAATGGGTAGAAACTTAAGTATCATAACCCATTGGGCAAATACATTGAGTGTAGTTGGGTACAACCCAAAGCCCATGACCCATGGAGCTTGACCCATAACCCATTGCATGACATCATGCTTATATCATACATGGATAATATCCATAACCCATGGATCAACCCATACCCATGTGACTAGGTGCATTGCACTCAAGAGATACATTGTATCTAGCTAAAGACCCATGGATCAACCCATGACCCATGACCCATAACGAAAATACCCATGGGTAAAGAGGAGCGTCCCACGGATCCCTAGCATTACGCTAGACGGATCCCTTGTGGGAGGGATACGTGGGATCCGGGGAACAGTAGAGAATTTTTCTCTATAAATAGTGAGCCATTTCTTTCTTTTAGTTTATCACTTCACACACATACTTCCACAAGTATTATAACCCTCTAACCTCATATCCAAGTGATCTATGTAGTTTGTCTTTTGTTTTTGTGTGATTCTCTAGGTTCCTCTTAAAGGCGAGATCACCACTTCTTGAAGACGAGCAAGCTCAAGTCCATGAGTTGCCATGCTTCGTCATCATCAAGACAACTAAGGTTCTCTTGTTGATAGTTCTTTCTTTCTCCATAGATGTTGGGTTAAAGGCATTAGTGAAGGTTGCTGAAAGTGTCAAGATGAAAGCATTAGTGAAAGGTGCTTATCGTCCGTGTCAAAGCATTAGTGAAGAATGCTAAAGGTGTCAAGACGAAGGCATTAGTGAAGGGTGCCAAGCGTTGTGTCAAAGGCATTAGTGAAGGATGCCGAAGAATCAAATCAAGTGGCATTTGGGAAGAATACCTATGTCGTATAATCGATGAGGTGCATCGTTATACATATAAGTATTTGTTTATTTCCAAGGATGGTGATATCCTTGATGGTGTTGTAACAAGGAGTGGATCTCCTTGAGATTAGGTGTTGTGTTGTGATGGGTAGTAGTTCCTCCTTGGAGTGAAAGAACTAGGTACTTAGCCTAGTCCTTATAAAGGGTAGGCGACGTTGTGTAGGTGTGGTTCACCATGGAGTGAAAGAACCCGGTGGTTAGCCTAGCACCGTATAAAGGGTAGGCGATGTTGTGTTAGGTGTGGTTCGCCTTGGTGTGAAAGAACTCGGTATTTAGCTTTGTACCAGAAAAAGGTTAAGCGACGTTGTGAAGGCTTCTCCGCCATGAGGAGATTGGTGTAGTGTTTACGAACTCTCGAGTAGGTGACTCGGGAAGTGGAGTAGGGCAAGGAAGGTGTCCTTGTAGCCGAACCACTATAAATACTTGTGTCGTGGTGATGTGCTTCTTACTCTTTATCTTTCATTACACGTTTATATATCTATCTATCAACGTCCAACATAAACAACCAAATAGATTGACATAAGTTGATCTAAATATTTAAAAGGAAGTTTTAAATTGGTAAAACTATTCAACCCCCATTCTAGTTTTCCATAATTGGTACCAGAGCTTCGTTACCAGTTTCTTAGAGTATGTTGTACTTTAAAAACTTGATACGATCCGTGTATGTTTGAAAACTTCAAAGAAGGATTTTTCAAAGTCATGTTTTAAAAATCATTATAATGTTTATTGTTGGACAATGATAGAATGGTTTAACATTTTGTAACATATTGGATTTCACATACACATCATAACATAAACACAAGAGGCGTATAAGATGAGTTTTAGAAAGAGAAAGTTAGAGGTTTGGGAACTTTAGTGAGAGAAAGAAAAATCTTATTATGAGCTCCAACTCTCTACCTTGGGAGGTAGAGAGTATTTATAGTCTTACAATAAACGCCACCGACGGTGTGGATCGGGCATACAATGGGTAAAGACCGTCTGTCCTCCACGGTGTTACATAACTAAATACTACTTAAAATCAAATAAATATGACTACGAGCTTTCTACGATTACATATACTTGAGGTGACCGACACTTTAACTCTTGGATTTTCCAAATCCTAATAATCTCCCAAGGAGGTCACCTCAAACACACATTAAATTACATGGAATACAAATGATATTTCATTGAGATAGTTCTTGAATTCTTGTTCATGTTCTTTGTTCAAGCTCGTAGTCTTTGATTCTTCATTTTGCATGTTTGGATAATCGGAGGAGGTCTTTAAGCGATCCACGTGATCTCAATTTTGAGTCGACTTTGAAATCATCACCATATTAAATCTCTGACTCATCCATTGTGGTGTTGGTATTATGTAATGTTGTGACTTTTGGACCGACATGCTCACATTCTGGATCATGATATATTCTTATCAGAGTAGCGGAAGCTTTAGTAGATTCATGATATTGGCAGCAGCGTAGCAGAAGCATGGAGTGAAAATATCAGAGTCATTGATGCACTAATCATGATTTCTTTGGAACTGAATATGTTGAGTGAGCATGCGGCTATGGATTGACCGCTCCATTCTGATCAGCTGCAAACGTCGAGTGTTAGCTGCATAAAACAATTAGCAATAAAGTGCATGATCCGTGCAAAACCGTCAAGTTTTCTCACACAAGCCGGCCACTTGTGAATGGCCGACCATAAGAAACTTAAAACAGTTTAAACACGAATGCAATGAAGATCTGGAGAGTATAGTGCTTCACCGGGTCGTTATGTCCCAGCGAGCTATGCAATGGATCACCAAACGTATAGTGATCGAGGAATTTGAATGGAAAAGAGATTGATAATTATAACTACAGAAATAGCAAACAAATACAGAGGCTTAAATGCAAATTAAAGAGAATTTAAAAAGATAAAAAAAATGTTAAATAAACGCTATCACTATTTGCAAAATGATGTTTTTGATTTTATGTTTTTATAAAACTTAATTAAAAACTACGTAACGCATAAATAAAATGTGAAACTTACACAATATTAATCCTAAAAATATGAAAATGATATTTTACAATCCTAATGATAAAATAAAATTATTAGAAAAGAAAATTATTTTTACAATTATTTATCTATTTATTATTAATTAAAACTATTTTAACTATTTAATAATAACCTAAAATACAAGAAAATAGGAAATAAAGCTAGAAAAATAAAATTATGACTTGGAAAAATCTAAAATATCAAAAGAGAATTTTCAAAACTATTTTGTATTTTTCTGAATATTTTGGATTTTTATGAATTAAAACTATTAAAACTAATTAAATTATTTAAAATACAAATTTAACTAATAAAAATCTGGAAAAATATTTTTTGGCTTTTATATTTATCTTAACTTAAGAAAATGAAAAATTATTTTTTGAAACTTTTCTTAATTGATTGTATTTAAAGCTAATTAAAATGACTTAAAAACTAATTAAAATGGAGAAAATACTAAACCGACCTAGAAAAATCTGAAAAATTCAAGATAAGCTTAAAATAATATAAGGAATCTAGGAAAATGGAAAAACAAGTGCTTGTGTACAAGAAAATGGAATCTTTGCAAAGTGCTTTAGAATAAGCACTTGGATAAATAACACTACAAACAAGCTACCAACTGTTTACACAAGCCAAATTATGCTAAAATAACCAAAATGCAACAAGTCTAAACTGTCTTAAACCTCGATTTGCAAAATAGCACAGATTTGATGTTTTGAGTGAAATGCTTAAGAACAGTTTGAGGGTTTGTTGCAAACCATGAATAAGCACTCAAATAAGCTAAAATTAAAAAAAATAAAGGATCCTATACTAGACCTAGCCAACTACTTATGAACCAAATTAGAGCCCTGGACAAGCTCAAATGAGCTCAGTGCAAGCTTGCACAAATCGAGAAAACTCGGTTTAAAATTGAGTATTGTGAGCGAGGCAACTAGACCTACTTCACAAGCTTTTTGAAGCTTCTAAAAAGTAGCAAAATCCACAAAATCTTGATAAGTAAAGAGACCAGTTGAAGTTTTTAAAATGCCAAGTTTCACTTAATATGGCTCAAGAATGAACCAATGAAAAATCACCTCAGTTGGCTCAAAATAGCTTTTTTCAGTTTTTGACTTTTGACAACAGTTGTGAAGATTTGACTTTTTTGAACTTTAAATCCAATGTGAGGACTGATTATGTTATATTATGATGAAATGACACTAATGCAAGTTATCTCTATGAATTTCAAGCACAAAACAAGAATTTGATTCTTCAAAATCACAACAGTTAAGACATTGAGACAGATTAAGTGGAGTTTGACTTTTGAGAGAGTGCAGGCTCAATATTTTGACTGTAATGAGCTCAAATGAGCTTAACAAACATGACACAACAGGTAACTACTACTGATTACACTTCTAAGACAGATTAATCCATATATCCAAACACCTTTATATCAATGTTATGAACTCAAACCGAGATGGATACTTAACTAGCTACTATAATCGATTAAAATGAGTTTACTTGTCCTAAATATAGCTACTTAAACAGTTTTAATTATTTATAACTACAAAAACAAGTTATGCATTAAAACTTGAAATATAAACTTACTAATGGTCCTTAGCCACCGTGGCATGCCAAAGAACATGAGAACCGTAACCTCTATCCTATTTCTATCAACCCAATGAATTCTAAATCAACCCATTTCCATGTCTGCATCACCCATTACCATTTCTGCATCAATTTTGCCCATTGTTGACTTTTGTTGACCAATATTCAAAGTTGCATGAAAGTTAAATGTGAGCTTATAAAAAGCTTTGATAAGCTTGTTTTAGCTTGTTTGAGCTTAAAAAAAAGTTACTAGGAGCTTGTATATAAGATTTGGAAACTGATAATTTCAACAGTGGACAAAAACATGAAATTGTAACATAAGCTTGAATTGACACTTAAAAAGAGTTGCAATACATGGAAATACTATAATTTGATACAAAGAAGCTTGAAAATACAACTGGAAATCTATTTAAGACTAAGGAATTAAAATCGACATACATTTTATAATTTAAACTAAGTACTATCTTATTGTTGCTTCCTCTTGGTCTTTTATACACCCATGTGACTTATCTCTCTCTCTTCAAATCCCAACAATAAAACTAGGCCCTTGGATTGGTTGAAGCAATCTTGGCCATAGGATGAAATTTGGCGCCAAAATGAGTTTTACAGCTGGAGAGGGCAGAGTTAGGTTGAAGGTGCATTAAATGCATCCTTGGAGTGGGGTGAGGTAGAGGGTAGGGGTGATGATGGAGGTGGGGGGTTGAGTGTTAGCAGGAGTGTTGCAGGCAGTGATGATGGTGGGAGTGGTATCTCGTGAGGGAGAGGGAAAAGAGAAAGTCAAAAAGGTTTGACCGGTGTTTAAATATTAAAGGGGGGTCCAAATGGTTTGGCAGGGTCAAATGGAAAAGGCAGGGGTCCAAAGGTTTAAGACAAAGGTCCAAGTGGTGTTAAAGGGTTTTAAATACGTAAGGACCTTTATGTAATTTCTGAAAATTAAGGGACCTAATCTGCCAATTATGCAAAGTTGTTCCAAGGGCTGAAATTGACAAGTGTCAATAGTCCAAGGACCAAAGCTGGCAGTTTCAAATTTCCAGGGACCAATTTTGCCAATTTTTAAACTTGAAGGACCAAACTTGTAATTTCTCAAAACTTTTGATATTTTTCACCAAAGGACTAATTATGACAACTTATGATTTTAAAAGGACCTTTGGTGATTTTACTTTGAAATTATGTGCTCGGGGACTATTTCGACAATTTTTGAAACTTGGGGGCCAGAAACCGCCAATTATGCAAACTTAGCTCATTTTCATCGATTTTAAACATTTTGCATCCGAAACATATAAAATGCAATTTTGGAATATTTTCGAGATTTTGATGCATTTCGAGCATTTTAAACGTTTTGCGATTCAGATTGACTAAAAATGATGAGTATTTACACACTCATCAATCCTCCACACTAAACTATTGCTAGTCCCTAGCAATCTTTTGAGAAAAACTTAATGGATTTGAATCTCTTTACCAAAATCCATTACTTACGGAGTAGCCAAATGTTTTAGTTCAAGTAAGAACCATGGTACACCGATAACCATGTGATTTTGAGCAAACCACCGACTTCAACGAATTTGATTTGTCTTTACCATAAGCCGTTTGCTCGGACTAGCCAACTCTTAGATAAATTATCAATATTATCTTTGGTGAGTGATTACCAATTATGTTTTTCCATCGCCTTTACCACAAGCCATAAACTTGCGGGCTAGCCAACTCTTCACTTTTAAGGATATGGTGAAATGAGTACCATACAATTTTGGGCAAATTGCAAGCCGTCAATGGATTTGAGATATCTTTACCAAGAGCCGTTTGCTCTGGATTAGTCAATCCTTTTGTTTATTAGACAAGGCGGATGATAACCATAAGATGAGTAAGTGAAGAACACTTACTCCAAAAAAAATTTTGGCCAAAATGGGGAATTAGGTGGTATAATTACATGATAAAATTCGTGAGAATTCCCCAAGACTTAGAAATGAATATTGCCCTCAATATTCAAAGTACCGCGGTTATGCCAAACATAGAACGTAAAGGGAAATACTACGGCCATTATTTAGAAAGATTTTTTTTTTTTTTTTTTTTTAAAGAAAGCTTATATACACAACATGTGGGCAACCCCCCACACTAGGGTGGTAGAAAGATAGAAAGAAGTCGAAATATGGGTGAAAACCCATATGGCATGCTCTTTTTTTGATTACCGAGTCGCTAGCTTGACTCGATCCCGCATTCATTGGTTCATGGGGAAAGTTTGTAAGTCCCGGACAACCACGGGGAATGTCCTCTCCAAAGTAATGCTTCAACCGATGACCATTCACTTTAAAGTTTGGACCATCGGGTTGAGATAACTCAATGGTACCATAAGGATAAACCTTAGCAATGGTAAATGGTCCGCACCGGTGATTTTAATTTTCCCGAGAAAATCTTCAATCTTGAGTTGAAAAGAAGGACTCGATCACCGACGTTGAAAACGCGGTTCTTGATTTTGAGTCATGAATCTTCTTTGTCTTTTGTTTGTAGATCAAAGAGTTCTCGTATGCTTGATCACGGAGTTCATTTAATTCATTCATTTGAACTTTCCGGTGATCACCACCGTCTGAATATCAAAGTTGGCATGTTTCAAGGCCCAAGATGCCTTGTGCTCGAGCTCAACCGGCGGATGACATGCCTTCCGTACACCACTTGTATGGAGTGCACCCGATGGGTGTTTTATAAGTTGTCACGGAAGGCCCGAGTCGTCATCTAGCTTATTCGACAAAGAGGCACGGTTTTCGCCAACCGTCCTCTCCGAATTCTTTAATCCCGGTTAGAAACTTCCACTTGCCCACTTGTTTGAGGGTGGTGCGTAGTAGAGGCGGTGAGTTACACCATACTTTGCATGACTCTATCAAATTGGTCATTGCAAAAATGCGTGCCACGATCACTGATTATAGCTCGTGGAGTTCCAAACCTAGCAAAGAGAGATTTTAAGAATTTCACAACAACTCGGGCATCGTTGGTAGGCAAAGCCTTAGCTTCAACCCATTTTGACAAGTAGTCAACGGCCACGAGTATGTACTTATTACCGCGAGAAGAAGGAAATGGCCCCAGAAAGTCAATGCCCCAGATGTCAAAAATCTCACACACTTGAATGGCGTTTTGCGGCATTTCATTTCTTTGTGAGATATTCCCGTGACGTTGACAAGCGTTACAGGTTTTGACAAATTCATGGGCATCCTTGTAAATTGTGGGCCAATAGAATCCGGAATCAAACACCTTCTTGGCGGTGTAGTTGGGGCTATGATGTCCCCAGAGGGTCCGAGAATGGCAAGCCTTGAGAATGTCAATAGCTTCGACCATACACACATCGCTGATGACTTGATCCGCAAAATTTTAAACAAGTAGGTGTCGTCCCGAGTAATGTTTCACATCTTTAAAGAATTTGTTTTTCCGTTGGGACGACATCCATTTCCCACAAAGTTACCCGCATGGTAATTTGCAAAGTCGACAAACCATGGGGTAGAAGAGTCTCCACGAAAAGAAACCACATTGAGTGTTTCGAGAGGAAATGTTTCGTTTATTTCCTTTTCTCGAACACATTTTGGTGAGGTTCTCTAATCGGAGACAGATGATCGTGACCTGTGTTCTCGACTCCTTTTTATCACGAATAATGATATCAAATTCTTGTAGGAGGAGAACCCAGCGGAGCAATCTCGGCTTTGCATCTTGTTTTGCAAAGAGATATTTGAGAGCCGAGTGATCCGTATACACCACGCATTTGGTCAAGATAAGGTATGGCCAAAACTTTTCAAGCGCATACACCACGACCAATAATTCTTTTACGTAGTGGTGTAATGGGTTTGAGCTTGATCATAGTTTTACTTGCGTAATGGATAGGTGAAAATGCTTGGTTTTATGCGTTGCCCCAAGACCGCACCGATAGCAAAATCACTTGCATCGCACATGAGCTCAAAGGGTAAATCGATCGGGGCAACTAGAATGGGTGCTTCCGTAAGCTTTTTCTTTAATGTTTCCAAAGCTTCGATGCACTCAGGAGAAAAGATAAAAGGAGCATCTTTTTCGAGAAGATGGGTCATAGGCCGAGCGATTTTAGAGAAATCTTGTATGAATCTACGATAAAACCCGGCATGACCTAGAAAACTCCTAATACCTTTGACGGTAGTAGGATGAGGCAATTTAGCAATAACATGAACTTTTGCTCTATCTACCTCAATCCCATTTTTGGAAATCTTATGGCCAAGGACTATGCCTTCTTTGACCATAAAGTGGCTCTTCTCCCAATTTAGACAGAGATTGGTGTCTTCACACCGTTTTAACATTTTGTCTAAATGGGAGAGACATGTCTGAAACGAGTCCCCAATGACCGAGAAGTCATCCATAAACACCTCCATAGTTTCCCCGATCATGTCGTGGAAAATTGCCATCATACATCTTTGGAACGTGCCAGGAGCATTACATAAGCCAAAAGGCATACGTGCAGAGGCAAATGTCCCGTATGGGCGGTGAATGTGGTTTTTCTTGATCCGGTGGGTCAATGGGAATCTAAAAGTAACCCGAGAAACCATCAAGGAAACAATAGTAATCGTTCCTCGCTAATCTCTCAAGCATCCGATCCATGAAGGGTAGAGGAAAATGGTCTTCTGGGGTGGCTTCGTTTAACTTGCGATAGTCAATACACACACGCCATCCGTAACCAATCGAGTTGGAATTAACTCGTTTTCTTCATTCATGACAACAATAATGCCACCCTTTTTGGAGCGCAATGAATTGGGCTAACCCAAGGACTATCGAGATCGGGTAAATTAAACCGGCATCAAGAAGTTTGAGAACCTCTTGTTTGATAACCTCATGAAACTTAGGATTCACCCTTCTCGATGTTGGATTCTTGGTTTGAAGTCATCCTCCATTAAGATTTTGTGAGTACAAAACTCGGGGTTGATACCCTTAATATCGGAGAGTTTCCAAGCAATTGCTTGCTTGTGTGACTTCAAGACCTTTATGAGAGCGCTTTCTCCTCCTCGGTTAAGTCTTTAGCAATTATTACGGGTAATTTATCATCACCCTCCAAGAATGCATACTCGAGATGAGGAGGTAGGTCCTTAAGTTCAACCTCGGAAATTCTTCATGAGATGTTTGTACTGATTTGATTTCCTCAATCGTGATTTCTTTCGGAGGAGTGAAGGTAATGGATCTTCATTAAGCAATTGCTCAAGATAAAGAATATCTCCTCCGAATCATAAACACCATCAATTCCAAAGGAATTGATTCATCGATAACAAGAAATTCATCGATCTCTTCGGAAGGAGTCACCTCCCTCAAGCGGAGTGAGAGGGGAAGAGTCGGCAATGATAGGTTGAGAAGATGTGGTGGAATTCCACTCACGTAATTATGAAGATAACCAAGAAACTCTTGAGAGTACTCCTCAAGCAATATCAATTAAATCGACTCGATTAAGCGATTCGATGTCATAATTTGAGGAGTACCTCAAAGTTTGATCGAGGTTAAAGGTAACGACTTCATTACCCACACGTAAAGTAATTTCTTGCTCAAATACATCGATAAGAGCACGGCCCGTCCTCAAGAATCCTCTTCCAACAATGAGGGAACCCGAGGATCGACATCGAAATCAACAACCACAATGTCACCGGAAAATGGAACTTTTCTACTTTCACAAATACATCCTCGGCGATGCCAAGAGGACGCGATATAGAACGATCGCAAGCTCAAGAGTCATGCGGTAGGAATAAGTTCCTAAGAAAGTTTCTTCCACATCGAATCTGACATCAGTTGATGCTTGCACCAAGATCGGCAAGAGCAAAGCATTCAATCATCCGGAAAAACACAAGGAAGAAGAAATTTTCCGGGATCTCCCACTTCTCGGGAAGCTTCTTTAACAAGATCACGAGCGGTTCTCGTTCAAAGGAGTTTTAGCCATTTCAAACGACTTTTCCTTATTGCTCAACAAGTGTTTGAGAGTAGATGCAAACTTGGGCATCAACATGATGGCATCCATGAAGCTTATGTCAAAATGAAGCTCTTGGAAAATTTGAAAGAATTTTTCCATTTGATGACTAGCTTTCTCGCGAGCTTTTGCTCATGTAAACGTGAGGGTAAGGAATAGAAGTTTTGGATTTAGGGTTACCAATTGGAGGTTCAAAAATAACTCGTGCTTGGTTTTGGGGACAACCCGAGGATGTACATTCTTTGGTACTTCCGTTATTAGTAGGAAGTTCCTTGTCCTTCGTCGCCTCGGTTCGCTTTCCACTACCTTCGGAGAGAAGAAGAAGAGGTAGTAGGAATAGCGGGTCTAGCATATGAAGTACCACTTGGTTGTGATCGCCTTTGCATCGCCCCTCGGATTAGCGATCGTGTTGCTAGGTAAAGTACACGAGCCCGAGGGTCGATCATTTAAAGACTTCTTAATGTCGAAATCGGTGACCAACAACTGTTCATTTCCTCTTGGGATTTCATGAATTGTTTCAACAACTCATCGATGATGGTCCAGTTGGAACAATGGCTTGAGTTTGCACAAAATTCGGCCTCTATTGTTAGGATTAGGGCCTTGATTACGAAAATTTCCTTGATTATTGGCATGAAAATACCCTTGGTTGAAATTTCCACGACTGGTTTCTATTGAAATTTCCTTGATGTTGGAAATTTTGATTCGATTTTGAAAACCGTTCTTTGGACTAAAATTACCTTGGTTTTGAAAACCTTGGTTTGGTCTATTTTGATTTTGATTACGGTTTTGATTGAAACCGGGAGGTCCAGGTAGTGGTTAGGACGGTGGTTCGGGTCTATAGGAGCACGATATTGGTTGCCTCCTTGATTAGAAATCCGCCCACAAGATTAGCTTCAAAGGGTTACCATCGGTGGCCATACAATTGTAATAAGCATGGGGCCACCACAGTAACACAGACTTCCACTTTCTTAACTTCAGGGAGGTGAAGTTTGTGGAAAAGACTTTCTTTTGGTTGGAGAGAACCAAAGCTTGAATGGCTTCCGTGAGTTTATCAATCTTAGCATCGGTGCTAGATTGACTCACGAGCGATGAAGAAGAAGGCCGACACCGACTTGGGAAACAACCGCTTGCTTCGTGCGGTCGGACTTTAGACTTGTTTTCAATTATCGCTAAAGCTTCTTTGACGCTTTTGCTCAAGAAATTTCCTCCGCGGAGGAATTGAGAGAATCTTGATCGATTGACTCACTCCATTGTAGAAAGTATCGAGTTGCATCAACTCGGAGAAACCGTGGTGAGGACATTTGCGAAGCAATTCCTTAAAACGATCCCACGATTCATTGAAGGATTCATCAAACTTTTGAGTGAACTTGATGATTTCATTTTAAGACTCGTGGTTTTGGAAGGTGGATAGAATTCATTCACAAATTTCTTCACGGATCTTCCCATGTCTCAATTGGTGAGGGGTTGTTTTCAAGCCAAATCCGGCTTGTCCCTCAAGAGAAAATGGGAGCGAAGAAGCTTAACAAACATCGGTAGGGACATTCTTGTATTTGATGGTAGATGCAATCTTGTTAAACCATCGAATATGAGCATGAGGATCATCCGCTCAAAACCGTAGAATTGATTTGAGGTTACAAGATTGATAACCGGTCTTGAGTTCAAAATTTTCACCACAATGGTTGGTACAACAATAGCATCTCCATACCCGTCGATGGGTGCTGGAGAAGCTCACATAGGGCGTTCTTCCGCCATGATAACGGAAGTAGTGTGAGCGATCGGATCTCGATCCGATGATGGAGCGAGAAGTCACGGACACGCCTTCTTGGAATCTTGAAAAGCTCACGAAATGGGCTAACGGATCTAGAAGAGCGAGTGCGCATACACTAGAGTTAACTCTAAGGAAACTCGAGTTAAGGAGAGAAATGAGAATTATGAAGGCGTTTTATAAAAATGGGGTGAGAAGAATCTTTATGGGTTTTACGGTTCGACAAGTAGATATCACAACAAAATCAATTAACACAAAATCGAGGCAAAACAACGATGAACTTAACCAATAATCACAAGATGAATGGCTTCTTTGAAAAAGGTACACCAATCACAAGGACACAAAGGCAAGTTTTAAATCTTTAGTTCGGGAACTTATTATGGTCGTACCCCAGTTAGGTAGTACACGCCTTGGTTTGCGGTGGTAATCTTTAATGTTGTTATTTATTAAAGAAAACGACAAATCTTTTGTATTTTTTATTTTTGATACATATATAGAAACAAAAGGAAAATATTTTTGTGTTTTATCGTTTTGGTCATTTTGGGTTTTGGATTTTTATAAGAAAATATGGATATATATATAGATAGATAGATGGATGGTATAAACAAAGAGTGAGTATTCAAACTACTAATCGCTAAGCGGAAGATAATCAAGACTGACTCCGGCGTGGCGCCAAAATTTGATCATGTAAAACCGTCAAGTTTTCTCACATGGTGACCACTTGTGAATGGCCAACCGTAAGAAACTTAAAACAGTTTAAACAAGAATGCAATGAAGATCTGGGAGTATAGTGCTTCCCGGTCGTTATGTCCCAATGAGCTATGCAATGGATCACCAAACGTATAGTGATCGAGAATTTGAATGGAAAAGAGATTGATAATTATAACTACGAAATAGCAAACAAATACAGAGGCTTAAATGCAAATTAAAGAGAATTTAAAAGATAAAAAATGTTAAATAAACGCTATCACTATTTGCAAAATGATGTTTTTGATTTTATGTTTTATAAAACTTAATTAAAAACTACGTAACGTATAAATAAAAATGTGAAACTTACACAATATTAATCCTAAAAATATGAAAATGATATTTTACAATCCTAATGATAAAATAAAATTATTAGAAAAGAAAATTATTTTACAATTATTTATCTATTTATTATTAATTAAAAACTATTTTAACTATTTAATAATAACCTAAAATACAAGAAAATAGGAAATAAAGCTAGAAAAATAAAATTATGACTTGGAAAAATCTAAAATATCAAAGAGAATTTTCAAAACTATTTTTGTATTTTTCGAATATTTTGGATTTTTATGAATTAAAACTATTAAAAACTAATTAAATTATTTAAAAATACAAATTTAACTAATAAAAATCTGGAAAAATATTTTTTTGGCTTTTTATATTTATCTTAACTTAAGAAAAATGAAAAATTATTTTTTTGAAACTTTTCTTAATTGATTGTATTTAAAGCTAATTAAAAATGACTTAAAAACTAATTAAAATGGAGAAAAATACTAAACTGACCTAGAAAAATTTGAAAAATTCAAGATAAGCTTAAAATAATATAAGGAATCTAGAAAAAATAGAAAAACAAGTGCTTGTGTACAAGAAAATGGAACTGCTTTGCAAAGTGCTTTAGAATAAGCACTTGGATAAATAACGACTACAAACAAGCTACCAACTGTTTACACAAGCCAAATTATGCTAAAATAACCAAAATGAAACAAGTCTAAACTGTCTTAAACCTCGATTTGCAAAATAGCACATATTTGATGTTTTGAGTGAAATGCTTAAGAACAGTTTGAGGGTTTATTCGACCCATGAATAAGCACTCAAATAAGCTAAAATTAAAAACAAATAAAGGATCCTATACTAGACCTAGCCAACTACTTATGAACCAAATTAGAGCCTGGACAAGCTTAAATGAGCTCATGCAAGCTTGCATGAATCGAGAAAAACTCGCTTTAAAATTTGAGTATTGTGAGCGGGGCAACTAGGACCTACTTCACAAGCTTTTTGAAGCTTCTAAAAAATAGCAAAATCCAAAAAATGATGATAAGTAAAGAGACCAGTTGAAGTTTTAAAATGCCAAGTTTCACTTAATATGGCTCAAGAATGAACCAATGAAAAATCACCTCAGTTGGCTCAAAATAGCTTTTTTCAGTTTTTGACTTTTGACAACAGTTGTGAAGATTTGACTTTTTTGAACTTTGAATCCAATGTGAGGACTGATTATGTTATATTATGATGAAATGACACTAATGCAAGTTATCTCTATGAATTTCAAGCACAAAACAAGAATTTGATTCTTCAAAATCACAACAGTTAAGACATTGAGACAGTTAAGTGGAGTTTGACTTTTGAGAGAGTGCAGGCTCAATATTTTGACTGTAATGAGCTCAAATGAGCTTAACAAACATGACACAACAGGTAACTACTACTGATTACACTTCTAAGACAGATTAATCCATATATCCAAACACCCTTATATCAACTGTTATGAACTCAAAACTGAGATGGATACTTAACTAGCTACTATAACTGATTAAAATGAGTTTACTTGTCCTAAATATAGCTACTTAAACAGGTTTTAATTATTTATAACTACAAAAACAAGTTATGCATTAAAACTTGAAATATAAACTTACTAATGGTCCTTAGCCACTGTGGCATGCCAAAGAACATGAGAACCATAACCTCTATCCTATTTCTATCAACCCAATGAATTCTAAATCAACCCATTTCCATGTCTGCATCACCCATTACCATTTCTGCATCAATTTTGCCCATTGTTGACTTTTGTTGACCAATATTCAAAGTTGCATGAAAGTTAAATGTGAGCTTATAAAAAGCTTTGATAAGCTTGTTTTAGCTTGTTTGAGCTTAAAAACAAGTTACTAGGAGCTTGTATATAAGATTTGGAAACTGATAATTTCAACAGTGGACAAAAACATGAAATTGTAACATAAGCTTGAATTGACACTTAAAAAGAGTTGCAATACATGGAAATACTTTAATTTGATACAAAGAAGCTTGAAAATACAACTGGAAATCTATTTAAGACTAAGGAATTAAAATACGACATACATTTTATAATTTAAACTAAGTACTATCTTATTGTTGCTTCCTCTTGGTCTTTTATACACCCATGTGACTTATCTCTCCTCTCTCTTCAAATCCCAGCAATAAAACTAGGCCCTTGGATTGGTTGAAGCAATCTTGGCCATAGGATGAAATTTGGCGCCAAAATGAGTTTTACAGCTGGAGAGGGCAGAGTTAGGTTGAAGGTGCATTAAATGCATCCTTGGAGTGGGGTGAGGTAGAGGGTAGGGGTGATGATGGAGGTGGGGGGTTGAGTGTTAGCAGGAGTGTTGCAGGCAGTGATGATGGTGGGAGTGGTATCTCGTGAGGAGAGGAAAAGAAAGTCAAAAGGTTTGACCGGTGTTTAAATATTAAAGGGGGGTCCAAATGGTTTGGCAGGGTCAAATGGAAAAGGCAGGGGTCCAAAGGTTTAAGACAAGGGTCCAAGTGGTGTTAAAGGGTTTTAAATACGTAAGGACCTTTGTGTAATTTCTGAAAATTAAGGGACCTAATCTGCCAATTATGCAAAGTTGTTCCAAGGGATGAAATTGACAAGTGTCAATTGTACAAGGACCAAAGCTGGCAGTTTCAAATTTCCAGGGACCAATTTTGCCAATTTTTAAACTTGAAGGACCAAACTTTTAATTTCTCAAAACTTTTGATATTTTTCACCAAAGGACTAATTATGACAACTTATGATTTTAAAAGGACCTTTGATGATTTTACTTTTGAAATTATGTGCTCGGGGACTATTTCGACAATTTTGAAACTTGGGGACCGAAGCGCCAATTATGCAAACTTAGCTCATTTTCATCGATTTTAAACATTTTGCATCCGAAACATATAAAATGCAATTTTGGAATATTTTCAGATTTTGATGCATTTCGAGCATTTTAAACGTTTTGCGATTCAGATTGACTAAAATGATGAGTATTTACACACTCATCGATGCACAAGAGTGTCTTTGATCACTTTTGTTGAATTGAGGTACACCCACGGTTCCCGTTGATCGATTACAAATCTTTTGTGATCGGGTAAAATTCAAGAATTTCCTTGACGGGGTTTCGCAATGCTCTAATCGTTCTCAAACCGAACGTCTCAAAGAAGACAACACGGAGTGAGTGAACCAAATAATGAGATTCATCGATTGATGAAAAGATATTTGAAAAACAATCGTATCTTGCTCAATAGAAATTGTTTTGCAATACAACAAAGGTTTTAATGAAAATCAATTATCAATCATAAACGCCTTTTATTTTGAGACATAAGTACACAGTCGATGTGCTAAAGAAAAGAGTTTTTAAGCACAATGACCGGTTTTTTCAAAGGTATCCGTCAATCCATAACCTGAACCAGGATTGATTCAAAAGATTGAATCACTCCATCCTTTCTATTCAGTTGTCACATGGTTGATCTATAGGATAGATCTCACATGCCACCTACCAGGAGCTTGTTTGATGTTGGCTCCAGAAGGCTTTCCAACTTCATTGTGAATATGTATGCATATCACTCAGATGTTCTGGCAATACCACAAGGATAATGCGTAGGACTCATAAGATATAATCTCTCTTTCCACATTGTGTGAAACAGAGAGTCTACATTGAAAGTGTCCTAATGAGATTTATATGATGATCTCGTGGCTCTAGACTCAATTGTGCATATTTGGTTCCTATGCCGGAGACAAGGGAGAGGGTCTCCTTCTTTAATATCAACAATCTCTAAGAGAAAGTCGATAGATTATGTCGGTTCCCCGTGAGAATGAAACAAGTCCTTTTAAGAGGAACTTGAGTGGTTTGGAAAGTTGAAGTGCAGTGCGTCACTAGGTCCATGACGTCTTGTCTTCAATACCGATGTTACCTTGGTAACCACCAGTAGTAAATGAATTGAACCCGGTTTCTGCCCTAAGGTGGAATAA
Organism: Chrysanthemum lavandulifolium; assembly: GCA_022545495.1. NCBI lineage: Eukaryota > Viridiplantae > Streptophyta > Magnoliopsida > Asterales > Asteraceae > Chrysanthemum > Chrysanthemum lavandulifolium. The sequence goes on along the minus strand of CM040244.1, from coordinate 25,326,331 downwards.
TTGGAGGCCTATTTCTTTTCACCCTTTTTCACATTCAATTCTTTTTCATTCTTCAACCCCTTCAGTGCTTACCGAAACTTCATAACTAGAGCCTTGTTGGGTTTATTCCAGTACTAGCTTAGTCTCAGTCCGCACTCATCCCATATCTCATTTTTCTCCTTTTATCATCATACCTAAGGACTTCTACACTAACTAGTGGATTATCCCTGGGTAGATCCCTCCGGTTCTGGCGGATCATGGTACCTCAACCTAACCTTATAATCCTTTTATCACCATGCATAAAGTAGAGTTGGTTGGTCTTTTGATATAGTTCTTCCGCCTTGAAACCAATTGAAAACCATTTGAAAATCAATCAAGATACTTGTGATATAGAATCAAAGCATTTTGTATCTTAATTGTTTTGATATTTTAGAAATGCTCCCCCTCAACATATGCATAAAAATTCAGACTTTGTTTAGCACATGGAGGCAAGAGATCTTTGAAATCGTTAGATTAAGAATGAAAGGTCCAATCTTTTGATTAACATTTTCTAAAATGATAATCATCACTTCCCAATCAATTTGAGTAGATAAAACATTTTGAGGAAGGATGAGGTTTTCAAAAGTTTGCTACCCCTCAATATGTGCCTATGATTTTGAAAGAGTTTTGCACATATTAGAGGGAACCTGCACTTAGAGACAATTCAATCACGTTTCAATAATTTGAGGTTTAAAGTAGATGCTCCCCCTCAACATGTGCATGGAAAATTTGAAATCGTTTGTCACATGCGGGGAGGAAAACATGCTAAACACTTATGAAACTATTTATCGAATTATCAGTTTAAATCCAATTTAAATCACAAATTCTCCCCCGATCACAATTATCAAATCATTTGAGATTTGTGATCTCTGTAGATTTAAATTGATTTTCAAAGCTTTTAAGGAGAATTGTGACTTGATTATGAAAACGTTTTAACTGATAAGGATTGGATTTTGAGACTTTAAACTCCATTGATTAAACATGCATGATTATCTTTTGAAAACATAATAATAGCCAAGGTCTTGAACCAATTGTGTAAAATATTGTAAAACATTTAGAGTAGACCTTGCTCATTTAAGTGCTAATTGTTTGAAAAGAACACTTTTTGATTTAATTGAAAAATCATTCTCCCCCTCAATCAATGACGATAGTTGTTGATTGATGGATTGATATTTTGACATTTGATAAGTTCTTTTGATTTTCAAAAATAGAGTCCGAAGTGTTTTCAAAACAATTGAGTTTTCATAAGATTGCAAATATTTTTCAGAGGACTCTTTAGAAGGAAAAATATTTGAAATTAAACATTTGTCTTGTAAATGACAAACATTTGTTTTTAGAATCAGAGCATTAGGTTTGAAACATGAGTAAAGCATGACTCTGTTCTTTCTTTGAAAAGCGGGTTACTGCCTGAAATGACAATAAACCATTGTTTTACTTTCTCCCAAAAAATATTTTTTTATTATTATTGTTTTTTAATTAAAACATTCGAACAACATCTAAAGTCCCGTGTCATTCTTTGAATGACAGCACAAAGACCGTAGATATAATCGAATCGAGGTAAAAAAAACATGACTAAAAGACAATTTTTTTTAATGGATTTTTGAAAGTTTTATAATTTTGTATTTTGCTTTTTGAATAAATACATACAAATGATGGATGAAGAAAGACCTTTACTCCTCGTCTTCCTCCTGAAGACGTTTGAGTGTTTCTGGTTGAAGGCTTTTCAAGCCAAGTCGCGCAAGAATAAACTCAAAACGTTCTCTTGGAAGAGCTTTGGTGAAGATGTCTGCTAACTGGTATTCTGACTTCACAAAATAGAGTTCCACCACACCGTTTTCCACTTGCTCCCTGATGAAATGATGTCGAATGTCGATGTTCTTTGCTCTGTAGTGTTGTACATTGTTGCATGAGAGAGCAATAGAACTTTATTATCACAAGATGAGAGGATTTTGTTGAATTCAAAGCCATAGTCGATAATTGGGATCTCATCCAAAGGATTTGAGCACAACAAGATGACATGGCTATGTATTCAACCTCTGTAGAGGAAATAGAAGTACACATTTGCTTCTTTGAAGACCGACTCACAAGCTTATCACCCAAAATCGAGCACCTCCGACGTGCTTGACGTGTATCTTGACATCATGCATGATCGGCATCTGCATAGGTCATTAATGACATACCGGTGTCCTTGGGTACCATAGTCCCATATTGATGGTTCCTTGGAGATACCTAAAGACCATTTAACCGCTTCAAGGTGCTTTTTAGTAGGCTTAGCACGATATCTAGCACACATGCACACAAATGAACAAGATGTACAGTGCGCTAGTCGTGAGGTACATCGGGATCCAATCATACTACGATATTTCATTTGATCTACCATGATCCCCGAGTGGTCCTCATCCGACTTTAGTACGTTCAATCATGGGAGTGTCAGCGGTGTCACATGAAACAATTCTAAATTTCTTTAAAATCTCATTTGCATATTTAGATTGATTTATAAAATGCCTCCGGACTTTGTGAAATTTGTAATCCCAAGAAAATGACATTTGTCCGATCATTGACAATTGAAATTTGAAACCCATTTCATTTGAAAACGATCACATTCATTGGGGTCGGTCGAGGCAAAGATAATATCATCAACATAAATTTGAGCGTGAATTAAATGTTTGCACGACTTTACGGTGAACAATGTCGGATCAATCGCTCCCTTGTCAATCCGGTAGATAGAAGAAACTTTGACAGAGTATCATACCATGCTCTAGGAGCTTGCTTCAAACCGTATAGGGCCTTTTTCAAGCGATATACATGAGTAGGATGCTTTGGATTCATTAAACCCTCTGGTGGTGGCGTAAACCACCTCTTTCAAATCACCATTAAGAAAGGCGGTTTTCACATCCATCTGATATACGACCATGTTCTTACTAGCCGCATTAGCCAAGAAGATTCTGATAGATTCGATACGAGCAACAGGAGCAAATGATTCTTCAAAGTCAATACCGTCCTCTTGACGGTATCCTTTTGCAACCAATCGAGCCCTGTTCTTTAAAACATCACCATGCTCATCAAGTTTTACTTTGAAGATCCACTTTAGAGCAATGATCATGGCACAGTCAGGAGCAGGTACTAATTCCCATACATCTAGTCAATCAAACTCATGAATTTCTTCTTACGGAGTTGAAGAAGCACCATAAGGCATCAGTAGCAAGTTGTTTACGAGTGGATACAGGACGAGAAGGGTTTCCAATGATGTTGTCCAATGGGTGATCATGTGTCCATTTTCTAAGGTGTTCATGTGGTTGTTGTTGTGGAACTGAAGTAGCAGAGTCGATGTCTCCTAATGAAGATGGTTCTGATGATGATTCAGGAGCAAATATGTTTTCAAAGGGAGCATCTTCAGGAGTAGCAAAGGGATTAACTTCATCATTGATGCCAGAAACAATTCCATGATGTACATTTAATGATTGATGATTTGTTGATGAGACAGAGTGATCAGCAGCAGGCGCTTCTTGACTTAATGATATTGAGACTGAAGGGTTGACTTCATTCACAGGGATAGGAGCATCCTCTGTTGATGGAATTGACATTTCATTAGCATTTGGTTCATAGTGTTCATCAAACATTGGATCGAACAATTTCTTTAAATCATCTTCTGATGGAGGTACATAAGGAGTTGCTGGAAATGAGTTTGGTACAAGGGATGAACCAATGGGACTGTTTTGAAGTACGGGTCCAGAACTGGATTGTCCAGGAGCCATTTGACCGGTCAACTCATCGAACGTAACGTGAATTGTTACCATGATATTTCGAGTTCTCTTGTTGTAGATTCGGTAACCCTTCTTGTTTGGTGCATAACCAACAAAAACTCCAATATCTGCCTTTGCTCTTAATTTACCTAAGTCTTGACCATCATTCGTTGGATAGCACAAAGCACCAAACACACGAAGGTAGAAGAGATCAGGTTTTCGTTTATGAACAAGTTCATATGGAGTTTTTCCATGAGAGGTGTGTATAAGGGAACGATTTTGGGTGTAGCAAGCAGTGGCAATGGCTTCAGCCCATAGAAACATTGGAACCTTTGAATAAATTAGCATTGTTCTTGCGGCTTCCACAAGAGTTCGATTTTGTCTTTCAACTACACCGTTCTATTGAGGAGTTCGTGGAACACTTCTTTGATGACTGATTCCAACACTTTCATAAAACTGAATTAAGTCTTTGTTAACAAACTCGTGCCATTATCTGCTCGAACAATTACATTGTATTGTTGAGTCGAACTGAAGTTGTTTGATTAGTTTGATGATGACATCCGAGTTTCATCCTTTGTCCTCAAAAACTTTACCCAAGTAAATCGAGAGTAGTCATCAACAACTACTAGAATGTATTTCTTCCCATTTATCGTTTGCACTCTCATTGGTCCGCATGCATCCATATGAAGAGTATGAAGAACTTCCATTCTTTGAATTTGTGGGTTTTGGTTTATGGACATATTTCGTGCTTTTACCCAATTGGCAAGTGAACAACGATGATCTTTTCATATTTTAACTGGGTAAGCCTCGACAAGATCCTTTACGGAAAGGTTATTAATAGTGCCAAGTTCAAGTGATTGAGACAGCGATGCCATAACCATGACTTTGTTTTAGAAGCCTTTAACAGCAAGCAGATTGGATAAGACTTCATCATGTCTTCGATAGAGATGGTGTATAGGTTAGAACCACGAGTACCTCTTAATAATTCCACACCATCAATTTCTCTAACGAAGCAAGTATGTTTTCTAAAGGCCACCTCTAGATCGGAATCACAGAATTGACCAACAGAGAACAAATTATGAGCAAGACCTTCCACATAATATACCCTGGAGATTACACTTTTGCCAACTACATAATCTCCATACCCCATAATTGCTCCAAAATGGTCGTTCCGAATCCAACATCCCGATGAATTTACTCACAAAGTTCATGAGCATGACCGATCTCCAAATCATATGCTTGGAACGACTGAGTCCAAGTACCATAGAATGATTTGAGCGATCTGCAGTTGAACACAGACAATAATGGATAAATGGATAATTAGGATCCCCATGCAAGAATGTGTTCCACTTGGTTAGTAACAGTGATTGGAACACCCGCATCAGAAATAGAAACACCCATATCAGAAATAGAAGCAATGGAATCATTAGGAATAGATGCAGTGCTGGTGTCTGTAGTTGACTATTCAAAGTATGTTCACTTCTTAAAGGAATAGTTCTACCAGTAGGCATCCATTTTCTAGTGGGCATTGTCTTAATAGATTGAGGGCAAAATTGATTATCCTTATGGCCAAAAGCTATCCATTGATAACCTATCTTACTAAATGTTCTTCCTGTGGGTTTCCACTGTTTTCTAACTTTCTTTCGTCTTTGCCTTTTATCCTTCTTAGCATGATTTTTAGCATTAACAATTTTAACTGGGCATTTGACAGCATTAGACACATCATTCATACCACATTCAAGCTTAGTAACAGAAACCACGCAATCATCATTACATGTTTTGCCAAAAGTAGTAGAATTCGCATTAATTAAAGTACGCTTAGAGCTAACACTAGAATCAACACGATTCATTTTATTCAAATTCTCCCTATGGTGATCTTCTACTTTCTTCCAATGCACATTCTTAGCTTGCGAGGTCCTATCATTACTTGTATTGCCTTGAGACTTTGACCTGCTCGCTTTAATGTCACTGATTACTCTTGTATAGGGAATGGGAATATCAGTTGGTTGATCTACTTTTTGCATTCCTGAACTAGATGTGTAGGGATCTGAACTACTTGAAGGCACATTAGTGTTCACTTTCTTAAAAGCTGGGCTTAGATTGATTTGTATGCTTGGCACTGGGCATAGAACAAGGCATCACAACTTTGCCTTTTACACCTAAGGATTTAGGACATGTTGCAATTACACACTCTAGCAACTCTTGAGATTGTTTGGCCTGAACGCAAGCAAACCTAATTTCTCTATCAAGAGGTTTATTAATGAAATCCTCTTCAACAATCTCACGGATACATTCTAGACTATCCTTAAGGTGTGCACAATAGTCATGAAATGCAGGTTCATTATTCCTAAGATGAGGAGGAATGTATTTACTTGATCATGATGTGTTTGCGATCGAGGATGACTTTGATGCAATATTCTTATTAAAACAAGTGGCGGTTCCCATTTTCCGACTCCTCATTCTCAATTTCTTTTGTAAAGGCGTTATTTTTCGTTGTTTTGGTCACGATTGACTTTCATTGAATCATATAACTCTTTAAAGTGTAGTTTAACTTTTTCATTTTCTTCTAGAAAACTCTCGTTTTCCTTTTGTAAGGCATTAACTAAGTTTTGAAGATGAAAAGTTTGAGAGTGCTGAGAATCTAAAGGAGGAGGCATTTGGGATCCACTCACATTGTTCTTTTCACCTTTTAATTGAGAGATTTGGGCTTTCAACGTTCTGATCGTGTTATAATGAGCTCGAATTTGTTCATCACGTTTGCTAATTTCAAAAACAGCATCAAATTCAGGAACATCCAAGGATGTCTTGATATTTGAGGTTTTAACATTTTCTTTCAGATGTTGATATTTTAATTGCAAAGCAAGATGCTCAACTTCCAATTTAGAAAAGCTGTTTTACAGTTATCATGATCATCTGTTCAACTTTATCATGCGGTTTAGAGTTAGTTTTTCAAGCTCAATGACACGATCATGGGAGACTTTCCGAGCAACGAGATAATTCATGAAATTGAGAAGCATTAATGGAACAATTTGTAGCGATGTAAAACACATCTTGAGCAATACATTCGAAATAAGATTCTCATTCAAGGTATGCAAGTTCTTCCTCTCAATCTCATTATATTTTAATTCTCGCTCATAGTCACTAACCTCAACAATCATCGCATCAAATTCCTTTTCCATTTCTTTAATATCTAAGTCCATCCCTTTTAAGACTCTCAAATTGACCTTTTAATTGTTTAAAGAAAGGCATGACCTCGGTTAAATAACATTCTTTATTTTGCTCAAAACCCTTTCTCCTTGATTATCCCGATGGGTGTGATCCTTTTCTTACAAGTTTTCTCAAAATCAACAAATAATTAAAAGATAACATATTGACTAATTAAGGTCTTGCTTTTAGTGGCAATAGTTCTAGGAACTAGATGCATTGGTGTATTTGGAAGATACACAGTTGCTGAAAGCATTTTCCTAAGGGGAGGGTTTGTAACAACAAGATTCTATGTTTTTTGCTTATCTAAATCCTTTTTACAGAACACTTGTTCGGGAGTTAACAACGTTTGAGGCCTAAACTTGTTCAAGGAAATCCACTTTTCCTTCTTGTAATCATGGGGTTTGATCGTTATGTTATTCTTTTTACATTCAGGATCTTCTAGCTTCTTATTCATTTTCTCCCTAGATGCATCATCTAATCTTCTATCTTCCTCAGTGCACTCAACGCAACTAGGTTTCTGTCTAGGTTTAAGAATCTCATTTCCATCATAGATCACCTTATTAGCAGCTCTAGCCTTTTTAATGACCTCTGGATTTAGTTCCCCAACAAGGGGAATGCTATGCTTATCGCTTAAAACTCTATGCTTAGTGATCAAGTGAGCAGTCTGAATGGTATTCCTTTGTACGTACAACTTATTTTCAAGCTTGTTTTTCAAAGTTTTTAGATTGGAAAAATCATTCAAAAGTTTTGATTCCTTAGCATTGAATTCTTGCTTAAGCATTTTAACATTTTCTTGAAGTTCCTATTTTTGCTTAGCAGTTTTAGAAAGCTTTTCTTGTAAGGAGTTTAACTCTTGTTTTAAGACTTTTTCTCTAAAGTTACTTTTTCTAATAACTGTATGCATTTGGTCATCCATCTCCCTTCACGGGTGGTTAATTCAAACTTAGCTCGTTGTTCATAAATAGCAACACGTTCTTTATAGGCATTAAGTTCGAGATGACAGAATCATCAGGGGCACATGCAGTGTATTCGTCAAAAGCATAGTCATCATTGACTGCATAAGATACATCACTTGGTACAATCTCACTTTCACTTTGTTTCACATATTGATCATATGGGACAACATTGATATTACCCATATTTTCAATATCTAACTCAATAATTACAGTTGATTGTACTTCGTCATGTATCTTTTGCACATCCGCATCATCGTATAGTTTTAATACATCAGAAATGATTTTGTCTTTGGATGGACCAGCTTGTGGTGATGAAGAGACTTTAGGAGGGACCATTGGAAAAATGCTAGCCTTGAAAATGGTTTGTGCAGTAGGTTCATCATCAACGTCAGAGTCGTATGCATCACAATCAGCGACTTGAAAGGCATTTTGATGATTTTGGCCTATCTCCTGAGTTGGCTCCTCATCCACATCTGCATCATATGTCTTGGCATTTCCTCGAAGAAACAACAACTCCTCTTCATCCAAAGTCGCACCATTATCCCGAGCTTGCACAAGCAACATCTTATCCTCAAGTACTTTGCTTTACGAGGCGTTTTGGCGATGTGCAATTCCTTGCGATATGTCCTCACCACCACGCTTGTAACACTTGATCGGCTTTGCTTGTCCCGATTTCCATTCCTTCCCTATTCGATTTGCGGCATAACCTCTACCAACTCCACCTCTTCCTTGTTCGTCTCGCCTTTCTTGAACCGGCCGCACCATAACCTTTCCATCTCGGCGGTGGCTTGATTGTGTGGATTGGATCTTTGTTATGAGGTTGTTGTTGGTGTTGTTAGTGTGTGGGAGAGTTCATGTTTTGACTAATCATGAGAGCCAGTTGATTAATGAAGTTTCCACGGTGCATCGAAGATCGACTTGTTTGAACATTGGATCGGGAATGAGTTTGTGATTAACATTACCCATGGGTATAACTTGAGATGCTTTGGTGGTAATTCCAATGTTTGAGTAGAAGGCGGTTGAGTCATTTGATGAGCTTGTCTCTCCTGGTTGGTTTTGAACCGATTAAGAATCCTTTTTCAAACATAGCATGTCTCTCATTCGAAGAAGGAAGGCATAGAGTTGCTCATAGTTTGTATTCTTCAATCCTTTGGTTAGCTTCACAGAGGTGACAAACTTGTGCCATTCGGGATTCATGTTGTTCACAAACTTTGAGTTCAATTTGAATGTTTGGCATAGTCATTCGATGTTCCTCATGTCATTAACAAGCTTGTGGAATCTCACGTAATACTCATAGACACCCTCATTTGGTTTCATCTTGGAGTGCTCAAATTCATCATAGAGTTGTGATTCTCTGTCTTCCATAGTTAATTCGAAACGAGAAAGAAGCATCTTGACATTATCCCACACCGCCTTAGCTTGGTGTTGTGATTGATAAGCTTGTAGATATCTTTTGAAAGACCTTGAAGTATGATGTTAGAAGCCACGATATCAACATCGAATCTCTTTTCTCCTTGTCATTGAGCTCATCATATGTCTTTGGTCTGTCTATTCCATAGATCATTGTTCCATCTGCAATTTGTATCAATTAAGTCTCTTGTAGTCTCCATTTGATAAGGTCCTTCATCAATCGATTTAAGAATGTTGACCCCATTTTCCTTTCCAAGATAGTACAATCGATTCTTTGAGCCCAAGAGTCGTAGTCGGTTCATCAAGCATGGGTGGGCGAGTATCTGAACCACCGCTTGAACATCCTCGACAACAGTGGAGATGATTGTAGGTACGTTGGCGGACATGTTTAAAGATTACACGGATTTTATAACTCAATGATTAAACCGGGAAATAGATTCTTTCATGGGATTTTACTAAATCAAGGGAAAACCGTATTACACACAAGAGTCAACCAAGTCGCTAAGAATTCTTGAACCAAGTCGCTAAGCACCAAGTTGCTAAGTAATTAGAAGACAAGTCGCTAAGTTCCAAATCGCTACGAATTTTCACAGCAAGTCGCTATGCACCAAATCGCTAAGACGTCAAGTCGCTAAATAGCAACTCGCTAAGGTCCAAATCGCTACCACCAAGTCGCTAAGAAACTTAAAGAACAAGTCGCTATCAAAATTGAAAGCAAGTCGCTACCTTACCAAGTCGCTACCCGTAGTGGAGAATCCACTAAGTGTACTGTTTGTCGGCTTGTCTAAAAAGACAAGTCGCTAGGAGTAACTCGCCACCAAACAACACTAAAACTCGCTACCTTTTACTGAAGCAAGTCGCTAGCATGAAAATCACTCCGAGAGCCAAGTCGCTACCAAGAAAAACTTTAAAAACACACTTTTCAATCCAAAACAAGCTCAACCACAGTGATTCTAGCTTACCAAATCAAAACCCAAGCACGTACAATGATCCTAAACACAAAAGTACACCCAAAATTCAAAGTATAACACAAGAAATGAACCAAATGATGCAAAAACCACTAAACTTTTTCAAACTCAAAAACCATCTAAAAACCAGAAGAAATCCAAGGATATGTAGGAGATGATCTAACCATGGCTCTTGATACCATTTGTAACATATTGGATTTCACATACACATCATAACATAAACACAAGAGGCGTATAAGATGAGTTTTAGAGAGAGAAAGTTAGAGGTTTGGGAACTTTAGTGAGAGAAATAAAAATCTTATTATGAGCTCCAACTCTCTACCTTGGGAGGTAGAGAGTATTTATAGTCTTACAATAAAATGCCACCTGACGGGCTGTGGATCAGGCATACAGTGGGTAAAGACCCGTCCGTCCTCCACGGTGTTACATAACTAAATACTACTTAACATCAAATAACTATGACTACGAGCTTTCTAACGATTACATATACTTGAGGTGACCGACACTTTAGCTACTGGATTTTCCAAATCCTAACACATTTTCCTTGTTAAGTATTCTCCATACTTGGATTTGGACATCCTAAGAAGATCATGAAGAATTTCTCTAAATATATCTTTCCCTAAAAAGAATATTTAGCAAAGGATTGGGGTATCTTAGAAGATCATGAAGTATTTCGCGTCTATGGTTTCTAAAACCATAAAAAGGGATTATAGCAAAGGTATGTTTTCTTAGTTACAATTTTTGGTAATAAACGTGCTAAATTGCTTGTGGATAAAATGGTGAGATATGCTACTATCTTATAATAAGCATAAAATGAAAAGTGTTTTTAGTGATTTTTTTCTTTGAAGTTTTGTTGTTAGATATCTTGTTATTCAAACTTTAATAAAGGTAAAAATGGGTAATATAACTTCACTAAAAAGTCTACAAAGGTTAAACCTTTTCGTCGGGTCAAAACGTACATTTTTTTAATTCTGTGTCAGATCTGCGGATCCCTCAGGTTACACTGGATGGATCCCTCAAGCAAGGGATCCGTGGTACAGAAGACAGTTTTTGTCTGAATTTCAAAAATTCATAACTAATTAACCGTAAGTCGTTAGAAGTCGTGTCACCTATGTTTTAAAGGTATTTGAGTCTACTTTCATTTAAAAATGATTTCATAAACTGATTCAAAACACAAGTTTATAGAATCATTGATTTATAATAAAAAGTCATTTTTTGGTCATAAATTTTGCACAAACTTTTGATCTAATTGGAGACGGATGTTTTCATCTTTGAATAACAATGTGTCCTCTTTTGAAATTAAGGTTTTGATCATATTTATAAAGGAAACTAATCAAGCTTGGTATACATGTTTAACACAAAGCGGTGAAAAGAACTTTCGTATGCTATGCTAAATGATAAATTGTTTCCCTTGCATTACTTGATTATTTGCTTATCTCAAATAGCTTTTGTGCTTGTTTGATTGATTAACATATGTGGTTTCCTTACCTTGCTATTTATTCTTTTGCTTTTCTATTTAGTATTTTTCTACTAATCAATGTGCTACTTGAAGGAGTGTTTGTGATAACATCTAGTTGTGTCAAAAATGTTAGTTTTATAAGTTGAAAAATGTTTAAAACATATAACACACTAAAATGGCTTTTTGATTGAGTTTGTCATGTGTGCAACATAAATGTTTTATGTGCCTATATGATTTCTTGATTTCATATTTTCTTGTATCGTTTTCTAAAAACAACAAGAATGTACATCGGATCATAACCTACACTTATGTTGATGATGTACTCTCCCGTTTTTTCCTTTTCATGATCGCTATCCAAGCTTCATAGTAGGATTGACAACTTGATTATTTCATCCGATATAGTCAAGTAAATTATTTTGCAACATAAAATATAATTGTTCATATCCGAAAGTCCAAACTCGAGCTTTCCAACAACATATGTTGAACTAGCTCATTCAACCATTTTTTTTTGTTCACCATATGGACAACTTTCAATTTTTTTTGACACCTTCGTCACCTTAGTTGGTTCAAGTAAAATATTAATATAAACGAATCAAAGTATCATTATTGTTACTCTTCGATAGGCCATTGTAGGAATATAAATTTTCCTAACTTGAGAATGAATACTAGAGAACTTATTGGACTAGAAACTCAATTTGACCTAACGGTTGAATTGCTTCCTTGAGAGAAGTTGGGTATGTGGAATCGCCCGTAAAAATGGTCGTGTTTAGCCGTTGATTGGTGCAAAACCTTCAAGTTTTCTCACGCAGGCTAGCCACTTGTGAATGACCAGCCGTAAGGAACTTAAAACACTCAAACACCAATTGCAATTTAGATCGAGAATACAGTGGATTCCGGGTCGTTAAGTCCCACGGAGGATGACGGTGTTTAACACAATCGATTGTCGAATAACCGCTAAGGATAGTGATCGATAAGGATTTTGAGGTATTTATAAATTACGAGGCTTAAATGCAAATTAAAGGAAATTAAAAGATTAACTATATTAAATAAACGCTATCACTAATTTTAAACTGATGTTTTTGATTTTATGTTTTTATAAAACTTAATTTAAAAACTACGTGACGTCTAAAATAAAACCGGAAAACTTAAACAATATTAACCCTAAAAATATGAAAATGATATTTTTACAAACCTAATGATATAATAAAATTTTAAGAAAAAGAAAATTATTTTTATAACTATTTATCTAATTATTATTAATTAAAAACTATTTTTAATTATTAAATAATAACCTAAATTACAAGAAAATAGGAAATAAACCTAAAAAAATAAAATTAAGACTTGGAAAAATCTAAAATAACAAAAGAGAATTTTCAAAACTATTTTTATAATTTTCTGATTATTTTTCTATTTTTAATGAATTTTAAACTATTAAAACTAACTAAATTACTAAAATTACAAAATAAACTATGAAAAATCTGGAAAATTACTTTTTTACTTTTATATTTATCTAAACCTAAGAAAATTGAAAAATTATTTTTTGAACTTTTTCCGATTTGATTGTATTAAAAGCTATTTAAAATTACCTAAAAGCTGCTTTTAATTAAGAAAAATAGCAAACAGTGTTGGAAAATTATGAAAATTGCAGGAAAAGTCTAAAATAATATTAGGAAACTAGGAAAAATGGAAAACAGTGGGTTATGTGGAAAAAATGCAAGCGCTATTGGAAGTGCTTATAAATAAGTACTTTGAATAAGCCAAACACCACAATAAGCTACCAACTTTTCACGAAGCTCTAAAATGCTAAAGAACTAAAATGCAACAAGTCTTAACTGTTTCTAACCACTGGAATGACAAATTACACAGATTTGGTGTTTTGGCTAAATGTGCTTAAAATGTTTTAAGGTACTAAGTTGCGACCTATCAATAAGCACTTAAATAAGCTAGAAACTAGAAAGCAAGTAATGAGACCTCAACTAGACCTTGTCAAGAGTTTATGAGCCAAAGACCGGACTAGGGTGAGCTAGATTGAGCCACAATGCAGCCTAGCACAAAATCGAGAAAACTCGATCTAAGTCGAGAGTTGTGGCGGGGCAAAAGGACCTAAAAGAGAAGTCGTTTGCAACTTATAAAAATTTGTAAAATTCTATAAAAATGCTAATAAGAAAGGAGACCAGTTGAACTTTTTAAAGCAACAAGTTTCACCGAGATTGGCTTAGAAATGAGTCCATGAAAAATCTTTCGATTGAGCTCAAACCGATTTTCCAGTTTTGACTTTTGAAGCGATTGAGAAAAGGTTGACTAATGTGAACTTTGATTCCAATTTTAAGGCCGATTATGTTATATAATGATGAAATGACACTAATGCAAGTTATCTCTATGAATTTCAAGCATAAAACAAGAATCGATAATCCAAAATCACAACAAGGAAACAAGAGATGAGTTAAGTGATGTTTGACTTTCAGAGCTTGCAGACACAAAGTTCTTGACTGATATGAGCTCAAATGAGCTTAACAAGCATGAACCAATAGACTTTAATCACTGAACAAGTCTGAACACAGTTTAAGCACCAAATCCAAACACTACTTTAACAAATTGATTTGAACTATAAATGAGCTAAACACTGTTCAAACTTGAGCAGACAATCAAAATGAGTTTAAATGACTTAAATAAAGCTAATTAAACATGTTTAAGCTATCTATGACTACAAATACAAGTACACTCAAAACTTGCAAACAGATATTGAGATGAAAATGAGATTTCACTCACATGTATCCAGCTGGTATGCAGGCTACAACCAAACCCCAAGACCACTACACTAAGCTATATCCAACCCAATACCAAGTCCTGTATCAACCCATTCCATTTCAATGCCTGTTTAACCAAAATTCCTTCCTTGTTGACTTTTGTTGACCATACACCCAATATGCTTAAAACTGACTTCCAAGCTTACAATAAGCTATATTAAGCTTGAATAAGTTGGTTTTGACTTTAATATAAGCTATAAGAAGCTTTAAGATCAGATTTTAAAATTGAAAATTGAAACAGTAGACATGAAACATGAATTTTAAACTCAAACTTGAATTGATGCTTGATAACAGTTGAAGTACAATGAAATACTTGAGTTTGATATCATTAAACTTGAAATTACAATTTTAAAGCTACTTAAAACATTTTAAAGGAAATACGACATACAAAATTTAAAAACTAAAAGACTGTCTTTCTCTCTTGTTCCTCTTCCTCTTTTATGCTCTAGAATTCTTCCACGTGGCCTTCTGAGAGAATCCCACCTCTTTTTGGAGCCAATGGTTGAGTTTTGAGTGTGTTGGCTGTTTTTATCATTTTGGCGGGAAACCTGAATTTGACTTATAGGGCTCTGAAACTAGCACTAGGGGGTGGCATTTATTGTGGGGGGTTGATGATGATGAGGGTGGTGGAAAAGGTGAGGTGATGGGAGGGCGAGGCAGTGGTTGCGAGCGAGATGGGAAGACAAGCGGGGAGGTGGCGGGGTTACCTTGTTTGACTTGGTTTGACCAAGGTTCAAAATGAAAGGGTCAAGGGTTAAGGCGGGGTCACAATGGCATATGGCGGGGTTCAATTTTAATTTTGACAAGTCTTGGCTTATTATGACAAGGACTAACATTGCAATCCGCCAAATTAGAGGACCAAACTCAGTAATTTTCCAAACTTGTTACAAGGGACCAATATTGACAAGTTCCAATAGTACAAGGACTAGATTTGACAATTTCAATTTTCCAGGACCAAACTTGACATTTTGAAAGTTGAGGGACCTTTTCGCCATTTAACAAAAGATTCATTCAAGGACCATTTTGACAATTTAGAATATTTCGGGGACCTTGAATAACATTTTCTTTATTTAGATTTACCGGGACCTGTTTTGACAACTTTTGAAACTTGGGGACTAAAGCGCCAATTATGCAAACTTGATCGTTTTTCACCGATTTTGATATTTTGCATTTAAAACACATAAAACACTTATTTGTGATATTTTATCATTTTGATGCATTTACGAGTGTTTTCGGATGTTTTTGCGATCTAATTTGTACAAAATGATGAGTATTTAGACACTTATCAATCCCCACACTAAGATATTGCTAGTCCCTAGCAATGTTTTGAGAAAATTAATGGATTTCATCTCTTTACCAAAAGCCATTACTTCGGGTAGCCAAATGTTTCAGTTCAAGTAAGAACCTTGGTACACCGATAACCAAATGATTTTGAGCAAATCACCGACTTCAACGGATTTGATTTGTCTTTACCGAGAGCCGTTTGCTACGGACTAATAACTCTTAGATAAAATATCTTTGGTGAGTGATTACCAATTATGGTTTTCCAATCGCCTTTACCACAAGCCATAAACTTGCGGGCTAGCCAACTCTTCACTTTTAAGGATATGGTGAAATGAATACCATACAATTTTGGGCAAATTGCAAGCCGTCAACGGATTTGAGATATCTTTACCAAGAGTCGTTTGCTCTGGATTAGCCAATCCTTTTGTTTATTAGACAAGGCGGATGATAACCATAAGATGAGTAAGTGTAAAACACTTACTCGAAAAAAAAAATTGGCCAAAATGGGGAATTAGGCGGTATAATTACATGATAAAATTCGTGAGAATTCCCCACACTTAGAAATGAATATTGCTCTCAATATTCAAAGTACCGCGGTTATGCCGAAACATAGAACGTAAAGGAAATACTAAGGCCATTATTTAGCAAGGATTTTTTTTTTTTTTTTTTTTAAACTCTTATATATACACAACATGTGGGCAACTCCCCACACTAGGGTGGTAGAAAGTAGAAAGAAGAAGCTAAACTGTCAAGTTTTGTCACACAAGCTAGCCACTTGTGAATGGCTAACCGTAACAAACTTGAACACTTCGAAAATATGGGTGAAAACCCATATGGCATGCTCTTTTTTGATTCCCGAGTCGCTAGCTTGACTCGATCCCGCATTCATTGGTTCATGGGGAAAGTTTGTAGATCCGGGACAATCACGGAGGAATGTCCTCTCCAAAGTAATGCTTCAACCGATGACCATTCACTTTAAAATTTGGACCATCGGTGAGATAACTCAATGGTGCCATAAGGATAAACCTTAGTGATAGTAAATGGACCGGACCAATGGTTTAAGCTTTCCGAGAAAATCTTCAATCTTGAATTGAAAAGAAGGACTCGATCACCGACGTTGAAAACGCGGTTCTTGATTTTAGAGTCATGAATCTTCTTTGTCTTTTCTTTGTAGATCAAAGAGTTCTCGTATGCTTGATCACGAAGTTCATTTAATTCATTCATTTGAACTTTCCGGTGATCACCAGTTGTCTGAATATCGAAGTTGGCATGTTTCAAGGCCCTGTATGCCTTGTGCTCAAGCTCAACAGGTAGATGACATGCCTTTCCGTACACAAGCTTGTATGGAGTACACCCGATGGGTGTTTTACAAGCTGTACGGAAGGCCCAGAGTGCGTCATCTAGCTTATCCGACCAAGAGGCACGGTTTTCGCCAACCGTTCTCTCCAGAATTCTTTTAATCCCCCGGTTGGAAACTTCCACTTTCCCACTTGTTTAGGGGTGATACGCAGAGAGAGCGGTGAGTTACACCATACTTCGCATGACTCTTTCAAACCGGTCATTGCAGAAATCGTGCCACGATCACCGATTATGGCTCGTGGGTTCCAAACCTAGCAAAGAGATTTCAAGAATTTCACAACAACTCGGGCATCGTTGGTGGGCAAAGCCTTAGCTTCAACCCATTTTGACAAGTAGTCAACGGCCACGGTATGTACTTATTATCGCGAGAAGAAGGAAATGGCCCGTAAAGTCAATGCCCCGGATGTCAAAATCTCACACACTTGAATGGCGTTTTGCGGCATTTCATTTCTTTATGAGATATTCCGTGGCGTTGACAAGCGTCACGAGCTTTGACAAATTCGTGGGCATCCTTGTAGATTGTGGGCCAATAGAATCGGAATCAAACACCTTCTTGGCGGTGTAGTTGGGGCTATGATGTCCCCAGTGGGGTCCGAATGGCAAGCTTTGAGAATGTCAATAGCTTCGACCATATACACATCGCGGATGACTTGATCCGCGCAAATTTTAAACAAGTAGGGTCGTCCCGAGTAATGTTTAACATCCTTGAAGAATTTGTTCTTCCGTTGGGACGACATCCTTTCACTATGAAGTTACCCGCATGGTAATTTGCAAAGTCGACAAACCATGGGGTAGAAGAGTTTCCACGAAAAGAAACGCATTGAGTGTCTCGAGAGGAAATGTTTCATTTATTTCTTTTTCTCGAAAACATCTTGGTGAGGGTTCTCTAATCGGACAGATGATCGTGACTGTGTTCTCGGCTCCTTTTTATCACGTATAATGATATCAAATTATTGCGGAGGAGAACCCAACGGACAATCTCGGCTTTGCATCTTGTTTTGCAAAGAGATATTTGAGAGCCGAGTGATCCGTATACACCACGCATTTGGTCAAGATGAGGTATGGCGAAACTTTTCAAACGCATACACCACGACTAATAGTTCTTTTTACGTAGTGGTGTAATGGGTTTGAGCTTCCGTCATAGTCTTACTCGCGTAGTGGATAGGTGAAAATGCTTGGTTTTGCTTTGCCCCAAGACCGCACCGATAGCAAAATCACTTGCATCGCACATGAGCTCAAAGGGTAAATCCCATCGGGGCAACTAGAATGGGTGCTTCCGTAAGCTTTTCTTTAGTGTTTCAAAAGCTTGACGCACTCGGGAGAGAAGATAAAAGGAGCTTCTTTTCAAGAAGATGGGTCATAGGCGAGCGATTTTAGAAATCTTGAATGAATCTACGATAAAACCCGGCATGACCAAGAAAACTCCTAATACCTTTGACGGTAGTAGGATGAAGCGGTTTAGCAATAACATCAACTTTTCTCTATCGACCTCAATCCTGTTTTTGAAATCTTATGGCCAAGGACTATGCCTTCTTTGACCATAAGTGGCTCTTCTCCCAATTTAGGCAGAGATTGGTGTCTTCACACCGTTTAACATTTTGTCTAAATGGGAGAGACATGTCTGAAATGAGTCCCCATGACCGAGAAGTCATCCATAAACACCTCCATTGTTTCCCGATCATGTCGTGGAATATGGCCATCATACATCGTTGGAGCGTGCGGGGAGCATTACATAAGCCAAAAGGCATACGTTTGTAGGCAAAAGTTCCGTATGGGCGGTGAATGTGGTCTTCTCTTGATCCCGTGGATCAATGGGGATCAAGTAACACGAGAAACCATCAAGGAAACAATAGTACTCATTCCCTTCTAATCTCTCAAGCATCCGATCCATGAAGGGTAGAGGAAAATGGTCTTCTGGTGGCGTCATTCAACTTACGATAGTCAATACACACGCCATCCCGTAACCAATCGAATTGGAATTAACTCATTTTCTTCATTCGTGACAACAGTTATGCCACCCTTTTTGGAACACGTTGAATTGGGCTAACCCAAGGACTATATGAAATTGGGTAAATCAATCACGCATCAAGAAGTTTGATAACCTCTGTTTGATAACATCATGGATTTTTGGATTTACTCTTCTCGATGTTGAGCTATTGGTTTGAAGTCATCCTCCATCAAGATTTTGTGAGTACAAAACTCGTGGTTGATACCCTTAATGTCGGAGAGTTTCAAGCAATTGCTTGCTTGTGTGACTTCAAGATCTTTATAAGAGCGACTTTTTCATCTTTACTCAAATCTCGAGCAATAATGACAGCAATTTATCATCACCTTCAAGAAATGCATACTCAAGATGAGGTGGTAAGTCCTTAAGTTCGACTTGAAATTCTTGATTTCTCAATGACTTGACTTCCTTGTTATGAAGTGTGGCGGGAGGAGTGGAGGAGAAGTGTCTGATTTAACAACTTCTCAAGAATAAGAATATCTCCTCCGGATTAATCTCATGGTGATTAATCTCTTACGAATTGCATCACTAATGTGAGGGTTGATGAGTGATCATCTTTAAGCAATTTCTCAATGAGAAGTATGTCCCCTCGATGTCAATTGGGCGTGATCAATTTCCCATGGAATGAATCACTAGCCAAGTATGCTTCAATCTCTTCCAAGATGAAGTCGCTTCCCTCAACGGAGTGAGAGAAGGAGTAAATTGGCTATGATAGGTTGAGAAGATGTGGTGGGACTCCCACTCACGTAATTATGGAATAACCAAGAACTTCTTGAGAGTACTCTTGAAGCAACATCAATGATATCTATTCGGTTAACCGACTCGGAATCATAGTTTGCGGAGTACCTCAAGTTTGATCAAGGTTAAAGGTGATGCACTTCATTACCAACACGTAATGTGATTTCTTGCTCAAATACATCAATGAGAGCACGACCCGTTCTCGTGAATCCTCTTCCAACAATGAGAGGAACCCGTGGATCGACATCGAAATCAACAACTACAAAGTCACCGGAAAATGGAACTTTCCTACTTTCACAAATCGTCCTCGGCAATTCCAAGAGGACGGGATATTGTACGATCCGCAAGCTAGAGAGTCATGCATGTAGGAGTAAGGTCCTAAGAAAAGTTTCTTCCATCTTGAATGAGGCATCGGGTTTATGCTTGCACCAAGATCGGCTAAGGCAAAGCATTCAACTATTCACGGAAATACACAAGGTAAGAGGAACTTTCAGGATCTCCAAGCTTCTCGGGAAGCTTCTTCAAGATAATCTGCAGAGCGCTTCTCGTTCGAGGAGTTTAGCCATTTCAAACGACTTTTCCTTGTTGCTTAACATGTGTTTGAGAGTTGATGCAAACTTGGGCATCAACATGATAGCATCCGCGACTTTATGTCAAAATAAAGTTCTTGGAAAATTTGAAAGAATTTTTCCATTTGTTGACCGGCTTTCTCGCTGAGCTTTGCTCGTGTAAATGTGATGGGTAAGGAATAGAAGATTTGGATTTGGTATTTTCAATGGGAGCTACAGGAGGTTCAAAACAACTCTGGATTGGATTTAGGTTTCGGGACAACTTTGAGGATGGACATTGTTGGTACTTAGTTATTAGTAGGAAGTTCCTTGTCCTTTGTCGCCTCGGGTTCACTTTCCACTACCTTTGGGAGAGAAGAAGAAGAGGTAGTAGGAATAGTGGGTCCATCATATGAAGTACCACTTGGTTGTGATCGCCTTTGCATCGCCCCGGATTAGCGATCGTGTTGCTAGGTAAAGTACACAGCCCGAGGGTCGATCATTTAAAGACTTCTTTAATTGATCCGTGACCAACACCTGTTTGTCTCCTCTTGAGTCTTCATGAATTGCCTTAAAAGCTCATCGGATGTTGATACGGAGGAGGTGGAGGGACAATTTGAGGTCGTATGTTACGGTTATAGCGAAATTCCCTTGATTAGGGTTCATATTCCCCGAAATTGATTCCTCGATTGTAAGTGTTTTGATTAAGATTTCCTTGATGTTGGAAACCTTGATTGGGTCCGAATAGAAATTACCTTGGTTTTGATAACCTTGGTTCATTCTTGGTTGGTTCGATTCCGGTTAGGATTCAGTTGAAACCGGGTGGTGCTGATAAGTATTAGCTCGGTAGTTTGGTTCATTTTGAGGGCGCTATTGATTACCTCCTTGATTTGAAGTACCGGCTATAGCATTAGCTTCAAACGGACTACCATCGGTGGCGATCAGTTGTAGTATGCATGAGGACCACCACAAGTAACACAAACTTCAACTTTCTTCACTTCACCATATGATGGTGTCGTGTGAAAGTGACTTTCTTTGGTTAGCAAGAACCAAAGCTCGAACAATATCCATGAGTTTGTCAATCTTAGCATCGGTGCTAGATGTACTCATGGGAGATGAAATAGAAGGTCCAAGATTAGACTCAGTATGATATGTGTTTGTGCGGAAAGGACGGACCTGGGACTTGTTTTCAATGATTTGCAAGGCTTCTTTTGTGGTCTTGCTCAAGAAATTACCTCCCGCGGAGGCATTCATGCAGCCTTGCTAGCAATATAGTCACTAGCACCAATCACCAGAGCAACCAGCACTAACCCTTTAGATCCATCAAACCTACATGACGTTGCTTTTCAGCCCTCCCTTCACGAGCTAAATCCAAAACCGCAACCAGCGCACCTAAGATATCTCGATCTCTCTGCTGCGTCTCCAACATGCACTCAACTGCATTAGGAGAAACATCATAAAATGGAATAAAAGACTGGCCTTCTTGAATTAGTCGATCTCTTCTCTCAATGTTAGCCTCAAGATCAGCACATTTCTGCGAAATGTACATGACCATACTCTCATTCTCTCTCCATTCTTGCACAAACAGATACTTAAAGCAATGCTGGAGCTTATTAGAACCACAACACTCCTTTAAATGGTCAATGTTTGGTGTTGCACCCATTTGTGGTTAGATGTGAGGTGAATGCAAAATGCCTAACCAAACTCATCCTTATATAGGCAACAAAAACAGACAGGGTGTAAAAAAATTACTTGTAACACCTATCAAAGTGTAACACACCAATTATTTATACAGTTACTTAATCTTGGAACCACAATCACCACTCAATCATATTGCCCTAAATCTCGCCTTGTGCATTGAAGCCACTTGTAAGCCTCTTTGACCCAATTTGGAATGTTAACTGTAAAAACAGCTTATAAGCTCTAATCTTTGTGTTTCCATGATCATTAGTTATAATTAAGTCTAATTAAGCTTTAAAACCAGTAGTTTGTTTCTTCTAAATCGGTATATTGTTAAAATCTTCATTTGATGAAGATATTTTGCATAGTTGTAATTTTCAATATGTATGTTGTTAGTGATCATGGTTTATCAGCTTATTTAGCCTTAATAAGTGATAATATCAACTTCTCGCAATCATGTTCCATGGTCTGAATCCATGGTTACTCTTCAAAAACTCAAAATCATGTTTATAAAAGTTGTTTGGTTTTACTCATTTCATCTCGTGTTAAAGGTTGTGCAAGATCTGTTCTTGGCTTGTCCTCATGCCCCACTAGGTCTAAATATCTCGATTTACCAAAGAAAACTAGTTCTCATTAGTGTAAAAGTCAAAATCACTTGTAATCTCATCCTTACCTTATAACTCATGGAGATTTATAAGTGTGAAACTTCATCTTAGCAGCTCATAACTTGTTACTTTAGCTTTATACATCCTTATTATAGCTTAACTTAACATAATCATGAGTAGCATTGATTCAAAACTCACAAAAGTCAACTGCTTAGTTTTCAATAAAAGTCAAATTTTCAAGATAGCTTTAGATAATTTAGAATAACTTATATAGGACTTAATATTGAGTTTCCTGACTTGAGCTTTTGGAAGTATAAAAATCTAGCAGCTCATCTCTAACCTAGTGTATTTTGTATTTTCTCGTGAGCTTGTTTACTAGCTTAACTTTTAGCTTATTTCAAGTGCCATTTTCAAAAAGTGCCTCGACCAGGAATTTTATTAATCGCTTTTTCATAGGTTTGTAGAGAGCTCAATTGTTGGTCAAAACTTGTGATATTTGGTTCTTTGGAAAGCCAATCAAGCTTCTAGAGGTCCCAAGTTTACATCAAGATTTTCTAGCTTGTTTACCTAGCTCGCATAAGCTTATCATTTTGTACTAAAATCCGATTCACCGAGTTTTACCTGAATTGACAGTGTTTTGAAAATCTTCTCCCAAGCTCATAAGAGCTTTCATGGTCTCGAGTTTTGGTTTACTTGGTCTCAACTAGGTCTAGTACAAGTTCCAAGTTCTACTTTTCAATTTTAGCTTATCGAGTGTACTGTGCAATAGCTTAAAGTAACATACCAATTCGCTGTTCATTATTCAAGATCAAACCTCAAATCAGTTTAAACTTGTAATCGAGGTTCATGGTTTGTTGTTTTTGGTTGAAATAGAGTTGTTATAGCTTAATATAGCATCTCGTGAAGGTTTGGTAGTCTTTGGTTAACATTTAGCTTTTTCAAGTGTTTATTTATTAGCAATACAATCAGCAGCTGCTTATTTCTCTACACAAGACCATGTTTTTCTATTTTTCATAGATTCATTATATTAAAATAGACTTTTCCTGAAATTTTCATTATTTTTCATAATCGCTGCTATTTTTAGTAATTAAAAATGCTTTTAGGTATTTTTAAATAGCTTTTAATACTAATAAATTATAAAAAGTCCAAAAAATGATTTTTCAATTTTCTTAGGTTAAGATAAATATAAATAATATAAAAAGTATTTTTCCATAATTTTCTTAGTTTAAAAAGTATTTTTAGCATTTTAATTAGTTTTAAATAGTTTTAAATTAATAATAAATACATAATAAGTCTAAAAATATAATTTTAGTTTTAAAATAAGTTTTATCATATTTTAGATTTTTCCAAGTTTTAATTTCATTTTTCTAGGTTAATTTTGTATTTTCTTGTATTTTAGTGCAATTTAAATACTTAATAAATAGTTTTAATTAATAATAAATAATTAAATAGTTGTAAAATAATTTTATTTTTCTAATAATTTTTTTTATTATTAGGATTCCAAAAGTATAATTTTTATCTTTTTAGGCTCTTTATTTCTTTAAAACTCACTTTTTATTTTATACGTAGACGCAATTTTATTTTAAACGTAAGTTTTAAGTTTTAGGTTTTAAACGCTCATCGCCTTTAAAAAATAGTGATAGCGCTTTATTTAATAGATTTTATCTTTTTAATCTTTTTAATTTGCATTTAAGTCATATTTGTAAATCTTTTCTTTAGTATAATTATCCATCGAAACCTTATCGATTGCATATCCTTAGTGATCATTCTACCATCTCTGATTAAGTGTTTTAACACCAATTCATCCTCCGGTGGACTAAACCAACCTGTGAATTCCCTATCTTCCTCCGATCTAAATTGTATTTATGTTTGAGCGCTTTTAAGTCTATTTGACTTGACTGTTTGCCTTAATCACAATTTTACGCCGAGTCAGTCGTTGTCTTCACTACTATCTGACATACTTAGCCTTATAGAAGTTACAAGTTTAACACCTAACCATTTAACAACTTTTCCTAAAGTGTTAGTAAACCCAAAACAATATAAAACAACAAAACAATCAGAACGTCAGACAGTTTTTTAAGGTGATTCTTAAAGAAATACTGGTTAACGGACGATACCAAAATATTTCCCAAAAGTTTTAAACCCCATCAAGACAAATCATACCTACGCCTTTTCGGTGGTACTTAATTGAATACATAAAATCAACCACCGAATCAAGGCACAGACTACCTAACCGGGAAGCGACCATAAATAAGTTCAGAACATCGATTAAAACTTGCCTTTGTGTCACTTCAGATTGGTGTACCTTTTTCAAAGAAGCCAATTCATCCGTGATTATTGGTTAAGTTCACTTGTGTTTTGCCTCATTTGTTTTGGAAATTGATTTTTATACTTAGTGACAAGACTGCTCTTCCGCTCTACAAGTCCACTTTCCGAACTAGGAAACATTCCTCGCAGACGTGAGGACGCTCACTTCGCCACCGTGGATCGAGGAACGCCTACCACCACCACCACCGTCGAAATGGCGTAAGACAAACCTATGAATGAGCTTCTCAAGCACCCATCGAGGTTACGGAGATGCCATTGTCCCAAACATTGCGGGCCGATACCTTCGAACTCAAGCACCGGGTGCTTAACTGTAACCCAAAGCCAATTCTATGGTTTTGAGCGATGATCCTCATGCACACATTCGATGGTTCAATAAAATTGCATCAACCATCAAGTACAAGAATGTCCCATCCGGCTATCAAGCTTCTTCTGCTCCCATTTTCTGTAGGACAAGCCGGAATTGGCTTGAGAAACAACCCCTCGCTCTATAGAGACATGGAAGATCTAGTTACCAAGTTTGTTAACGAGTTCTATCCTCCATCCCGAACCACAAGTCTTAAGAATGAGATAATGAAATTTTCTCGTAGATTTGATGAATCATTCGGGAGGCATGGGATCGTTATAAAGAATTGCTCATGAGTGTCCACATCATGGTTTTACCGAGTTAATGCAAATGGATACTTTATAATGGTCTCGAGACCACCGACCAAGACTCTTCAATGCCTCCGGAGGTAATTTCCTTAGCAAACCACCAAAGAAGCCTTACAAATCATTGAAAACAAGTCCCAGTCCGTTTCTTCCGCACTAAGACATATCAAAATCATTTAATGCCGGACCTTCTACTTCATCTCCGCGTGAGTACATCTAGCACCGATGCTAAGATTGATAAACTCACCGATGTCGTTCGTGCTTTGGTTCTGCTAACCAAAGAAAGTCACATTCACTCGTACACCAACACATGGTGAAGTGAAGAAAGTTGAAGGTCTTGTGGTGGTCCTCATGCATACTACAACCAGATCGCCACCGATGGTAGTCCGTTTGAAGCAAATGCTATAGCCGTAGTTCAAATAAGGAGGTAATCATTGACCTAGAAATTATCCAAGTGATAGAAATCATCAAGCACCACCCTTTTAACCGTAATCCTAACCGAATCGAATCAACCTAGAATGAACCAAGGTTATCAAACCAAGGAAATTTCTATCCGACCCAATCAAGGTTTCCAACAACAAGGAACCTTCATCAAAACAATTTCAATCGAGGGAATCAAATTCATGGGAATGTGAATCCTAATCAAGGAATTTTCAACAAGGTCATAATCAAAACATTCGACCTCAAAATTTCCTCCTAATCCACCTCCCATCATTACTCCTCCAGACCATCATCCGATGAGTTATTGGGCAGCTTTATGAAATCCCAAGATGAGATGAACAGATTGTTGGTCACCGATCACGATCTCAAGAAATCTTTAAATGATCGACCGAGCTCGTGTACTTTACCGAGCAACACGATCGCTAACCCGAGGGCGATGCTAAGCGCGATCACGACCCAGTATGGTGTGTTTCATACATGGACCCGCTATTCCTTCTACTCTTCTTCTTCCAAAGGTAGTGGAAAGTGAACCTCCGACATAATGGACCCACGACTCCATGCCCCCTCCCGTGGCAATGAGTCAAGTTACCAAGGAGACAACGGACAAAGTGCATTATTCAAGTCCAAGTAATACCGACAAGTCCCACCTTCGGTAGTCCATCCTCGTTGTCCGAAACCCAAGTCTAATCCAGAGTTGTTTTGAACCACCGTAGTTCCCGCTGAAAATATCAAATCCAAATCTTCTATTCCATATCCATCACGCTTGAATGAGCAAAAGCTCCGTGAAAAGCTAGTCATCAAATGGACAAATTTTTCCAAATTTTCCAAGAGTTACATTTTGACATAAGCTTTGGATGCTATCATGCCGATGCCCAAGTTTGCATCGACCCTCAAACACATGTTAAGCAATAAGGAAAAGTCGTTGAAATGGCTAAGACTCCTCTAAACGAACCGCTCTGCGGAGCTATTCTAAAGAAGCTTCCGTAAAAGCTTGGAGATCCCGGAAATTTCTTACCTTGTGTATTCCTGTGAATGGTTGAATGCTTTGCCCTAGCAGATCTTTGGTGCAAGCATCAACTGATGCCTTATTCATTGAAGAAACTTTCTTCCCGAACTTACTCCTACATGCATGACTCTCGAGCTTGCAGATCGTGACATAATATCCCGCCCTCTTGGCATTGCCGAGGACGATTTGAAAGTAGGAAAGTTCCATTTCCCACCGACTTCGTGTTGTTGATTTTGATGCCGATCATCGGGTTCCTCTCATTGTTGGTCGAGGATTCCCGAGAACGGGCCGTGGTCTCATAGATGTATTTGAGCAAGAAATCACATTGCTGTTGGAAATGAAGTCGCCACTTTTAACCTTGATCGACTTCGAGGTACTCGCAAATTATGATTCGAATCGGTTAACCGAATAGATATCATTGATGTTGCTTCAAGAGTACTGCAAGAAGTTCTTGGTTATGATCATAATTCTTCGAGTGATAATCTCACCCATTCATCTCAACCCATCATCGCCAATTCTACCCCTTCTTACCCCATTTGAGGAAAGTGACTTCATCTTAGAAGAGATTGAAGCATACTTATCCAAAGGATTCTGCTCCATGGGAAATTGATCACGCCCAATTGACATTGAGGAGACATATTTCTCATTGAGAAGTTGCTAATGATGATCCATCATCGCCCCTCACTCTACCGATTCAATTTCGGCGAGATTAATCAAATGAGATTAACGGAGGAGATTTTCTTCTTGAGAAATTGTTAAATCATGACATTTCTCTCCCTTCCATCAAACTTCATAACAAGGAAGTCAAGTCAGAGAAAATCAAGAATTTCCCGAGGTTGAGCTAAGGACTTACCACCTCATCTCGAGTATGCATTTTGAAGGTGATGATAAATCATCACTGATGATTGATAGATATTTGATAAATGCTGCAAAAGTCAGCCTCATAAAATCTTGAAGTCACACAAGCAAGCAATTGCTTGAAACTCTCCACATTAAGTATCAACCCCGAGTTTTGTACTCACAAAATCTTGATGGAGGATGACTTTAAATAGCTCAACATCGAGAAGAGTAAATCCAAAATCCATGATGTTATCAAACAAGAGGTTATCAAACTTCTTGATGCGTGATTGATTTACCCGATCTCGTGATAGTCCTCGTTAGCCCAATTCATTGTGTCCTCAAAAGGGTGGCATAACTGTTGTCACAAAATGAAGATAACCGCCACCCTCCCAAACGCAGTTACTTGGTTCACCATCCCAACGTCTGGCATCCCAATCTGGTAAATTCTCCCATTTTGAAAATACTAAGTCCACTTATGCGTTTTGGTTCCTCTTTTCCTTGAAATTCCGTACTTGACTTACGTTTACGACTTCCCTGTTCAGATGCCATCTCTTGCATAACTTTTTTACCCTTGTCTGACTTGCTATTCATTTTTTTCTGAGAACATATTTAACCTATCTTGTCAGAATACTAAAAAACAAGATTAGTTATACATTTGAATGAACAAGGTAGGTTACCTGTTTTCTGGGCAATGGTTCCATACATGCTTCACGGGTGTGCCATACGGTACCACACCTTCCACATTTTACAACTTTTGGCTCCTCATTTTTTGATCGGATACAATCTTTGTTTTTAGGTCTTCCTGCTTGCCTCTTGTCCATCAACGGTGGTTTAACCTTTTGCAAGTTACCCGGATCATGCCATCTTGACTCCAATTCCAAAGGATACACCATTTCATGATATGTGCCTTTGAGTGCAGTTTTCGTAAACCATGTTTCCGCCCATTTATTACAGTTAGTCAAATTTTCTTCTCTACACACGGCACACACATGACCACATGGTAGTCCTGAAAGTTGCCATTTCCTGCACGTTGTTCGTAATCAAAAACCATACACGAATAAACAACATTTACCGTAATAAACAACCTGGTTATTGCAGGTACCTGCAAGTGCATTCACTTTTTAGAAAATCAACAATATGACTATAACGATGGTCTAGAACTTGGTACACACCACACATGGCAATGCCTCTTACTTCCCAATTAGCACTCTTTAACATTCTCTGCTCAACCTTCCTAGCTGCCTATTGTGTAAGTTCAAATTTTGATGCGACTACAAAATAAACATACATCAGGTAACATTTATTGAACAAGTAAATGAGAGACGGCGAATATATAGTTATACCGTAGTATTTTTCTCGACGTTCGAAATACCAATCTTGTAGAAGCCTTCTGTAGTACTCCAAGAGCATAGTTATTGGTACCTTTCGAACGTGCCTTGTTAATGAATGTATTGATTCTGCACTGTTTGACGTCAAATAATTGTATCTTTTCGATTGCAATATGCCCTTGAACACTTTTCATACCGGCGTCTTCAAGTTTTTGACGGCTTCGATTTTTTGCACTGAAGCTCGAAATTGCTTTATCAAAATCTTGATTGTATAGGTTTTGCACACCTTCCAAAGTACAAAGCCTTATGCTTTTTCCGGGTCAAATTGCAATTCATCATCAAGTGACGACAACAATAACCATGAAAGCAATTTGGAAAAACTGTGTCACAAGCTTTTGTTATTGATTGATGCCTGTCTGAAATAATCGCCAGATTAGGCACTTCACCAATGCATTCTTTCAACCAACTCAAAAACAATGTCCAGGCTTCAGCGGTCTCACACTGTGCGACCCCAGTAGCGATTGGAATAATCTAATTGTTTCCATCCATACCAACAGCAAGCATGTTGGTTCCAAGATACTTCCCTTTCAGATGCGCAGCATCAATTATAATCAATGGCCGCATGAAGGCTATAAAACTCCGAATCTAGTATCGTTAAGTATATGTTAGTGCTTAGTATACGTTAAAGCTTAATATGTTAGTGCCTGTTCTAAGGTTTTTCCTGGAGATATTTACGGGATCACGTTGTTTCGCAGCGGGTATTGTTGGTATTAAACATCGCCACAACCTTGCGCGATATTCTTGTTGACATATGCTCGATCCGGGATTTCCGCCGCAAGGAGGTTGATATTGGGCTTTTGGAGACGGGATGATCCTTGCGACCACCGACATATTACTCTACTCTTGGGATAGTGGACGCGATGTATGTATTGATCTTACGGGTTCGTCGCCTTTGACGCAATCCGGTTGATTGATTTTATACTGTGGCGGCGATCGCTGATGTCGCCAACAAACGGGTTAAGTACGATGCTAAATGTGCGGATATTGGGTATGGGTTTCTCCCTTCTTTTTCTTCTTTTGGAGAACTTGAGAAAGATGCGCTTGCCTTACTCAAGCGTATTCGACGCTTCTCGATGACTCGGGATATTGGGCGCGTCAGCTAGCTCATATCTTTAATAGGATTGGCTTTACCATTGCTAGAGGTGTGGGAGCTCATTGGTTTCGAGGCTCCCCACTAATCTTTGTAATCCTATGAGTTTTAATAAAAGTGTGATTTATTATAATAATAATAATAATAATAATAATAATAATAATAATAATAATAATAATAATAATAATAATAATAATAATAATAATAATAATAATATTATTATTATTATTATGCCGGCGTATTGATTATTGTTATGACCGGGATGACCGATTTTATGCCGGGCGTGCGGTTATTGATGCCGCACAACGTAAGCGTGTCAAGCACGATGCCAAATGTGCGGATATTGGATATGGGTTTCTCCCTTTCTTTTTCTTCTTTGGGGAACTTGAGAAGGATGCGAGAACCTTACTTGAACAGATTAGGCGATTCTCTATGACTCAAGACGTTGGGCGCGTCTTGCGGTTCATATTTTTAATAGGATTGGTTTTGCTATTGCTAGAGGTGTGGGGCCCAGTTGGTTTCTCGGCTTCCCACTAATTTCTTGTAAAATCCTATGAGTTTTAATAAAAAAAAAATAATAATAATAATAATAATAATAATAATAATAATAATAATAATAATAATAATAATAATAATAATAATAATAATAGTAATAATAATAATAATAACAATAAATATAAATCTTCCGAAACTTACCAGAAAACCAAATGCTACAAAACCATCTTAAATCTTCCAAAGATCGTCAGATCGATGTGTGTTACCGTCCCTCATTTTTAGCTTTAGGTTATGACAATATAAAGCTAATCGCTCAAACGATTCTTCATGTTTACCTTTCAACACCTCAAATGCCAAATTCCTACCTCCCCAAGCTTGTTTGTAAGAAATGTTTACTTTCCATTCAAGACTCATATCTTTTGTATGTCCTTTCCAAGATATACCCTCCGATTATCTTTCAATTTTTCGATTAGTAACCGACTAAGTAATTTCATTGTCGCATTACGATGATTAGTATGTAATGCGCCTCTTGAACATGTGGACATCGTTGATGCTAGATACAAAGAATGTGCTATCCATTTTTTACAGTGTATATGTTCCATGAGCGACCTTCATTTATACATTTCACGTTGTACCTCGTGCTTTGAGATTTATTAACTTTGTATTCAAAACGCTCAACTAATGATTTCTTTCCAATAGCAAATATGCATTACGCCTTATTATAAAATTCTTTATGTTTGAAAAAAGCGGTATCGTTTTACGGGAATCAATGTTTTTAATTACGGTGTGGTGTAGTTGGTGGCATGGGCATATTTTTAAATGAGTTTCTTTGCGACATAGGAAGTGAATGATCAAAGTTGGTGAAAAGAGTATTCTTCAACCTTTGGGGTGTCATGATAACCATCTTTGTGAAGCAACGGAATATTCGGATCTAATGATAAATGATTAGAAGTCGAGGATGATTTTACCTCAAAGGTGGTGGTTCTTTTATTGAAATGAACAGAGCACGAGTTTGAACATTCTTACAACATACTTCATGAATGAAGAATTGGGCGTCATCATCATCAACAACGTCCAATTCCATGGAACCATCTTTGTAAGATAACCTCACTTTAGCATTTTGTGTGTCTTTGACACCGTCAACCTTTTTCTTGACATATGCCACTAGTTTATTGAAAGTGATATTTTTAGGTAGTTTAACTGCATGTTTCGATGATGGATGCATTAAATAAACCTTAAACTAGAATTGTCATAATAATCCATTGTTGTGTTTTGAACAAATTTAGGTAGAAATAATTCTTAGAGTTTACATTAAACTCTAAGAACTAAACCAAGTGCAAATTACCAGCCCTTTGTACTTGTGCATTTACTTAGGTTGCCCAACAATGTCAACTTTCTAAGGTTGCCCGAAATTAGTGTATCATCAAAGATACACTTTAATGAGTGTATGAAGTATGAACCACCCTTTGTGATTGTTTATTATTAATGTTGTACTTGTGCCAACTGCCTAAAATTTACTAAGATACACATTTATTTGTATTATATGAAAATTTTATTAAGTTGCCTAAGCTTGGCAACCGCCATTGGATGAAACTAATAACTTATCCCAACTCGTAGTCGGACAAATGACACAGTACATATAGATTGTTTGAGTAATCTCAATTTCATATTTGAAGTAATGTCTAACGGTAAAAATCATTACTTTTGTTACTATACTTATGTTAGTATACTATAAATAGTTTTAGTAATATATTTATGATCCTTCGTTTTTTTTTAAATTTATATATTTTTTTTACATATATAACAGGGATTGTGCGTAAGCGTTTGTCTTTTGAAGTCGAAAGACCATGTGAGGACGTGCTTAATAAAATATTTCGGGAACAACTTAACAAAAGATCTAAGGAGGATGTAGCTGAAAAATGTGCGGTGGCAGTCAAGGAAACAAGTGAAAAGAATAAAGATGAGCACAAAAAAATAAATGGAAATGTGGATGGTGAGAAGTCGATTACCGAGCAGCATGAAGTTGAAGTAATAATGGAACTACTAGCCGAACAAGATAGGGATGAAAGAGAAATGGAAGAGAGAATGCGGCAAGACCGGGAACACGAGGAGCTGTTCTATAAGATAGAATAAGCTCACCTTGGAAGCCAACTTGGATGCGCTGCTGAACAGTCAAAATGAAGGATAAATTTAGTTAAACTTAGATTATCAGCCTCCAGACTTGTATGTTTGTTTCCTAAACTTAATCTTAGTTCCAAATAAGATGTAATTGACTTCTTTAAAGTTAATATATTTCACTTTCCAGATCTCCAGACTTGCATGTTTGTTTCCAGACTTACATACTTAGAAATTATTCATTAATTAATAAAACTGCATCAAAGGATGCAGTGGTAGATACTTCCCATTCATACAACCATCTAATAAGTACATCAATAGTCAGCCACTAAGGACTACTATCAAAAGTCTACTACATCAACATAACCACCTAAACCATCTATGGCCTCTTTGCTATGGCCCATGCTGGCATCTTCTGCTGAACTCCTTGTCCCCCAATAACATCCCACACATTTGGGCAAGCAAGTCCCCTCACTCTCTCTGTTTTGGGGGGGTACTGATGAGGATGGACTAGCTGGTTGTGGTGGAGCTGCAAGTGCTTGAAGAGATGGAGTTGTGAGTGGTTTTGGTTGGATGGAAGAGGGTCCAGCAGGAACAGGGTTTGTCCTTATAAAGGTGAGAGATGTTTTTCTTGGAGGAAAATAGTTCTCCCAAGTATTGTTTGAGGATGAACTATTAGAAGAATCTGAATCTGAAGAGATTTCCAGTGGATGTTTTGGTGAGCCACTCATGTTGCCTAAAATGTTTTCGAAATAGTTAATGAAAGAAAGACTCCTAGAGAGAAGAATTTTTGGGAATACAAGAGATATGTGTGGTTTATGGGTGATATGTTATTAAATAGAGTTAAAAAGAAATCAGTGAGTTAAATGTGTAGAAGGTGTGAGTTGTTGTGTAGTAAATGAAGTCATTGACTTAAGGTGGACGTGTAATGACTTGGAGTTGACTATTTGACTAGGTGTTTAGCACTTAGTCTAAGCACTGCTGGTTGTGGGCAACCCACTACTAGTATCTTTCTAACCACCGCTGGAAGTGGGCAACCCACTGCTGTCGCAGTTTTGATGAAAATGGAAACCCAATTGGGCTGTTGTGTAACATGATGGTGATAAAGTATTTAAATGTGAAAAAGGTGTGTGTTGTTGTAGAGTAAACCTAGTCTTTGACTTAAGGTGGACGGGTCATGACTTTGGAGTTGAGTATTTGACTAGGGGTTTACCACATTGTCTAAGCACTGCTAGTTGTGAGAAACCCACTGCTAGTATATTTCTAACCACCGCTAGATGTGAGCAACCCATGGCTAGTATCTTTCTAACCACCGATGGATGTGGGCAACCCAGCTCGATGAGTGTGTAAATACTCATCATTTGTGTACAAAATAAACGCAAAATCATCTGAAAACACTCGAAACACATCAAAATGATCAAAATATCACAAATCGTTGTTTTATGTGTTTCAAATGCAAAATTATCAAAATCGGATGAAAATGTATCAAGTTTGCAAAATTGGCGCTTTAGTCCCCAAGTTTCATAAATTGTCAAAAATAGTCCACGAGCCATAATTTCAAAAGCAAAAGTCACCAAAGGTCCTTTTAAAATCAAAAGTTGTCAAAATAAGTCCTTTGGTGAAAAATATACAAAGTTTGAGAAATTTACAAAATGGTCCTTCAGTTTCAAAATTGGCGAAATTGGTCCACGAAATGTGAAAATGGCAACATTGGTCCTTATACTTTCGAGAGTATCACTTTTGGTCCCTTGAAACAAGTTTGATGAATTGGCGACTTAGGCCCTCAACTTTCGATTTTACAACATTAATCCTTATAGTTTAAAACCTTTCACTTAATTTTGGACCCCGCCTATTACGGACCCTTGTCATAATACAATTGTGAACCCCCTATTATTATCTCTTTGGTCAATCTGGTCAATATCTTCAACCCGCCAAAAGTCACCATCTCAACTTGCTTTGCTCGCTACTAGCTTACACCCCATCCCCTCCTCAATCCCACTCTCCCTGTTCCTCACCTCCAACTAACTTCCAAACATCATTAAATGCACCCCAACCCTCACTCAACCCCAATGGGCAAAAAGAAAATGGCGCCAAAACCTATTTAAGCGGTTGAGATTAATTCGTGGTCATTCAAGGGCTAGGATTGGTGGGATACATTGAAGTGAGAGAAGATGAGTTTGGATATAAAAGAGCATAAGGAAGCAAGTGAAGATGCTTTTAGTTTTATTTTTATCTTCAAATGTCGTTTTAATTTAAAGTCCTTAAATTAGTGTAGAATCATTGTATCTTGTTTCTTTGTATCAAACTAAGATATTTGCATCATTAAAACTTGTTTACAAGTATTAATTCGAGTTATATCAAAGTTCCTTGTTTTGAAACTCACTTTGTTGAATATTGCAATTTCAAAGTCTTAGATACAAGGCTTTATCGACTTATTTTCAAACTCATATAGGCTTATATCGACTTATTATAGCTTGTTATAAACTTATATTCAAGTTTGAAGCCATTTTGGAATCGGGTCAACAAAAGTCAAACATGGGTCAATATGGCAATGGAAAGGTGCGATGGGTGAAGCGATGATGGATGTGGGTTAAAATAGTGATCATTGGGTTGAATAAGTAGATTAGAGGTTCATTGGGTGTGTTTGCATGCCATTGTGGCGAGAGGACAAACTGTAAGTCATTTAAGAATTTCTTTGCATTATCTGCTAGTGTAGTTAAACTGGTTTAATCTTGTCTAATTAGTTGTATTTAGGACTTCTTTAATTAGTTTGATCATTAATTCATAGTTGTTCAAAGGTCTAGCTCGGTTTTACTTGTTTAACAAGAGTATCAAGGGTGTTTGGTTTCTTGAATTTTCATCTCGAAGCCTAATAAGTAGTTAAGTTACATTGTATCATGTTTCTCAAGTATAATTGAACTTAGTTTGGTCATTAAATTGGGTGCGCTAGAGTTAAAAGTCAATATCCAACTCAAACAATCTCAACAGCTTAACTGTTGAGATTTTTGGACATCCGAAACTTGTTTTATGTTCCAAAGTTATAACCAAGGCTTGCGGCTACATTTCAAACATTAACATCAAGTTCAAGACTTAAAAGCGTTAGTAAAACTCAATAAAGTCAACTTTTCATTATTTCATCAAAAGTCAAAACCGAAAATGTCATTTTGAGCCAACCGAGGGAATTTTATAGGATTCATTTTAGACAAAATTCAAAGGAAATTGTTATTTTGAAAACTTCTCGGGTCTATTTTCTTGTAGCTATTTTTGTATAATTTTGCAATTTATTTACAAGCTCCAAACAGGCTTATACTTTTGGTCCATGTTGCCACGCTTCATCGTCTCGGATCTAGCGAGATTTTCTCGATTTTGCATCGATTGCACATGCTCAATAGAGGTTCTCATGGCACGATTTTTGGTACACCTGGTCTCACCTAGGTTTTTCCAAGTTCCAACCAAGTAGTTTTCCTTTTGAGCTTATTTTCAAGCTTGTGCTTGTCTTGAAGTCACTACCAGAACCGATTTTAGCTAAACACTCAAAACATCAAATCTTAGCAATCTGTCAATTCAGTGGTATTAGCTTGTTGAAACTAGTTGCATTTAGTCACATTTAGCTTATTATAGCTTCATTATCGGTCTGGTAGCTTTTGGTAAGCTTTTGGCTTATCAGTGCTTATTTCAATAAACACTTCATTAGCGCTTCATATTTCTCCACATAAGGACCTGTTTTCCATTTTTCTCATATTCCTAATATTATTTTAAAGTTTTCCTGAAATTTTCAGATTTTTCCTAGTTGTTTTGCTATTTTCCTAATTTAAATTAGTTTTAAGCATTTTAATTAGCTTTTAATACAAAAATTAAGAAAAGGTTCAAAAATAATTTTCAATTTTCTTAGGTTTAGATAAATATAAAAAGTAAAAAAGTAATTTTCCATATTTTTCATAGTTTATTTGGTAATTTTAGTAATTTAATTAGTTTTAAATAGTTTAAAATCATAAAAATAGAGAAATAACGAGAAAAATACAAAATAGTTTTGAAAATTCTAGTTTGATATTTTAGACTTTTCCATTTCATAATTTTACTTTTCTAGCTTTATTTCCTAATTTCTTGTATTTTAGGTAATTATTAAATAGTTAAAAATAGTTTTTAATTAATAATAATTAATTAAATAGTTGTAAAAATAGTTTTCTTTTTCTAAAAAGTTTCTTTTATCATTAGGTTTGTAAAAATATAATTTTCATAATTTTAGGGTTAATATTGATTTAGTTTCACTTTTTATTTTGTACGTCGCGTAGATTTTTAATTCAGTTTTATAAAAACATAAAAACAAAAACATCATTGTAAAAATAGTGATAGCGTTTATTTAATAGATTTTATCTTTTTAACTTTCTTTAAATTGCATTTAAGCCGTTTTTAATTTGTTGGCTTTTTCCTTAGTTATAATCATATTCCAAATCCTTTTCCTACAAATCTCGCGATCACTAAACGTTTGATAATCCATTGCACAACTCATTGGGACTTAACGACCGGAAAACCCTATACTCTCCGGATTTCATTGTATTGGTTTTGAGCGGTTTTAAGTCATTATATCCGTCATTCACAAGTGGCGGACTTGCGTGATGAGACTTATTGTTTGGATCCGATCAAATTTTGGCGCCACGCTTGGGAGTTGTGCTAATTGTCCTCGTCTAGCAGATTAGTTGTTTGAATACTCACTCATTTGTTCATATCATCCATCATATCTATCTATATATATCCATATTATCTTATAAAAATCCAAAACCCAAAATATCCAAAACGTATAAAACACAAAAATATTTTTCTTTTGTTTCTATATATGTATCAAAATAAAAATACAAAAGAATCGCGTTTTCTTTAATAATAACAACTTAAAAGATTAACACATGAAACCAAGGCGAAGCACTACCTAGCTGGGTGCGACCATAATAAGTTCTAACTAAAGATATAAAACTTGGCTTTGTGTCCATTGTGATTGGTGTACCTTTTCAAAGAAGCCATTCATCTTGGATTATTGGTTAAGTTCATCGTTGTTTTGCCTCGATTTTGTGTTAATTGATTTTGTTGTGATATCGACGTTTGTAACCGTAAAACCCATAAATATTCTTCTCACCACCATTTTTATAAACGTCTTCATAATTCTCATTCTCATCCGAAAGATTTTCATAATTCCATTTCTCTCCTTAACTCGAGGTCTCTTAGAGTTAACCCTTGTATATCGCACTCGCTCTTCTAGATCCGTGAGCCCATTTCGTGAGCTTGTCAAGATTCCAAGAAGGCGTGCTCGTGACTTTCTCGCTCCATCGATCGGATCCGAGATCCGTCTTCGCTCACACTACTTCCGCTATCATGGCGGATGAAATTCTATGTGAGCTTCTCCGGGCACCCATCGACGGTATGGAGATGTTATCGTTGTTCCACCATCGTGGTGAAAATTTTGAATCAAGACCGGTTATCTTGAATCTTGTAACTTCAAATCGCCTACGGTTTTGAGCGGGACGATCCTCATGCTCATATAAGATGGTTTAACAAGATTGCATCTACCATCAAGTATAAGAATGTCCCTACCGATCTTTGTTAAGCTTCTTCTATTCCTATTTTCTCTTGAGGGCAAGCCGGTTTGGCTTGAAAACAACCCCTCGGTCTATAGAGACATGGGAAGATCCGGTGAAGAAATTTGTGAATGAATTCTATCCACCTTCCAAGACCACGAGTCTTAAAATGAAATCATCAAGTTCACTCGAAGTTTGATGAGTCCTTGATGAATCGTGGGATCGTTTCAAGGAAATGCTTCGCAGTGTCCTCACCACGGTTTCTCCGAGTTGATGCAACTCGATACTTTCTACAATGGGTGAGTCAATCGATCAAGATTCTCTCAATTCCTCCGCGGAGGAAATTTCCTAAGCAAAGCTGTCAAAGAAGCTTTAGCGATAATCGAAAACAAGTCTAAAGTCCGTGACCGCACGAAGCAAGCTGTTGTTTCCCAAGTCGGTGTTGGTCCTTCTTCTTCTTCATCGCCCGTGAGTCGATCCTAGCACCGATGCTAAGATTGATAAACTCACGGAAGCTATTCAAGCTTTGGTTCTTTCCAACCGAAGAAAGTCTCTTTTCCACAAACTTCACCTCCTGTGAAGTTAAGAAAGTGGAAGTCTCAGTGTTACTGTGGTGGCCCCATGCTTATTATAACTGTATGGCCACCGATGGTAACCCTTTGAAGCAAATGTTGTGGGCGGGATGCCTAATCAAGGAGGCAATCAATATCGTGCTCTATAGACCGAACCACCGTCCTAACCACTACTCGGACCTCCGGTTTCAATCAAAACCAAAACCGTAATCGAATCAAAACAGACCAAACCAAGGTTTTCAAAACCAAGGTCATTTCAATCCAAACAACGGTTTTCAAAATCGAAATCAAAATTTCCAACATCAAGGAAATTACAATAGAAACCAGTCGGGGTAATTTCAACCTGTGGTATTTTCATGGAAATAATCAAGGAATTTTGAATCAAGGCCCTAATCCTAACAATAGAGGCGAATTTCCTGTGCAAACTCAAGCCATTGTTCCAACTGGACCATCATCCGATGAGTGTTGAAACAATTTATGAAATCCCAAGAGGAAATGAATCGGTTGTTGGTCGGCAGATTTACGAGATCAAGAAGTCTTTAAATGATCGACCCTGCCTCGGTACTCTACCTAGCAACACGATCGCTAATCCGAGGGGCGATGCAAAGCGATCACAACCCAAAGTGGTGCTTCATATCTTTGGACCACTGTTCCTACTACCTCTTCTTCTTCTCTCCGAAGGTAGTGGAAAGCGAACCCGAGGCGACAAAGGACAAGGAACTTCCTACTAATAACGGAAGTACCGAATGTCCATCCTCGGGTTGTCCCAAGCCCAACACCAAACACAGGTTGTTTTGAACCTCGCTTGTTGACCCTAAATCAAAACTTCTCTTCCTTATCCCTCACGTTTACATGAGCAAAAGCTCATGAAAGCTAGTCATCGGATGGAAAAATTCTTTCAAATTTTCCAAGAGCTTCACTTTGACATAAGCTTCGCGGATGCCATCATGTTGATGCCCAAGTTTGCATCCACTCAAAACATATGTTGAGCAACAAAGAAAAGTCGTTTGAAATGGCTAAAACTCCTTTGAATGAGAATTGCTCGGCCTCTTGTTAAAGAAGCTTCCCGAGAAGCTAGGAGATCCCGGAAAATTTCTTCTTCCTTGTGTTTTCACGGGATGATTGAATGCTTTGCCTTGCCGATCTTGGTGCAAGCATCAATCGATGCCGTATTCAATATGGAAGAAATTGTCTCTTAGGAACTTATTCCTACCGCATGACTCTTGAGCTTGCGGATCGTTCTATATCATGTCCCTTGGCATCGCCGAGGATGTATTCGTGAAAGTAGGAAAGTTCCATTTTCCAGTGATTTTGTGGTCGTTGATTTCGATGCCGATCATCGGGTTCCTCTTATTGTTGGTCGAGGATTCACGAGAACAGCCGTGCTCTTATCGATGTATTTGAGCAAGAGATCACTCTACGTGTGGGTAACGAAGTCATTACTTTTAACCTCGATCAAACTTGAGGTACTCCTCAAATTATGACACCGAATCGCTTAATCGAGTCGATTTAATTGATATTGCTTCGAGGAGTACTCTCGAGAGTTTCTTGGTTATCTTCATAATTACGTGAGTGGGAATTCCAATTCCACCACATCTACTCAACCTATCATTGCCGACTCTTCCCCTCTCTCACTCCGTTTGAGGAGGTGACTTCCTTTGGAAGAGATCGATGACTTTCTTTCTATCGATGAATCAATTCCGCTGGAATTGATGGTGTTTATGATTCGGAGGATATTCTCTATCTTGAGCAATTGCTTAATGAAGATCCATTACCTTCACTCCTCCGAAAGAAATCACGATTGAGGAAATCAAATCGGTACAAATATCTCATCAAGCATTTCCCGAGGTTGAACTTAAGGACCTACCTCCTCATCTTGAGTATGCATTCTTGGAGGGTGATGATAAATTACCCGTCATAATTGCTAAGGATTTAACTGAGGAGGAGAAAACTGCTCTCCTAAAGGTCTTGAAGTCACACAAGCAAGCAATTGCTTGGAAACTCTCCGACATTAAGGGTATCAACCCTAAGTTTTGTACTCACAAAATCTTAATGGAGTGTAGGACCTTAGTTTTATCAACCTTATCACTTTACCAAGCAAACCCAACACGTATACAAGTATACCCACGTGAAACAAACACAAACAAAGCTTAGAAATAAGATGAGAAAGATGGTGACTTGATGTTAAATTCGTGTATGTGAGATGATAAGATAAACACAAGATGTTGTATATTCAATCGAGAAAAACACACACACACACACTTTCAAGCACACCCCTCAAATGACCATTTGAGGGGTATTTATAGTACAAGACATGAAAACCTAAAAGGCTTTCCTATGGGCTTGACTTGGGCTTTTCGTGGACTTGGGTTTGGA
The DNA here is from genome assembly GCA_022545495.1 of Chrysanthemum lavandulifolium. Lineage (NCBI taxonomy): Eukaryota > Viridiplantae > Streptophyta > Magnoliopsida > Asterales > Asteraceae > Chrysanthemum > Chrysanthemum lavandulifolium. The sequence continues at coordinate 25,284,678 of CM040244.1, read as the reverse complement.
TATGGGTTACACGCCATTATACAATGCTAGCTTAACTAAACTAAAGCCCATTTAGCTTAGTCCAATCCACGAGCCCGTTGACTATTCTATCACGATATCTAACACGCGATACAAAGTTCCTAATAGTGAATGACCATCACTTCTAATAAAACTATTAAGGCTAACAATCTCCCCCTAAGGGGTGGTCATTCAAACGATGCTCCACTTGATTAGGTCTCTACTTTTCTTGAGCTAGGACTTTGTGTGTAGATATTGAATAGTCTTGATTCTTTGTTCCTTCATGCTTTGTGATCAGTTAATGTGGTTGTCTGCCATTGTCAACTTCGTTGGTTAGGTGTCTCCACGTCATTCTCCATATCTTTCTCCACCATGCTCACACTTCTATTTGTCTTTTGGTTACCAATGATGTAGTTCTGGAGTCTTTAAACTTTGTAGATTCTTTGACATTGACGAAGAATCATCTCCTTTGATTATGATGAGAACTTTCATGTGTTGTTGGTATGAGCATGTGGCAAGTCTGCACGATCCATCCGCTCCGGAGCTTCCATAAGAAGAAAACATAAAACATTGTTAGTAATAAGCGGATTCCGCACTTACAAGTTTGAATTTCGAGGGTGTTAACGACATAGTGTGAAAACACGTCTCTAATTCTCAGAGGCCATTCTGAACCTGAGTCCCACAAGTGAGATAACGCGATATACCGGGTACATCTGATTCGGATGAGTCGTTGAGGTACACCAAGCATCACCCCACGATCGTAGACCGTTTGAGACACACTAAGCGTAATCCACGGAATTACAAGTGACTGCCGTCGGGCGTTTGATGTTGACCGGCAGAGTTTCCATTCAATCATCAAGATCATTGATGTGAAACTTCTCATAAATGTTCGGCAAATTGCTAAGATCTGCGTGGGACTCTAGAATATATCACTTGTGAACAACAAGCGATGTCATGTCAAGTGTTCCTATGAGATCTTTTGATGAATCTCGTGGCTCTAGACTCAATTAGTGCATTTTAGTTTTCTGGCGGAGACTAGGGAGAGGTCTCCTTCTTCAATATCAACAATCTCTAAGAGAAAGTCAATAGATTATGTAGGGTTCCCAATGAGAATGAAACAAATCCTTTTGAGAGGAATTGAGTGGCAAGAAGGTTTAGTGCGGTCGTCCACCGGGTCCATGACGTCTTTGTCTTCAATACCGGTGTCATCTAGTGACAACCAAGAGTATATGAATTGAACCGGTTTACGCCTAAGGTTGAATATGGAGGGCTATTTCTTTTCACCCTTTCTCATTACATTTCTTTTAATTCTTCAACCCTTCTTTCTCCTTTCTCACATTACTCCTTTTTCAATCATTCCTAAGGACTTCTAGTTCTACACTATTGGTGATGTCCTTGGGTAGATCCTCCGCTCATGCGGATCATAGGACCGATTTCTATTCTTAGTCACCTTATAACTCCATGACTCGTCCTATTGTTGCCATAAAACCATTTTCCTTGAAAATCTCTCGAGTGTTTATGATAGAAAACATATTTGAAACACTCAAGTGAGTTTTATATTTTAGAAACACTCCCCTTCACATGTGCTTATATGTTTTGATGTAAATCGCACATAGAGGGTAGAGTTCGTGACGTTTGAATTGATTGACTTTAAATGAACTAGACCGATTCGAGACACGCTTACATCACTAGAGAACTAGCTTGAAATTATTACCCGTCTGGTCAAGTCCATAGAAAGTTTCTCGAGATGGTACATAATTGCTCGTCAATTCATTGGTTCCGACCGAGTCGAGCTCATTTTGAGATTCAAACCACGATCATTAAACATTTTTGATCACATTTTAATCACGTTTCCTCCCCTCAAAAATAGCATATTCGTGATATTTTGATATCAACGATTAAACAAACATTTTAGAATCTTTTGGGAGACAAACGGATTTGATTTTAGCATGAATTTGGAACATTTTGTTTTATACTCCCCTTTAATAAAGCATATTCAATTAAAGGGTTTTAGAGGGAGGTATCTTGAGCACAAACTATTTTGAAAGATTTTGAAAATCTTTTTGAACAATCTTGAAAAGGTGCTCAAGATGATGATGATTTCTCACCATTTTTAAATGTAGTGCACTGACGCGTACACCTCATTTTTCGATCAAAGCACGAGTTTTGATTTGAAAATAATCAAAAGTCATCATTTAGGTCCGGGTTTCGTACTGAAATATACGAAAGCCATTTTATTAAGAAATTTTGAGAAACGACATGTTTTAGAAAACAAATTAAAGAACTCTCGCACATCTCAGACATGCCCGTATCATTGTTGAATGACATTTCTAGATACGTCTGAATATCGATTATACAAGAGACATGTCGTAGAAGAATATTTTTGGATTTTGATTTTCTATTGTTTTGTATTTTGAAAGTTTTATATTTTTATATTTTGCTTTTGTTGGTTTTTCAAATTTTGTATTTTGTTTTCAAAAATATTTACAAATGAAGCTTTTGAAAAACATTTTCAAGAAGAATCGAGAAGACGTTCTAACTCCTCGGGGTTAGGCTCAGATTCCAATTCGTCGAACTAAATACTCAAACCTTTCTTTTGGAAGGGCTTTTGTTAATAGATCGGCGAGTTGGTAATCGATCTTCACGAAGAATAATTCAACAGCACCATTTTCGACGTACTCTTTGATGAAATGATAGCGGACTCGATATGCTTAGTCTTTGAGTGATGAACAGATTGCATGATATGGCTATGGCACTTTTCGAGTCACAATACATAGGTATTTTATCGAAAGTAAAGCCATAATCGTGAGTTGTGTTCTCATCCATAGAACTTGAGCACAACACGCAGATAGAGACACATACTCGGCTTCACGGTTGATAGTGCAAAGGCAATCTTGTTTCTTTGAAGACCGGTGACTAGCTTTTCACCCAAAATTGTGCTCCTCTAGATGTACTTTTGTCAGAACTTGGTCACTGCGTGGTCCGCATCCGAAAAAGCAATTAGATCAAATCCGATTCCTTCGGATACCAAAGTCCCATGTGAATGGATGTCTTGGTGCACCGAAGATCCTTTTAACCTCTTTGAGGTGCGATTCGGTAGGCTTAGCTCGAACCGTGCTAATAAGCAAATAGCAAAATGAATATCCGGTCGACTAGCGATAAGATACATGAGAGAACCAATCATGCTCGATATTTCTTGGATCAATAGGTTTCCCAAACAAATCGGCTCCAATTTTGGTGATGTTACCATTGGTGTTCAACCGAGTCACGATTATCCATACCATGATTTTCAAAATCTCGGTTGTATACTTAGCTTGATTTATAAAAATTCCACGAGGGGCTGATGTATTTGTAAACCAAGAAAAATTTTAGTTCCCCATCATGGACATTTCAAATTTGCTTTTCATGAGATTTTCAAAATGTTTTGAAAGATTCGGATTAGTGGACCCAAAGATGATGTCGTCCACATAAATCGAACAATCAAAATGTCGTTTTGCATTTTGTGTAAACAAGGTAGGATCAACTGTTCCTTTGGTGAAATTGTTTTGGATCGGGAAAGAGGACGATTCGTCATACCACGCTCTCGAGCTTGTTTTAAACCATAGATTGCCTTTTGAGTTTGTAGACGTAGTCCGGATGTTCCAAGTCAATGAAGCCTTCCGCTAACTCACGTACACTTCTTCTTTCGTAGTTCCATTCAATAACGCGTCTTAATGTCCATCGATAAACCGTGATGTTTTTGTGAGTGATAGGCCAAGAATATCTGATCGCTTCAAGTCTGCTACCGCGCGAATGACTCTTCAAAGTCTATTCCTCTTCCTGTCAGTATCCTTTGGCCACAAGACGAGCTTTGTTGCAATTACGCTCATTTCTTCATCCCGTTTGTTCTTCCATAACCATTTAAGATCAATGACTCGAACGTCAATGGGTCTTGGAACCTTTTCCCACGAGTCATGTAGACGGTATTGAAGAAGTTCCTCCCGCATTGCTTCTATCCATGCGGGTCCGCCATTGCCTCACGAATGTTCTTTGGTTCTAGATTGCTAATTGAGCAAAGGTAAATGCACAAGTCGCAATCGGTGGCAAGTTGGCGTCTCGTCGAATTGGCCTTGAAGGTTCACCAATAACTTGTTCAATTGGGTGGTCTTTTGTCCACTTCGAGTAGATGGATACCGTTGGTTAAACGTGTCGAGTTAGATGGTTCTCGTAAGTTTGAAGATGATTCACCGATTCCGTAGCAAACGGGTTTTCAAATAAGTCGCCATCTAACGTTGCATCGTTCGGTTTTGGTTTTGCTCATCAACTTCGGTAGAGCGGGTGTAAGAACTTGAGTAGATGTAGATGATGTTGATGGAGTTGGTGCATTGGTTTCGACCGTTGTAGATGCATCTTACATTGGTGGTGGAGGATGATTTTGAGTGGGTGCGGCGGAATGATGGTTTGATGCATTTGTCGAAGTTCCACCATAGTATTCATCGAACATTAACTCAAGAAATTCTCCCATTCTTGTTCTTTTGGATTGTCAAATGAAGTTGATTGAGCTCTTTGAGGTACGAGTCCCGAACGATGTGTCCGAAGTGCATCGGTTTAGTGCGGGTTCTAGAGCGAGTCTCTCGAAGCCATTTGTGAAAGTTCGTCAAACTTCACATTCATCGTCTCCATGATTTTCTTTAGCCTTCATTATACACCACGAATGCCCTCGAGTTATCTCAATATCCAATGAAGATTCCAATATCACCTTTGCTTTCGCCCAAGATCTTCTCGTCATTCGTAGGATAGCACAAAGCGCCAAACACGTGAAAATAAGAGATATCCGGTTTTACGTTGTTCACTATTTCATATGGGGTTTTATTGAATCTTGGATGGATAAGGGATCGGTTACGAGTGAAACAAGCGTTGCAACAAAGATCGACCCATAGAAATAACGGTGCACTAGAATAGATTAGCATTGTGCGGCGACTTCCACAAGAGTTCTATTTCTTCTTTCAACTACCCCATTCTGCGTGGAGTTCTAACAATGATGTCCGATGAGTAATTCCAACATCTTCAAAATAAGTTCTTAACTCACGATTTGTGAATTACGTGCCGTTGTCTGCTCGCACAACCCTTATCGGAGTTTGAAGAAGTACTTGAATTCGCTTGAGAAAGGTGATGATGATGCACGGTGCTTTGTCTTTTGATCTCAGAAACTTAACCCATGTATATCTTGAATAATCATCGACGATAACAAGAATATACTTTTTCCCGTTAATGCTTTCAACTCTCATTGGGCCACATAAGTCCATGTGCAACATATGCAACTTAGCTTCCGAACTAGGTACGGATTTGGGTTTATATGATGCTCTTTTGCTTTTTCCTTGTTCGCATGATGGACATAGGTGATCCTTGGTGTATTTGAACTTTGGAAGTCCGTTGACGATGTTGTCTTTGGCAATTTTGTTGATGGTGTCGAAATTGAGATGAGATAACCTTCTGTGCCACAACCAGGACTGTGTTCTAGATGCTCGTGTCATAAGACATATTGGTGATGAAGAGGCCATTTTGTTGATGTCGATAGCATACAAGTTTGTATCACGATTCCCGCCAAGAGATCGCCATCCAAGTTTCTAACGAAGCAAGCATTTTTCCTAAAAGCAACCTCTAAATCGCATCACGTAACGCCTGATCGAAACAGTTATGTCCCAATCCTTCGACATAGTAAACCCGAGTGATCAAATAATTTCCAAAGGTAGATCTCCATAACCCATGATAGCCGCTACATGATCATTTCCAAACGTCACGGTTCCCATGAATTTCAGACGAAATTGATCGCCAGCTTCAGATTCCGGTCATGTGCTTGGAGCAACCCGAGTCGACGATCCAAAGACAAATTTCGATAACACGCCATTCTGAAAAAAGAGTATTGTGGAAACCGTTTTGATTTTGGTTCCTTTGGGTTAGAGGTAAAATCCTTATCACACTCGAGAGGTTTTCTACAGGATTCGGTTTATCACTCATTGTACCGTTCTTGAGTGTGAAAGTTCTACCAATGGGTTTCAAATATCATCCCTAAAGTATACACGTTGGTTCCTGTCGAGAGTGTAAAGCCTAAGTTTTGCAACTAGTCTTCCTACTCGTTTAGCGTAATTACTTTTGGGACGTTCTTCTTAACAGCTTATCATTCACATTCTTAGAAACACAATCATCTTGAACATTTAAAGATTTCTTGCAAGTTAAACAAAGAGATTCAACACATTCATTAGACTTAGCAAGTTTCACAGATTCAAGACATTCGGATGAAATGTCTTTCTTATTCAAAGGTTGTAAATTCTAGGGTGTTCTTCTACTTTCTTCTCTTTATTCAAGCTACTACTCCTAGAGGCGATCGAGACTCTATTGTTCCTTGTATTGCTCTTAGGCTTTAGTCTGCTGCTCCTAGAGGTGCTTTCTAGTCCCAGTAGAAGGTGAGGCACACGCATTAGGATTCACATTTTTATGAAGGGAGGTGGTTTCACTATACTAGTCTCTTTAGATGTGGAGGCGGATGCACTAGTGGTACTCATCTTAAAAAGGCCGGTGCTAAAACTTTTGGTTTCTCGATAACCGCTTTTCCTTATCAACATTTTGTTTAGGTAGGGCGGTGGAGTGACCGGTTTTGATGAAACATTTTTCTCATTGACTTTTGGAGGAGGCAAAGAAATGACATTTTGGTTTTGAAACCGGTTTGGGAACATTTGCTTTCTCCGCATCAATGGTTTTGTAGTCACAGATTCCATCGCCTTTCCTTTTGACTTTCCAAATGAGCCCTCAAAAGATCATTTTAGCTTTCATGTCATTGTAGGCACGCTCATCGACAATTTGTCATACTTGCATTCCTCGCTTTTTCGATCAAGTTGTTTAAAATATGAGATATTTTCTTTTCAAGTTTCATAAGAGCTTTTCATATTTTGAAACAATTTCGAGGTCTCATTCGAGTCTTTCATGATCTTCAACGAGAATATGTTTGCAAAATGATGGACATAATATCGATAGTCATAACATCTTCTGAGAGAGAGTCATTAAATTTTTCCAAAAGTTTGATCGTTCAACACTTTCATTAGCTTGCTTTACCGTGGATTTATGGTCCTTGACAAAGTCGCTTGTTTCTTTCAAAACGCTTGTTCAAAATGAATTACCCTTGCAATCGATGTTATTCAAATTGAGGGGCAATTTGAGTTTCAAAAAACTTTTTCTGTTCATTATCAAAACTATTAAACCAGATGCTTCTAATATTGGTTTTAGTTTTAACGGTCTCTTGAAGATCTGCAATTCTAGTTTTCACATTTTCCAAAATACTTCTCGCATCACTTGTGTTAAAAGGATTGTTTGAAGACATTTGTTCAATGTTCGAAAGAGATTTTGAGACTTCTACTGGTTTTGAAACTGATTTTGAAACTGGTGTTGACACTTTGTTTGAAACACTTGTTGTGATGGAGAATTTTGACTTTTCTTTTTGATTAACAAAAGTAATTCCGTTAATTTGGTTCCATTTGTTATAATCAATAGGTTTGATTTCCGGATTCTTTTGTTTCATTTTGATCTACTCTCCTCGAGATAGTTCCAACGCTTCAAGAGAATCACGAGCAGCTTATGGGTTTATGCGAGAACATTTCCATTGTTTAACACATTCGAGATTTACGAGCTTTCTTGAGGAACGAAGAAGGGTCGTTACCAAGTGCCATTCTATTATTAGTATGAAACGCGGTTTACTTGATTAGAAAGCATCTTGATTGTTTGAGCGTAATGACCCGCTTTGAGAAGCAAATTTTCCAAAGTTTGGATTTTTCATTTTATCAAGAATTTCATCAAGAAGAGAATCTTCTCGTTTTGCAAAATCAAGAATCAACTTCTTCTTCTTTTTCAAGATCGAAATACATTGCTTTTTGTTTAGAAAGTTGATCATTTAGTTCGAGAAATTTCCGTGTTTAAAGATTTGATTTTCAAATTGATTCACATCAAGTGTGTCATACTTGAGTTGCAAATCTTTTCTCTTAAAACAGAATCTCGATAACCAATTTCTAATTCGACATTTTGTTTGTATGAAATTCATAGGCTTTGGCATGCTCTTTGTAACTCTCAAGCTCGGCGGTCAATTTAGCATTCGCGCCTTAACTTCGCGATTGACCGCTCTAACTTTCTCGCTTCAATGCCACATTGATTGATTAATGATTCAACATAAGCACGTGTTTCCTCATCGGTCTCGGATTTTGTGCCACGCCTCCACTAGATCCACATCCGGACTTTCGAGTTAGTATTGCTACAACTCGGATTGTCCGGTATGTATCATAAGTAGGTGTTTGGCGTCACGAACGTCGTTAGTCATGAGTAAACACATCAAATATGACATTGTTATAACATGGATCAATGATTGGTACCTCGATACGGTATTGGCGTCATAGACAGGAGGTGAGTCGACTCGATGTCGTGCTTAGCTTCCTCAAGATTTGCCATGAAGATGCAATCAGATTAATTTCCTCGAGGTCTTCCAAATCATCCATAATAGCCATAAAGTCATGTTCCTCAAGACTCAACTGAAATCCAAAGACGCTCCTTTTGTACCAACAGATGGTTTACAAGATACTCAAGATCGTTCTTGTTCGGCTTAGAAGGACAATTCCTTGCCATGTGACCCATTCCTTGACAGCTATAACACTTAACTGACACCTCGATTCACATTTCCTTGATTCCCAACGATCGAGCCGCAACATTCGATTCGATTACCCATCGCTTATTCTGTCTCATCTGACACTCGATTCGAACCGCTGATTACCCATGCGAAATCCAAGAGTATATCCTGCGATTCCCAATAACTCCAACCATTTGTCCTTGATTACCCATATTCACACCCGGTGAGCAATTTGCACTGCTATGAGTGTTTGATGATATCCTTTGGTTGTTGTTAGTAGGTGTGGAATAGCGACCTTTGATTACTTGACCCAAGAGAGAAATTATTTGGGACATAGGGTCTTCTTGATCGATTCGAGATCGGTGATTTCTTGTTCCCGGTATTGTGGATCCGGATAGAATTGTTGTTGTGGTACGCAAGTTGTTGTTGTTGGAAGATGATGAAGCTTGTTGTTGTGTATTCACCAAGATAGAGTCTTAACAATGAGTGCCAATGGATCATGAATCTTTTCTAATTTTTCTTGCTCGACTTCATTAGCTTGACTTGGTTTTGTTTCAGAAAATTATTCGATTGATCAAAGTTCACCGATGAAGGTCTTTTGTTTGGTTGACAATAGTCACATATCGTCCCCATTCTTCCGGAAGATTATTCAGAACTTGATGTTTTGAACGATAGTTACGGTGCTAGCTTGTTTCGATTAGCTCATTCATCAAAGTGCAAAACCTTCCATAGTAGGATTCAATGGATTCTCCGGTGTAGACGTGAACTTTTCCCATTCGCTAGCAACTTGTTCTCCATTTCTTGATGACCAATTTATGTTCCATGACAAAGTCGTCTAACACGCTCCCACATATCGAAAGCGGTTTCACAACCGCTCACCGCAGACAAAGATGTCTATTGGTAAACCCGCTTGGATAATATGAATTGCCATGTCATCTGCTTCGACTTGTTTCGATCCTCTGCGGTGTATTCAGATTCGTATTGAAGACGAGAAGATGGTGCGGTGGGAGGTGTTGCATCGAGATTTCGGTACATTAACTTGTCGAGGTGGAAGGGTCCATCCCGAATGGATTTAATCATGAGTTTGCCATTAGGTTTGGTCTTGATGTAACGGAGCATTCGACTTGTCCATTGAAGATAACCACCTTTTGCCAACATAGGAGGTCGGTTTTCGGCACCTACCGCATGAATGTCTTGTTGAGTAGCCATTGATGAAGGTATGATCCGATAAAGTTGATGTAGGATCGATTCAACGATAAAGGAGTTGTGGTTGATGAAGATTAAGCTCGGTTGAGGTTTTTCCGAAAGTCGTGCAGAAACTCGGTTCTTAAAATTTTAGCCCAAAATTTAAAATTCACTTTAAAAATCAATTCTAAGGTTGTATGAAAATTTTGAGTTATGACAATTTTGACGCAAAATTTGACCGAAAATTTTGAATTTAGGCCCAAAATTTGAATTTTGACCAAAATTTTCACAGTTAAACCAAAATTTGAATCTCGTAAAAATTGAACGCTTAGTCTCCTCAAAATTTAATTTTACTCAAGTTTTCCCGCCAAAAACTATTTTTTTTTTTTTTTTTTTTTTAACCTTATGCGTAGAAAGAGCTTAGGCGTAGAAACACAAGTTACGAGTAGAAACTTAGGCGTGGGATCTTAGGCGAGGAATCCTTAGGCGAGGGATGCTTAGGCGTGGGATTCTTATGCGTAGGAAATTCTTATCGTAGAACACAACTTACGCTAACAAGAGAGGTTACGCGTAGGAATAGCTTACGCCGTGGAAAATCTTACGCAGAAAAAGCTTACGCGTAGAACCCCAAAAATCCTTTACACTTTCACGGTGAAGAGATATCCAATGTCGGTGTTCCACACACTTATCCAAGTGAGGAAGCACCGAGTCACCGTTATAGCACGAAGATTCTTCACCAAAAGTTACGAGTAGAACACTATGCGTAGTTGACTTTCTTACGAGTAGAACTAGGGTTTTGACTTACTCGTAAAAATTTTCAATGATTCAACCGATTTCTCTTGCATGATATCCTTAAAACACTCGAATAACCCAAAATGTTGACCTTTTTCACCCAAAATGCTTAGAAAAGTTACGAGTAGAAATGACCAAAGAATCAAAACGAGCTCAAAACTTAACCAAAACGCGTAAAGCTTGAACTTTTGTAAAAACTCGAAACTTTAGCACCAAATAAACCTTAAACCACAAGAATCTTGATTTTTTGAGTGCAAAAATTAAAGCTTTAAGCGTGAAACTTTGAGAACGAAACTACGCGTATACTACACAAACACAAACTTCAACCAAACACTCCTAAACCATTGTTAGGCGATTGATACCAATTGTAGGACCTTAGTTTTATCAACCTTATCACTTTACCAAGCAAACCCAACACGTATACAAGTATACCCACGTGAAACAAACACAAACAAAGCTTAGAAATAAGATGAGAAAGATGGTGACTTGATGTTAAATTCGTGTATGTGAGATGATAAGATAAACACAAGATGTTGTATATTCAATAGAGAAAAACACACACACACACACTTTCAATCACACCCCTCAAATGACCATTTGAGGGGTATTTATAGTACAAGACATGAAAACCTAAAAGGCTTTCCTATGGGCTTGACTTGGGCTTTTCGTGGACTTGGGTTTGGATATGGGTTACACGCCATTATACAATGCTAGCTTAACTAAACTAAAGCCCATTTAGCTTAGTCCAATCCACGAGCCCGTTGACTATTCTATCACGATATCTAACACGCGATACAAAGTTCCTAATAGTGAATGACCATCACTTCTAATAAAACTATTAAGGCTAACATGGAGGATGACTTCAAGCCAGCAGTCCAAAGTCAGAGAAGGGTGAATCCTAAGATTCATGAGGTTATCAAACAAGAGGTTCTCAAACTTCTTGATGCCGGTCTGATTATCCGATCTCTGATAGTCCTTGGGTTAGCCCAATCCATTGCGTTCCAAAAAAGGGTGGCATTATTGTTGTCACGAATGAAGAAAACGAGTTGATTCCAACTCGATTGGTTACGGGATGGCGTGTGTGTATTGACTATCGAAAGTTAAACGAAGCTACCCGGAAAGACCATTTTCCTCACCCTTCATGGACCGATGCTTGAGAGATTAGCGAGGAACGAGTACTATTGTTTCCTTGATGGTTTCTCGGGTTACTTTCAGATCCCCATTGATCCGCCGGATCAAGAGAAACCACATTCACCGCCCATACGGGACGCTTGCCTATAGACGTATGCCTTTTGGCTTATGTAACGCCTCCGCACGCTCCAAAGATGTATGATGGCAATTTTCCACGACATGATCGGGGAAACTATGGAGGTGTTTATGGATGACTTCTCGGTCATTGGGGACTCGTTTCAGACATGTCTCTCCCACTTAGACAAAATGCTTAAAAGGTGTGAAGACACCAATCTATGTCTAAACTGGGAGAAAAGCCACTTTATGGTCAAAGAGGGCATAGTCCTTGGCCATAAGATTTTAAAGAACGGGATTGAGGTAGATAGAGCAAAAGTTGATGTCATTGCTAAACTACCTCACCCTACTACCGTCAAAGGTATTAGGAGTTTTCTAGGTCATGCCGGGTTCTATCGTAGATTCATTCAAGATTTCTAAAATCGCCCGCCAATGACCCATCTTCTCGAAAAGATGCTCCTTTATCTTCTCTCCGAGTGCATCAAGCTTTTGAAACACTTAAGAAAAAGCTTACGTAGCACCCATTCTAGTTGCCCCCGATCGATTTACCTTCGAGCTCATGTGCGATGCAAGTGATTTTGCAATCGGTGCAATCTGGGCAACGCAAAACCAAGCATTTCCACCAATCCACTACGCGAGCAAAACTATGATCAAGCTCGACTCATTACACCACTACGTAAAAAGAATTATTAGTCATGGTGTATGCGTTTGAGAAGTTTCGCCATATCTTATCTTGACCAAATGCGTGGTGTATACGGATCACTCAACCTCAAATATCTCTTTGCAAAACAAGATGCAAAGCCGAGATTGCTCGTTGGGTTCTCCTCCTACAAGAATTTGATATAATCATTCGTGATAAAAAGGAGCCGAGAACCCGTCACGATCATCTATCCCGATTAGAGAACCCTCATCAAAATGTGTTTGAGAAAAGGAGATTAACGAAACATTTCCTCTCGAAACACTCAATATGGTTTCTTTTCGTGGAGATTCTTCTACCCCATGGTTTACCGACTTTGCAAATTACCATGCGGGTAACTTTATGGTGAAAGGGATGTCGTCCCAATGTAAAAATAAATTCTTTAAAGATGTGAAACATTATTTCGGGACGACCCTACTTGTTTAAAATCATGCGGATCAAGTCATCCGCGATGTGTGTATGGTCGAAGCTATTGACATTCTCAAGGCTTGCCATTCGGACCCACTGGGGACATCATAGCCCCAACTACACCGCCAAGAAGGTGTTTGATTACGGATTCTATTGGCCCACAATCTACAAGGATGCCCATGAATTGTTAAACCTCGCGACGCTTGTCAACGTCACGGAATATCTCATAAAGGAATGAAATGCCGCAAAACGCCATTCAAGTGTGTGAGATTTTGACATATGGGGCATTGACTTTATGGGGCCATTTCCTTCTTCCCATGGTAACAAATACATACTCGTGGCGTTGATTACTTGTCAAAATGGGTTGAAGCTAAGGCTTTACCCACCAACGATGCCCGAGTTGTGGTGAAATTCTTGAAATTTATTTGCTAGGTTTGGAACCCACGAGCCATAATCGGTGATCGTGGTGCGCATTTCGCAATGACCAATTTGAAAGAGTCATGCAAAAGTATGGTGTAACTCACCGCTCATTCATCGCGCACCACCCCAAACAAGTGGGCAAGTGGAAGTTTCTAACCGGGGATAAAGAATTCTTGAGAGGACGGTTGGTGAAAACCGTGCCTCTTGGTCGGATAAGTTAGATGACGACTTTGGGCTTTCCGTCGACCTACAAAACACCCATCGGTGCACTCCATACAAGTGGGTGTACGGAAGGCATGTCATCTACCGATTGAGCTCGAGCACAAGGCATATTGGGCCTTGAAGCATGCTAACTTTGACATTCGACAACAAGTGATCATAGGAAAGTTCAAATGAATGAATTAAATGAACTCCGTGATCAAGCTTACGAGAACTCTTTGATCTATAAACAAAAGACAAAGAAGATTCATGACTCAAAATCAAAACCGCGTTTTCAACGTTGGTGATCGAGTCCTTCTTTTCAACTCAAGATTGAAGATTTTCTGAAAGCTCAAGTCCCGCTGGTCCGTCCATTTACTATCGCTAAGGTTTATCCTTATGGTACCATTGAGTTATCTCAACCCGATGGTCCTAATTTCAAAGTGAATGGTCATCGAGTGAAGCATTACTTTGGAGAGGACATTCCATCCATGGTTGTCCCAGTTTACAAACATTCCCCATGAACCAATGAATGCGGGATCGAGTCAAGCTAGCGACTCGGTAATCAAAAATAAGAGATGCCATATGGGTTTTCACCCATATTTCATCTTCTCACCTCTTTCTACCACCCTAGTGTGGGGGGGTTGCCCACATGTTTAAAAAAAAAAAAAAAAAAAATCCTTCTTTCTAAATAATGGCCGTAATATTTCCTTTTACGTTTTTGTTTCGGCATAACTGCGGTACTTTGAATATTGAGGGCAATATTCATTTCTAAGTGTGGGGAATTCTCACGAATTTTATCATATAATTATACCAATTCCCGCTTTTGGCCAAATTTTTTTTTTTGGAGTAAGTGTTTTACACTTTCTCATTAGGTTATCATCACTTTGTCTCAGAAGACAAAAGGATTAGCTAATCCAGAGCAAACGGCTCTTGGTAAAGATATCTCAAACCGCTTATATGGCTTGCAATTTGCCCAAAATTTTATGGTTCTCACCACCATATCCTAAAAAGTGAAGAGTTGGCTAGCCCGCAAGGTTATGGCTTGTGGTAAAGGCAATGGAAAACCATAATTGGTAATCACTCACCAAAGATAATGTTGATAATTTATCTAAGAGTTGGCTAGTCCGTATGGGTACGGCTTCGTAAAGACAAATCAAACCATTGAAAGTCGGTGGTTTGCTCAAAATCACATGGTTATCGATGTACCATGGTTCTTACTTGAACTCAAACATTTGGCTACTCCGTAGTAATGGCTTTTGGTAAAGAGATTAAAATCCATTATGTTTTTCAAATCATTGCTAGGGACTAGCAATATCTCGATGTGGGGATTGATGAGTGTGTAAATACTCATCATTCAGGTACAAAATAAACCGCAAAATCATCTCGAAACACTCAAACACATCAAATGATCAAAATATCACAAATCGTTGTTTTATGTGTTTCAAATGCAAAATTATCAAAATCGATGAAAATGTATCAAGTTTGCAAAATTGGCGCTTTAGTCCCCAAGTTTCATAAATTGTCAAAAATAGTCCCCGAGCCATAATTTCAAAAGCAAAAGTCACCAAAGGTCCTTTTAAAATCAAAAGTTGTCAAAATAAGTCCTTTGGTGAAAAATATACAAAGTTTGAGAAATTTACAAAATGGTCCTTCAAGTTTCAAAATTGGCGAAATTGGTCCTCGAAAATGTGAAAATGGCAACATTGGTCCTTATACTTTCGAGAGTATCACTTTGGTCCCTTGAAACAAGTTTGATGAATTGGCGACTTAGGCCCTCAACTTTCGATTTTACAACATTAATCCTTATAGTTTAAAACCTTTCACTTAATTTTGGACCCCGCCTATTCGGACCCCTTGTCATAATACAATTGTGAACCCCCTATTATTATCTCTTTGGTCAATCTGGTCAATATCTTCAACCCGCCAAAAGTCACCATCTCAACTTTGCTCGCTACTAGCTTACACCTCATCCCCTCCTCAATCCCACTCTCCCTGCTCCTCACCTCCAACTAACTTCCAAACATCATTAAATGCACCCTAACCCTCACTCAACCCCAATGGGCGTAAAAGAAAATGGCGCCAAAACCTATTTAAACGGTCGAGATTAATTCGTGGTCATTCAAGGGCTAGGATTGGTGGGATACATTCGTAGTGAGAGAAGATGAGTTTGATATAAAAGAGGCATAAGGAAGCAAGTGAAGATGCTTTTAGTTTTATTTTTATCTTCAAATGTCGCTTTTAATTTAAAGTCCTTAAATTAGTGTAGAATCTGTTGTATCTTGTTTCTTTGTATCAAACTAAGATATTTGCATCATTAAAACTTGTTTACAAGTATTAATTCAGTTATATTAAAGTTCCTTGTTTTGAAACTCACTTTGTTGAATATTGCAATTTCAAAGTCTTAGATACAAGGCTTTATCAGCTTATTTTCAAACTCATATAGGCTTATATCAGCTTATTATAGCTTGTTATAAGCTTATATTCAAGTTTGAAGCCATTTTGGAATCGGGTCAACAAAAGTCAAACATGGGTCAATATGGCAATGGAAAGGTGCAGTGGGTGAAGCAGTGATGGATGTGGGTTAAAATAGTGATCATTGGGTTGAATAAGTAGATTAGAGGTTCATTGGGTGTATTTGCATGCCATTGTGGCAGAGGACAAACTTTAAGTCATTTTAAGAATTTCTTTGCATTATCTGCTAGTGTAGTTAAACCTGGTTTAATCTTGTCTAATTAGTTGTATTTAGGACTTCTTTAATTAGTTTGATCATTAATTCATAGTTGTTCGGGTTCAGCTCGCTTTACTTGTTTAACAAGAGTATCAAGGGTGTTTGGTTTTGTCAATTTTCTCGTCTCGTAAGCCTAATAAGTAGTTAAGTTCATTGTATCATGTTTCTCAAGTATAATTGAACTTAGTTTGGTCATTAAATTGGGTCTCGCTAGAGTTAAAAGTCAATATCCAATCTCAAACAATCTCAGCAGCTAATTGTTGAGATTTTGGACATCCGTAAACTTGTTTTATGTTCCAAAGTTATAACCAAGGCTTGCAGAGGCTACATTTCAAACATTAACATCAAGTTCAAGACTTAAAAGCAAGAGCAAAACTCAATAAAGTCAACTTTTCATTATTTCATCAAAAGTCAAAACCGAAAATGTCATTTCGAGCCAACCTAGGGAATTTTATAGATTCATTTTAGACAAAATTCAAAGGAAATTGTTATTTTGAAAACTTCTCGGGTCTATTTTCTTGTAGCTATTTTTGTATAATTTTGCAATTTATTTACAAGCTCCAAACAAAGCTTATACTTTTGGTCCATGTTGCCCGCCATCGTCTCGGATCTAACGAGATTTTCTCGCTTTTGCATCGATTGCACAAAGGCTCAATAAAGGTTCTCATGGCACGATTTTTGGTACACCTGGTCTCACCTAGGTTTTTCCAAGTTCCAACCAGTAGTTTTCCTTTTGAGCTTATTTTCAAGCTTGTGCTTGTGCTTGAAGTCACTACCAGAACCGATTTTAGCTAAACACTCAAAACATCAAATCTTAGCAATCAGTCAATTCAGTGGTATTAGCTTGTTGAAACTAGTTGCATTTAGTCACATTTAGCTTATTATAGCTTCATTATCAGTCTGGTAGCTTTTGGTAAGCTTTTGGCTTATCAAGTGCTTATTTCAATAAACACTTCATTAGCAGTTTCATATTTCTCCACATAAGGACCTGTTTTTCCATTTTTCTCATATTCCTAATATTATTTTAAAGTTTTCCTGAAATTTTCAGATTTTTCCTAGTTGTTTTGCTATTTTTCCTAATTTAAATTAGTTTTTAAGCATTTTTAATTAGCTTTTAATACAAAAAATTAAGAAAAGGTTCAAAAAAATAATTTTTCAATTTTCTTAGGTTTAGATAAATATAAAAAGTAAAAAAAGTAATTTTCCATATTTTTCATAGTTTATTTGGTAATTTTTAGTAATTTAATTAGTTTTAAATAGTTTAAAAATCATAAAAAATAGAAAAATAACCAGAAAAATAAAAAAATAGTTTTGAAAATTCTAGTTTGATATTTTAGACTTTTCCATTTCATAATTTTACTTTTCTAGCTTTATTTCCTAATTTCTTGTATTTTAGGTAATTATTAAATAGTTAAAAATAGTTTTTAATTAATAATAATTAATTAAATAGTTGTAAAAATAGTTTTCTTTTTCTAAAAAGTTTATTTTATCATTAGGTTTGTAAAAATATAATTTTCATAATTTTAGGGTTAATATTGATTTAGTTTCACTTTTTATTTTGTACGTCGCGTAGATTTTTAATTCAGTTTTATAAAAACATAAAAACAAAAACATCATTGTAAAAATAGTGATAGCGTTTATTTAATAGATTTTATCTTTTTAACTTTCTTTAAATTGCATTTAAGCCGTTTTTAATTTGTTGGCTTTTTCCTTAGTTATAATCATATTCCAAATCCTTTTCCCGTTCAAATCTCGCGATCACTAAACGTTTGATAATCCATTGCACAACTCGCTGGGACTTAACGACCCGGGGAAACCCTATACTCTCCTGGATTTCATTGTATTGGTTTTGAGCGCTTTAAGTCCATTACCTCATTCATTCACAGTGGCGGATCATGTGATTAGACTTGATCGCTTGATCCGATCACCCACTACTAGTGCAATATTGATGAAAATAGAAACTCAAGGGGCTGTTATGTAACACCTTGGTGATAAAGTATATAATCCCCAAATCACTGCCCGATCAAATAATTGATCTTTAAACACTTCAAATTGGCGCTCTACACAAACTCTAACCCCTCCCAAACTAATACTTACACAAATCACACGTCTTTTACATCCAAATCACACAATGCCAAAAGAATATTCCACCACCCACAACCTCGTTGCGTACCTAATCAAGAACAATCATACAGAAGGGTTCCATGAGATGATTTATTTTATCAAACACACTCCTATTCACTATGCTTTAACTGTACAACCTACCATTCTTAAAGCCTACATTCATCAATTTTGGTGGAATGCCGAAATTCAAGAACGAGATGGAGCAGAGGTTATTAGGAGTGTTGTTGATGAGAATGAGATTATAGTCACAGAGGAGGTGATTAGGGAGGCTTTGAACCTGGAGGATGCTGATGGGGTTGTCAATTTGTCTCGATGATGATATTTTGAGGGTTGGAAAGATCAATGAGAAAATGTGGATAGAATTAAGTATCATAAAGGTATGTTCTCACCCCAGTAGAAGTTTTTGATACATACTTTGCTTATGTGTGTAAGCAATAAGACCACTGGCTTTGATGAGTTTCCATCAAAAATAGCAACTGTTGTCATATGTTTATCACAAGGGAGGGTCTTTAACTGGTCTAGGATGATGTTTGAGGGTTTTATGAAGAACATTAAGGAAAAGGGTAAATACTACTTATATCCTAGGTTTGTTCAATTAATAGTGGAGAAACAGATCACGGAACCCATTCCTCATAAAAGGGAGTATAAGGTACATCATATGTTATCTAAGGTATTTACACACTTGAGGAAAAAGAATCCAAAGTTCTCAGGAAATCTTACACCTTTATTCCCTAATATGCTTAACTTGCCAGACATTCCTGATAATGAGGAGGTACCTGAATTCCAACCCACCCAAAGCACTGATGCTCAACCCACTGCTTCCACATCTGAACACACTGCTAACCCACCTGAACCCACTGCTGAACCATTACCTTTACCTGAATCCCAACCCACCCAAAGCACTGATGTTGAACCCACTGCTACCACATCTGAACACACTGCTAACCCACCTGAACCCACTGCTGAACCCTTACTTTTACCTGAATCCCAACACACCCAAACCACTGATGCTGAACCCACTACTACCACTGATGCTCAACCCAATGCCACCATATCTGATCCCAATGGTACCACGTCAGGTGAGAATATTATAGAAGTAGTGAATGAATTGAAGGCTAAATGTACAAAAATGGATAATACAATTAGAAGGTTGAAGCACAGGGTGTCTGTGTTGGAGAGACTAAGAATACCAAGGATTGCTGCTTCTAATAGAGTCAAGAAGATGACTAAGAAGGCCAGCTCCTCAAAGGGGAGGAGCAAGAGCATGGATTCAGGGGAGGATGTAAACATGGATGTTGAGTTGGATTTGGATAGTGGAGATCATGGTGGTGACTATATCGTTACTGACAAGGAAAGAAAAGAAGTAGTGCTTGAAGCTTTGAAGGCTGTAGTTGATAAAGAGGAAGAAGTAGGGCAAGCAACAACCACTGCTATTGTTGCTGAATCCCCTGCTAGTACAAATGAAATCACTGCTGCTACCTTAATCACAAAAACAGTCACACAACCACCCAAGTCTAAGGAAGTTTAAAACGAGGTTGCTGGTACCCTGATGAACTTATGTAAAACCTTACCCATTCTTGGATCTGTTACTGCACATTTTCCCATTATACTTAAACCCACTGGTCCTAAACCCTTGGCTAAAGGTTTGAAGTTTGTTGAGCCACTTAAGAAGGTTTTTGGAAAAGCAGACATAGGAAAGGAAGGAAAAGAAGAAGTGGTTGAAGCTTTGAATGTTGTAGTTGAAGACAAAGAGGAAGAAGTGGTGCAGGCAACAACCACTATTATTGTTGCTCAATCCCCTGATAGTACAAAGGAAATCACTGCGGCAAACTCAGAGGTAATTTTATCGATTGTTACTTCAGATAGACATATTGCTATTACAACCACTTCTACGATAATCACAACCACTGTCACACCACCATCCAAGTCTAAGGAAGTTGAGAAGGAGGTTGCCGGTACACTGCTGAACTTATGTAGAACCTTAGCAATTCCTGATTCTGTTATTGCACCTGTTCCCATTGTACTTGAACCTATTGGACATAAACCATTGGCTAATAATTTGAAGATTGGGGAGCCAGTTAAGAAAGTTGTAGCTCAACCAGACATAGGAAAGGGGAAAGGTATTGCTGAACCTCAAGAAGAAGAAATTGAATTTGATAGTACGGAGGATCAGATTGCACATGATCATGAATTCTCGAAAAACTTAGCTGAAATGTATCAGGCTGAAGATCTTGCTTTTGAAAAAAAAAAAAGAAGATGATGAAGCTAGTCAGAGATTGATTCAAGAGTGGAACAAGGAACAACCTTTACTTCAAGCTTCTGAACTGCTAAAGACAGAATGGAGTACTGAACAATGGGCACAATTAGAAGTTCCTTCAAGGGCTAAGGTTCTGGCTGCGAGGGCGAGACAAATGCAGAAGGAAAGAACTTTCAGAGAATATAAAGGTAAGAATAATAAACCTCCAACTAAGGCTGAAATGAGAAATCAAATGATGAAGGTTCTCAGCACATGGACATGCACATAAGCAAGGATTTGAAAAATGCACGATGAAGAGATTGAAGAGATGTATCAACGTTGGATAAGAATGAATGATGATTTCAATCTTATGAATTTTGAGAAAGAAGTCGAGTGGATCAAGAATGCATAAAAGCGATAAGCGTAAATTCGGAGGAGTCTAGTTCTAAGAAATGTAAAATGGATGAAGAGATTGAGAGGAAGAAAGAATGAATGTGTATCTTATGGTGAGTGATAAACCAGAGCCTATTAATCCTACACCACTAAGCGCAACTCATCCAGTTCATGATTGGAAAATAATCACTGAAAATGGTAGAGAAGTGATTGAAGTAACAAGAGCAGATGGATGCAGAAGTACATACTTAAATTTTGGAGGGTTGTTGTTCTTTCTTTCTAAAGAGGATTTGGAAGAGTTATGGAAAGGCATAGATTTTAGATATGGAAAGCATGGGCCAACTGGAGAATTAGCAAGGTTTGTGTGGACATCAGTGAAAAACATGTGTCAACCTAATCCAGAGGACAAATTTTGGAAAGAATGTGAAGTAGTTGAATGGATGCTTTATCAGCATTGCAGAGTACATGTTGTACAAACTACAAAGGAGAAGTTTTTCATGTTTATTGATAAACACTATCCATTGTCCAAGACTGTTTCCAGGAAAATATTGGAAGTAAAGCTTGATCCATGAGGAACTATATCAACAAATCCAATGATAGATCAATTGTTCTTGAAGACTCAGAAGATTACTGATGTACAAGGTCCTTTGGCCATAAAAGTCTGAAGAAATGTTAAGTAGAATGGCAAGTATATCTAATAAGAAGGCTAAGGAGGCTGCTGGGTGAAACCACGGCTAGAAGCATTGTTGGAACCACGACAAGTAGGATGAAACCACAGCTAGAAGCATTTTTGAAACCACGGCTAGTAGGATGAAACCACGGCTAGAAGAATTGTTGAAACCACGGCTAGTACGATGAAACCACGGCTAGAAGCATTCTTGAAACCACGGGTAGTAGAAGATTGGAACCTGGTTTAATTGTAATATTATAGGATATCTTAAGTTGGACGTTTTGTATGGAAAGTGTAGGTATTTAGTTTAGTGATTATAATCATTTAAACAAGCAATACTAAGATCAACTAATAACTTTTACAAACTTTTACAAAATAAATTAGAGATTTAGAGATTTATCTTTCCAATGCTGACTACAATTGTTGATACATACACAATGAATGACCAAAGTACATATGCCCATGATAGAAGCAATATAAGCTACTTGCAAGTAAAGGGCAGCAAATGATCTAACACCTTTCTGTTCCGATTATATACATACAAAGTCAATGAGAGTTAACGATACCACAACAAGTAATACATACAACAATGACCAAAGATACTCAACCTTGTATTTCCATAGGTACTCAACAATTGCTCGCGATAGGCAAGAGTCAAGTTTGTGCAGGATCGCCGACTTTAATGGCATGTTATGACTTAGCCGGTATAGGTTAATGCAAGCCCATATTCCGCATCACCGTATTGAGGTGCTTGGTTGGGGACATCATCACATTTTTAAACCCGATCCGATAAGTATTGATATCTATGCCTTTTGCTTAAAACACTCTCGCTTCGCCTAGTAATTTTGGCGCCCAATATTGAAATTTTGCGCATGGTATCCTTCCACCAAAGTCGCCTGCTTGTAAACTTTGGCAAATAATCATACAATGTCAAAACACCCGTGCGTAGATGCAGCCTCTCCACCGACCGGTGCTTGTTAGGTTCATTTATTGGAAATAGTACCTACATCATTTACGACATCAACACAAGGCACCGGATAATTTACAGATGAAGAATCTAGTAAAACCACAATAATATACGTAATTTTATATGGAAAGATATAAACACCTTTTCGACATCAGCCCAAGGCACCGGGTACTTAACACCATTTGCCCAATAGCTTCGTACGAAGTCATTAATGACTTGTGGTGTGAAAAAGGACCCACTATAGCCCAATCGGCATCTGATGAACACAAAGAAACATTTATGGTACAAATCTAACAACTGATTTTATACGCACCTCGTCCCTCAGCCATCCATCCTTATTATCACCCGTTGCCAATAAACACTCCCAAAAGCGGTGCTCAGCAATAGTGTCTTCATTGCACCATGGGAAAATAAACCTAGTACCATTATTCTCATTCAAAATTTTTTGAATGGAACATGGCATAGTTACCTTTTTCGCTTTTTTCTTCCCTTCTGATTCTCGATGATTCAAATAGAACAAATAACCTCTTTAGTGAATTTTTGTATTTCAAAAGTAAGAGAAATATAAGTTTACACAGTTACATACCTCCACAAATGGCTCCAAAGTATCATCAAAATTAGGAGCGTTAGGAGGGGATGGGTTTTCACGATTGATCCGTGATGAACGCCTTCTCTTTGGAGTAGTGGCTGGTGGAGTAGTATAGGGTGAGGTGCAATATCTCCCTGGCTTCCTCTTCCGTTTAAGCGAGTTGAAAACTAATCTGATATTTGTAGCCTAAATAACAAAAACGATTCATCTTTTACCAAACAGCTCTACTATGCAATAATTAAATAACTTGAATACTCAACTGAAGTAAAGTGGAAATGTGATATTCTAGTGCATAAAATATTTCAAATCATGACTTAGCATGTGGTGTCTATTTTAAGGACATGTACAACAAATCATGACTGTTTGTTGAGGGCCCTTTCTTATTTTCAAATGTAAGTCTTCTTTGCAGTTGACTATGTATGTTTTAACTGTTTGCATGTGACTTAGCATGTGGTGTCTATTTAATAGTGAAACCATGATCTACTTCTTCAACATATTTGCTCCTATTTATTTTCGCCACAACCATATTTTCATCACATTAATTGAATTATGTCGAGTTGTAAAAGAGTTAGGTTTGAGCATAATCACGATGAAAGGGAGTGGTCAATAAAGGTAGCAAGAGAGGTAATGTTTCACGAGATATATGAATTATATGGACCAAATGTCAAGCTAGTTACCGATTACCACCAAGTGCTAGAAGACCTAAGAAGATGGATATACGGTCACGAACAAGAAGAAGTTATAGAACCAATCAAGGTGTTAAACATAAGCAATCACTAATGTTGGGAACCAATCCGCAAGATGAGGGTCCTAGTAGCCGTAACACTAATGTTCGAAGCAACTAAAATGAATGAGACCCTAACAGCAAGTCAACCATATTACGCAAGTGTAATGATGATCCAAAGAAAAAGAAAAACAAACTAAATGTTATTTCCTAGTTTCTAAAAGTGATGTAGTTGCTAATAATGTCTTTGCTCAAGTTATGTTTGTCCTGTCTTAAGGGATTGTACTATTATTATGCATGCATTGTTCGTAACAAATGATAAGATAAATAAATGTACCTTAACAACATCCTGCCCATCCTCATAATCAAGGCAAATCACTTCAACACGATCCTCATCTCCATAAGTTACATCTCCATGTGTATCAGCCCCTTCCCTAGCCATTTCATCAACCTCCATATCCACTTTCTCTACTTGTGCAGCCCCTTCCCCAGCCGGATCATAAACGTTTTCTACTTGTGAAGCCCCCTCCTCCATAGTCAGTTTTAACACTTTAAGAGTCCACTCCACAAACCATTCAAACCAGATAGGTGGCAGCCACACAACCATTTCCTTACCCTTCTCCCGGTAAATTTCTTTTTCCACAACATTCATATCCATCGATTCCTAGATAAAGATTAAATAAAGGGTATGTGTTTTTTATATTGAAAAAAAAGTAAAACAAGGAAAAAAAGAAAATATATACGTCGTCAACAGAGTTGGATCAAACCCATCATAAGCAATGTCCGAGAATGCATCATTCAAATTCGCAAGGCGGCACAATCAAATTTCTTATCCACCGCATAAAATTGTTGGAATGATGAGCATCTTCAAGACTCCCGATAAAGCAGCTTTCATAACTTGTGTCAAAGGTCCCAGAACTCCTGAGTCCGTATAAAACAACTTCGCTTCATCGGATCCTACATTGGTCTTGATGGGGGTTTGTGCATCAGAAGTAGCCAAAGGTTTGTTGGCATCAACACTCTCCACCTGTAAACAAGTGAACATACTTTGGTCAAAGAGACCATTTTTTACATAATGAACTCAAAAAAATTCAAATTACAGCTTCTTACCTAATTCTCACGAAAAACATCTTGTGACTTTATTCCTAAAACTTCCTCAAGTACCCCAATTCTATTTTTAACATTGTGTATCTCACTTAACACCTGTGATACAGCAACGTCTCCTACACATTCTTCAATACTACCAACCCTGGACTTAATGGACACAAGCTCAGCTAGAATGTCATCTTTATCCAACTTATGTAATGCTGCCGCTTTGTCACATTTGTTCCCATCTGGAACCTCAAGATTACCGACTAGAACATCTTCAAGCTTCACAGGCTCATTCACCTTCAACGCTTCACCAAACCCAAAAAAATATCTTCTTCTTCGCTTTGTCATCGACCTTGACGCTTCACCTTCGGAACAACTTCATCAAGATCACATAAAGGAACATTTAAATCGGCTTCAATTCCACCATATACATCTACATGGCCCATAGCTTCCTCTTCTTCCACCATTAATTGCTCACCAACTCTTCTCTTCTTTCAACAAGTTGCGAATCAAGTCCACTTGATGTAGTCCATACTCAATGTACCACGACACCTCACCGGCATTTGTTGGTACAATCTTCAGTAATGGTCTAACGACCTACATAACAAAGGAACTAACTCGACATGCTAAATGCAATAAAACATACAACACATAAATAATTTGAAGTTTTACTTACCGGATCAAATAAAATAGTGTAATGCTTTTTTCAAAGTTTTTTATTTTCGACCATGCTAAACAACGTGGGATCTTCTCTGGGTCTTTGGTCCAAAACTGGGAGCTGTTAGGGAATGTCTCCATAATCTAAATCTGAAAAAAAAAATACAACGTATTAAGACTTAGTGGTTGTGATTATAGTGGTTGTGATTATGGTTGCAGTGGTTAGGATAGCAGTGGGTGTGTAGTAACAGGGGATAGAATTACATTAGATGTAGTTGCAGCAGTGGTTTCTTCTGAACTATCAGTGGGTGCAGCGAAATTGGCAGTGGTTTAAACCAATCGTTTCTATGTTTTTATGGTGACCATTTACAAATCGATTTCTAGTGCGAAACCATCAACCATAGCATCCTTAAATCTATACCAAGCCTTACTATGCCTAAGGAACAATGACTACGGAACAATGCCTAAGGAACAAAGCCAATGCCTAAGGAACAATGCCAATACCTGAATGACTATTCTGCTTATCTATGTTTCTCAAATTTAACATATAACACCTAATTTAGAATAACCATCAGAATATATACAAGCACAAATAATGTATGTTACAAATAAAATCTAACTTTCAACACCCATGTAAATCCATACAGAGTGTATGTTTGTTCTTTTTTTGGATCTTTCGGAACGGGCTTCTTTGATTCTGCCTCGAGATGCCTAGGAACAACATTCACCGTTCTTTTATACAGATGAGCCCACATGTATTCACCCCATGGATACTCATTCCATACAAAAAAATCCTCAACATTCTTTAGCAAATGGTCAGGAACATTAAACCTTCCTTCCCGACCAATAAATACAAATGTGGCAATCACCAACAAACCAACCCTCACAGCATCTTCATCGGATAAAGAATCCCACATTTTCCCCGACTTCACCAACGCCAAAAGGTCATCACCCTTAACCTTTTTGTTCTTAATTCTTTTTTTATCGGGAAACAAACGATCAAAAAAGGACTATCTATTAAACCCTTAACAAAATGCCCGTGGTCACTTTCTTTTTTATCTACGGGACCTAAACGAAACCCATTTAGAAGACTAAATTGTTCACGGCCAAAATCAAAAACATTCTCACCTATTACAAAAGTAAGAGGTGGACAACAATCACTCATATTAGACACCTCAACTGCATTTTGATATAAATAATTTTACAAGTGGTGGTCAGGAGAATATTTAAGAAAATCTAACCAAGGGCCAAACACAGTGTCTCTAAACAATTTGGTTCTGTTGACATTCAATGCAGCTTTAACTGTACCAATATGTTCTAGTCTAGATCTCACCGTTAGCTTTGCATCAAACATTTCCATCGTTGGATTCTTGAGAAGTGGAAGCAGAACGATTGATTGTACGAATATGTGTGGGTAGGGCTTCGGTTTTACAAATGTAGACAAGCAGAACGATTGATTTGATTTTCAGTTTCAGTTTCAGTTTGAGAAGGGGAAGGTTTGATTTTCAGTTTCAGTTTGAGAAGGGGAAGGTTTGAGTTTGAGTTTGATTGGGAAGCTTTTATGTGTTTGATGTGTGTTAGCAGCAGCAATGTATTTTGTATTTTGTATTTAAGAAAAAAAGTGTATTAGGATAATAAAATATTTTAGGGGAAGCAAAATTTGGATTATAAAAGGTGTATTTGTATTTTATAGAGTTGTATTTGTAACGTGTTGCCCAAAAGTATATATGTGTGAGACCAAGTTGCCCAAGTCATATGTATTTAAAAAAACAAAAAAAAAGACATTATTTTTTGACTAAAAGACAAAAAGTGTCAGTTGCCCAATAAAGTGGGTCAAAGTTTCCCAATATATCAGCTCTTACATTTGTACTATGTAAATACAAGGTGGGCCCAAATAAGTGGGAGAGTTGCTCATGGGGCATTTACAGAAGTGAAATAATTTTAAGAGATTTAGGGTAAATTAGTTGGGCAACTGGGGTAGATAAGGAATTTGCCCTTTATGTATAGGATCACGCTTTGATTTTCTTAAAAATTGCAAGTGTAAGAGTTAGATATGAGGCTGGACGCAATCGAGTCTTGGAAATCGGTTGGGCACGCTTTTTTTTTAACGTCGACCGACTTGGACATCGGTTGGGATGGTTGTGGTGGCCGGTTGCCACATCGGTCGTGGTCCCAAGATTTCGAATATCGGTTCGAAATCCACTCGATGTTCACGACTTCACGTTATGTTTTCTCCCATTTTACCAACGTAAACATTAACATTTAATACAATTTTAAAAAAATGACCGCTTGGTCATACAACTAAAAAAAAATTTCAAACCCATTTTACCACTCTATAAATACCCACTTCACCTCAAACACAATTCACAACTCACCATTTTCATTTACATTCATTTCAATCTAATTTTATCCAACTTCAAAATGTCAAAGAAAAATACCCCACAATAAAAACCCGACGATCACGACTACCCCAAAATGCCCTGATTCGAATTTCTCACGAAAACAACTTCGAGTTAACCAAGATATCACCACAACAAAACCGCCTATTCGCTATCGTCCACAAGGTTTTGATTATCAATCACAACTACCCCAACCAAATCAAAACCAAAACGCGTTTTATCTTAACCGTCCTTTTGTCTCACCGCAACGTTCTTACCACTATGGTTCACGCTATGTTTTCTCCCATTTTACCAACGTAAAACTATGGTTCACGCTATGTTTTCTCCCATTTTACCAACGTAAACATTAACATTTAATACAATTTAAAAAAAATGACCGTTTGGTCATACAACTAAAAAAAAAATTCAAACCCATTTTACCACTCTATAAATACCCACTTCACCTCAAACACAATTCACAACTCACCATTTTCATCTACATTCATTTCAATCTAATTCTTATCCAACTTCAAAATGTCAAAGAAAAATACCCCACAATCAAAAACCCGACGATCACGACTACCCCAAAATGCCCCTGATCTGAATTTCTCACGAAAACAACTTTGAGTTAACCGCATATCACCACAACAAAACCGCCTATTCGCTTTCGTCGTCACAAGGTTTTGATTATCAATCACAACTACCCCAACCAAATCAAAACCAAAACGCTGCTTTATCTTAACCGTCCTTTGTCCCACCGCAACGTTCTTACCACGACATCGGCAAGAACCTGGTGGGTCGTCAGACATCCAAACATGGACTTCATTTATCCTTCTCAACCAGATCAACCTTATTCCCGATTCAAGCACTAATCTAGACATGAATTTGGAAGATTGGATGTTTGGAGTATCCGACACAAAACTACCCAAGTCAAGATGCTTCATGGGACAAGGTTCGGTCACGGTTCGCACCACGGTCCGCTCCATGGTTCCATTCCATTGATGATTTTGATGATGAGAAACCTCTTCTCATTGAGAGATGTCCCCATCAAACCAAAGCGACCATCTAGACGCTTCAGGCCAAGGACAAAGCCAAGAAGCCGGAAACAAGCAAGGGGAAAGACAAGAAGCCTGCAGAGCCATGGACAAAGGAGGAATAGGTGGTGCTTTGTAAAGCTTGGGTTTATGTGTTGGAAAACGCGGCGAGAGGAAACGCCCAGAACCGCTTCAAGTTTTGGGAGGCAGTGATCGACTACTTTAAGAAAGAAACTGTCAAAGACCGAACCTATGACTCCATCACTACCAAATGGAAGAGCAGGATTCGTAATAGGGTTGGAAATTATTGTGCTATCATGGGGAATATCAAGAATACCCATGGAAGCGGTGAGAATGATATCGACGACACTTCAAAAGCTCTTAGAGAATACCGTATGACGTACGGTCATTATTTCACTTTGGAGGAGTGCTACGAGGTTTTAAAGGGTCATGCTGCTTGGAAGGACGTTGAGTTGCCGGCTTTCAAAACGAATAGTCGGAAGAAAACAAAGGGTTCTACCACTACCTCTAGTTCAACCCAAGCTCGTGATCCTTTCGATGTCCAAGACGTCGATGATTCTGCTGAGGAAGGGACTAGAGAATCACGACTGGCTGGTCGTGACAAAGGAAGGAAGAAAGCATCCTCCTCCTCTCGTGATGATGATGTTCCATCGACTCATTTATGAAATCGTTGGCCAAAACTTTCTTCAACACCAAGCCGTCAAAAGGGATAAAGGTAAGAATAAGGAGGGTTTAGAAGATACTTGGTTACGGTTGAGGAAAAAGAGCTCGAGATGAAAAAAGAAAAGCTGAGCACATGAGGTATCAAAACGAGTCCGACATCATCTTCTACAACACCCTAATCGACCTAAAATCGACCTACCGCCAACTGAAGAATCGGAGAAAGTTAAGCGAATCATCAAAAGACGTTACAATTTAGATTATTAGTTTAAGATTGTAGTGTTTATTTTAATTTCATATCAGAATGTTTTTTTTTTTCAGAATGTAATGTTTTTTTTTTAATTTGAATGAAATTTAAATTTAATGTTAAAACGTTTGACTTAAAAAAAAAAAAAAAAACCTTGGATCATCGACTGCGGGCGTCCTATTGCCTGCGTCATTGGAGAGAAAAAGCGACGCATGGTGAACGACCTGGCGGGTCTGTCTCTGCGTCACGACCGGGGCTATCCTGATAGATCACATAAAATGCAATCAAAACAAAGACCTGACCGTGACATGTGAAAGACATCCATACACGTGTACGGTGGAGAACCACTGTGTCCATCCATTTTCCGCTATAAATTGAGCCCGTGATCATACCATCAAAGTCACCAACGAGATTACTGTATACATAATCTTAAATCTTTCTAAACCAACCTTAACTATAATCATGTCTTGCTGCAATGGAAAGTGTGGTTGTGGATCAAGCTGCTCTTGTGGCAGCTCTTGCAAGGGGTAAAGTAGTTTACATCTTGTATTAGAACATGTGTTTGCTTAACTTTTTTATATGTACCTACAAGGCTACAAATATTCAGATTCATTCTTTTCACCCATTTTCATTTGGACAATCAAATTTCTTTTCTCCTATAGTGTGTTAACAAGAGGTGAATATTTGTTTGTAGATGTGGGATGTATCCTGACATCGAGGCATCTACCACTGCCACCATGATCGTTGATGGTGTTGCACCAAAGAAGATGTAAGTATATACTAGTACTAGTAGTACATAAATTACTATATAGATTTGTTTTGTTGGTTTTTATAAAAGTTACAACAATATCTGATTTATATTGTAGGTATGATGATGGAAGTGAGGGAAGCTTTGTAGCTGAGGGTGGACATGCATGCAAGTGTGGAGCAAACTGCAAGTGTGATCCTTGTAATTGTTAAGTTTAATTAGTTAAGTGGATATATGATCATATGAAAATGATCATAAATAACTATATCCATGTCTTATTTCGTTGTGTGGTTATGTCTCCATGTTTATGTCTAGTGTTTGCTCAAGTTGAATAATAAAAGAACCTTGCTTGACTACCTAACCCTTGTTTGGGGTTAGAGAGAATGGGCTTAGGTTAATGTTTATTTCATAGCTACCATAAATGGTGGTTTAATAGTACATGTTAGAGAGAAAAGGTATGAGTATGGAGTATTTAAAAAAATTAAATTGATGTTTAATTGATATGCAACATGATATGTTGGAACAAAAATTGACATGCAACATGATATTGAATGCATATGATCTCCTTAATTCAATTATGGTTCTTGTCTCAAGCTATCTTGGAGTATTAAATAGGATCATGATCTTATTTTATTTATGTTCTTAAAGTCGTTTTTATTATATTAACAAGTAAAATTATTCATTGAATCAAATCAATAATGGGTAAGTAAAATTCGATACCTTTTATGAAGGTCGGCTTTTATGAATGGGAATGAAAATCGTTGTCGCCTAATATAACACAAGCGATTACATAATTGTTCGTTACAAGATTTTTCAGTTAAAACAAAGTAAACTGGAAAATATATCATGGGGTTTGTTACAACTAAACATCGTTATCACAAATTTTTAGAAATCATCATCCTTTCTTTAGTAAAAGTTAAATACGATACATCTTTAAAGACTATCGATGTAAATTTTATTGCATTATTTGTGTTATCTTCTAAAAATCAAATACCTATTTTGATAAAATTAATCTCAAACGCACTCGTTATTCGTTTCATGTTCTTCTTACTACATCCACTACTCATCATCTTCTTCTTATCACTACCTCTACCACCACCAAATACATAAATCCCTCAATAAAATTCACTTCCAGCAACACAAAATAGCAAAACCCATCACAAAATACCTAAACATGTCACTATAAAATTAAATTACTTATAATAACCACAAAATACCTAAACTCGTCATCTTCTTTTTATCAGCACCTCCTCCACCACCACTGTTGGAATTATATATCAAGACATTCAAATAAATAATCACAAAACATCAAAGTAATATTGCGGAAGCGTTAAGGATGTATTAACGAATAATTAATTAACATAAAGAATATGCGTCTTTGTTGATTCTAAATGAACAAGAATTAAATCCACAAACTAAGAACGGATGAACCCTAATTTGATTTAGTTAGGATTATATGAATTACCCTCACCGCTTTGTAATTCAATCCAAGATAATAACAATAGTGTGTTATTACTATGTTCTTGTACACACGCATTAAACCGAATTAAAGTAATGCTAGTTTTAGTAAACGAATAACTTGATGTGGAAAGTTTAAGGATCGACACCCCAAAGGTGTGGCCGATCGGTTTTAGCAAAACACACACACAAAACGATTTTAGGTTTAGCTAATGAATACAAGAGGTGCAAAAACAAGACCCCAAATTGTTTATATACCCAAGAAACTTGGTGAACAAGTTGTGGATTGTTTCCTAATCCCCTAGGCCGATCGGTTCTATACCTCAACAAGGGGTTCGTAATCTTCCAAACTTTGCAATTAAGTCCTTTCCAATACCTTTAACGACTGTTAGTCCATTACATTAATTACATAACGTCCGTTAGTTATTTCGTTTAATAAATAAATAAATATAACGCTTATATTTAATTATTAACTTTAAATTCTCATACGTAAAGTGTGCAATCCCATAGTCTCGAGTTCGATCCTAACTCACGCCTACTAATTTATATCCATAAAACCAACAACCCCACTGGATATATCTTAATAGAGTGATCACATTCGGTTAGCGTCTAGCAACACTTCGATGCCTCTAGTACAACTCGAGCAAGGCTCCTGGAAAACCTTTAATGATTTCTCATTATTATTATCCTTTGTTTCTAATACCACGTTAAATAAAGATATGGAATTAAGTCATTCTTTATATAACTATTCTGCTTCTCGCTTGTAAGTGATTGACCAAGATTACCGAATCATCTAAACATATTTAGGGAGATTTGGGTGCGGACAAACATCTTGTCAACCCTACGAGGGCCCAAAGAAGATTAAACTCCAAATAAATTTGAATGAACAAATTTATTTTGACTACAAGAATAACCCACAAACTTTGTAACATTTCTCGAAACAACCCTTATGACTACCGATTCACGTATAGCGTTAAGTTGTTCCACGTAAATGCACTACATTCATGACACTTATCCGGTATCTCAAGTCCGAGGATAACTATTCATAATTTACTTATAACAATATCCACAAAGTAAATTATGTAGTTGGGATAAGTCCTATATTCAATTCATTGAATATCATCTGAAATTGGTATGCATTCTCATCAATATACTTTCAAGTATATTCTACCACATCTCTCAGATTTGTCTTAGTTTAATGATACTCCCATATCATTAATCGACAACGGACATTTAGAATAGCTTAGTTATTCACGGATTAAACATGCAAATATAGGACAACAATATTATAAATGAAAATAAACATAATCCAAACTTTATTTCATTAAAATAATAAATGTTTTACAATATCCTTTATCCAAATACTAATCACGCTTATGCATGAAACTTTTAGCTAAACGAAGTCCAATTTCATTGGCAAGTCCTACAAGCTTGTCTTTAGCTAAAGCCTTAGTGAACGGGTCGACTAAGTTATCATCCGTGTGAACTTTCAAGAGATTTATTTCACCTTCCTAGACTTGTTCCCGAACATAGTGATACTTAGTAGAAAATGTCGGTGCCCTTCATGACTCTGTGTTCATTGGCAAATATGATTGCAAAGAGAATTGTCACAATACATATCAATAGGCGATTCAATCAAGGCATAACACCAAGCCCCGAAATGAATTTCCTAATCCAAACGACCTCCATTGCGCTTCAAGCGACTATGTATTCGCTTCACATCACGCACATCGCATCAGATTCGTACTCAACTTCTTCCAACAATCGCTTCCTCCATTGATGACAAAGACATAACCCGTCGAGACTTCGTATCATCTTTATCACACCGCCAGACGCATCACAAGAACTCAGAACACCAAGCTTTGTGTCGGATTTCCACCATACACTAAAACATATCTTTAGTATTTCGAGATACTTGAATATGCTTATGACAATCCAAAGAAGTTCACCCGGATTACGCTGATATCGACCGGTCATGTTTTGAGCGAACGCCACATCCGGCCTTGTGCATCTCACAAAGATACATAATAGATCCTACATACCAAGCATAAGGAACTTTACGCATGCGTGCCACTCAACAGTGTTGAAGCACACATATCGCTACATAAGCCATGCTTTACTTCCATCGGCAAATATCCTTTCTTGGAATTTTGCATATTGAATCTCTTCAATATTTTATCAATGTAAGCGCTTTGACTTAAACCAATTAACCGCTTTGACCTATCTCGGAGATCTTGATTCCCGAATGTATGCACTTCTCCTAAATCCTTCATAGAAAACACTTCCTAGATATGCTTAACATTTTGCATACTTGGAATGTCTTTTCCTATAATTAATATGTCATCGACATAAAGAATTAGGAAAATTACATCACTCCCACTAACTTTGTGATATACACATGGCTCATCAAGATTTTGAATAAATCCATACCTTTTGATTTCTTCATCAAATCTTTTATTCCATTGCCTTGATGCTTGCTTCAATCCATAAATGGACCTTTGAAGTTTGCATACACGGTTTGAAATTGTGGATTAACAAACCCCTCAAAGTTGCTTCATATAGATGTCTTCATCTAAGCGACCATTTAAGAAGGCGGTTTGACATCCATTTGCCATATCTCATAGTCATAGTATGTCGCTATAGCTATGAGAATTCTAATAGCTCTAATGTCCGCTACAGAGAAAAGGTCTCCTCATAATCAATGCCATAAGTTTGAGTAAAGCTGTTGTTCCCTGCTCACTATCGCTTAAAACAGTTTAAGTTTATAAAACAAGTTAAAAGTGAACTATGACCGAAATTAACATAAAGAAAACACACTAAGTAATTTTCAACATCATATTCTTATTAGAAATAAATCAACAAAGAATCGTTACCCAAGTACTTGCGGAATAGTACTTGGGATTGAAATGACAAAGTTGGGTGATTCTCTCTAAGCTCGTGCTATGTCCGAGCACAACTCTTAGAGCTCACCGAGCTATCTCAGAACTAAGTTGTATTTGGATGAGTGAAAAGATGGCTCATGTATGTGTTTTACAATTCACAAGCTTAACCTTTTCACTCCATCTCTTATGCTATTTATACATGTATGATATTTGACTCTTCCTAAGTGACAACCGACATCATCTGTAAGACAAAATCTCGATGTATTTTGTCTCATTACAAAGACTATTCTAGGTAAGAGACAATACTACTTTCCTAAGATCGGTGATGACACCGAGCCCGATCTTTGCCATTCAGTGAAAGTTGACTTTGGGCGATAAGGACTTCGCCTTATCTCGATTCAACCTTTCCCGCCTTGTCCCGCTCTTTCTTCGCCTTTACATCCTTCGCCTTCTACTTGCTTAGATACATCGGTGAGCCAACAATCCTCGAAATGAGTTTGATTGACCGATTTGCCGGTGAGATCAGTCCAAGGTTGTTAGGTGGAACCATTGGTGTCTTCACCGAGGCATAGTCAAATATCTCATATTTCTTCAAGAGATTTACGTGTATTTCTCTTGATGATGGATATACCTTTATCGGTTGTTCGATTTGAAGTCCAAGAAAGTAAGTTAGTTCTCCCATCATGCTCATTTCAAACTTCTTTGTCATTAGTTTTTCAAACTGCTTGCAAAGTTTGTAGTTTGTTGAGCCAAAGATGATATCATCAACATACACTTGGACTAGTATCACATCCTCGTTGGGTTCTATAGACAAACAAAGGTGTTGTCTATCTTTCCTCCGACAAACTTGTTTTGTATCGGGAAGGCCGAGAGAGTTTCATACCATGCCCGGGAGCTTGTTTAAGTCCATAAAGGGCTTTGTCAAGCTTGCGACATAGTCGTGAATTCACTACTCTCAAAGCCGAGGTTCTTGAACATACACATCTTCCTTGAGATCACCATTTAAGAATGCACTTTTAACATCCATTTGGTAGACCACAAGTTCATGTATGTTGCATATGCAAAGAAGATCCCGATGGCTTCCATTCTGCAACAGAGCAAATGTCTTATCATAGTCAATGCCTTCTTGTTGACCGTATCCTTTGGCTACAAGTCCGCTTTGTTTTTAATGACAATGCCGCTTTCATCGCTTTGTTTCGAAACCCACTTCATTCCTATGACTACTACATCTCGAGGACATTTGATCAAGGTCATGACCTTGTTTTTATCAAACTGTTGCAATTCATCTTGCATAGCCTCGAACCCGGCTTGGGTGTTTTAGAGCTTCATGACACTTTTGGGTTCAATGTCGATAGGTAATCAAGATATAGACATTCATTGGTCAAGTCGCAATTAGACTAGCGACCATGCTTCTAGTGAGCATGCCTCGCTGGGTTCACCAATGATGTTTACAAGCTCAATGTCCCGAGATCTAGTCCACTTACTTTGTGGTGCAGGATCCGAGCTTGAAGATGTCACCGGGAGTTCGGGATGTGAGTTCGGTGCAAGAGCCACAGATCATTTAGAACATCACTTGAGATGTCATGATCGTGTTGAGGATCATTGTTACTTATCCCAAAGAGGGACGGGCCGATTATCAATGAATTCATTGATGGTTGGTTGGGGTAGGTTGTGGGTAAGACATAATATGAGATGTCGAGATCGACTTGATATGAGGAATTGAGTTCGATGTTGTACTCATCGGAGGATATCTTGATGAGTTATCAATTCCTATTTCCTCCATCGAGGTGTTGGTGAACTGATGCTTTTAGTACTTTCATCAAAGGTGACATGAAAGGTTTCCTCAACTTGTTGTCTCCTTGTGTTAAAACCACGAAGGCTTTGGAGATCGGTGAGTAGCCTAAAAGTATCCATCATCGCCTTTTGCATCAAACTTGCCTAGATGATCCTTGTGGTTGTGAATGAACACGGGACATCCAAACACATGAAAATAGTCGATGTCCGGAAGTCTACCTTTGAAGATCTCATATGGGGTTTTATTATGTCTTTTGACAATGATTGACCTGTTTTGAGTGTAACAGCGCTTTGATCGCTTGATCCGTAAATGTTTTGAGAGGGTGAGCCATTTAACATAGTTCTAGCACCTCAATGAGAGTTCTGCTTTTCCTTTCAAAGAACCCCATTTTGTTCGGGGTATAAGGAGATGAGAAATTTTGAGAAATTCCTTTTCATCACGTAAACTCTCAAGTTCTTGATTTACGAACTCGCCATTGTCGATTCGATTTGTTTGACAAGAATGTCATTCGGTTTTCAATCTTCCCGATGAATGACATTATTGTATCACCGCTCGACTCTTTTGGAAAGAAAGTATACCCAAGTGTATCTTGAGAATTCATCAACAATGACAAGTGTATACTTCTCATCTTTGGATTGATCCGGGACCGACAGTCCAAAGAGATCCATGTGCGGGAGGTGAAGGCGCCTTTGATGGAGAAATTTTGTTTGGTTTGGAATGATGCTCTGTGGTGTTTACCCTTTTCACAGGCAGAGCATGGTTTGTCTTTTGCAAAGACCAGTGATGGTAAGCCAAGGACCTTGTTTTGTTTTGCTAAGTTGTTGAGGTTTTTGAAGTTCAAGTGTAAGAATCTCTTATGCCACAGCCAATTGATAGTTTCAGTGGCCTTAGCAAAGAGACACGTTCCATCTTGGGAGAGAGTTGACATGTCAAGCACATAAACATCATCTCTCCTAGGAGCTATCAACACAACTTCCTTATTGGCATTAAAAATGGTACCTTGTTTATCATTGAATTGTACAATGAATTTTGAATCACATAGTTGACTGACACTGATGAGATTGTATTTGAGACCGTTGACATAGGCTATTCTAGAGAAAACTATTCCATTGCGCCATCGAACCATAACCTTCAGTGGGACATGATGAGTTATCACCAAATACTACCTTGGGCCCTGGTTCCTTTACATACTTGTGCAGATATTCCTTCACACTACCATGCTTCTTGAGCATCCACCGCCTAGATGCCAAATAGGCTCCCCGGCATGTCTCTCGCACAAGTAGTAAACCTAATTAGTTTTTCTTCGTGACCCACTTACTAGTGGGCTTGGATCTCAAGGTCTCTTTGAAATTTGCAATCGACTCATTGTCGGTGGTAGTGTGCAAGGTGCTACCACAGTTTTTGCATTTAGAGGTCGAGGATGACTCGGTGACTGGGTTGTTTGAATTTCTCCTTGCATGAATCATACCGTCATGTTGGGATGTCTCATGAGTGGATTACGCATATATCACAAAGATGTATTCATGAGACAATCATCCCGATGATGATCATTGAACCCACAAAGAGGACAGAGAGGAAAAGGTTTTGCTCTATTCTTTGGAGCAGATTTGGAGGATGAAGCATACCGATGACCAACTTTGGTATAGTTTGCTTGACCGACATCTTGTAGATGATCTCATCCTGTGATCATCCTTTTGCGATCATGCAAAAAGGATTCTATAGCGCTTATCGATGGTATGGGTGGTGTAATGACACACCACACTTTTGTTTGTTTTGGAGGTTGACTTAGACTTTGTGGGCCGGAGAAAGTGACTTTGTCTCCTTGATTGGTTCGGGGACCTTTCAATGGATTCCATTTTTCAAGAAGCTTCCTCACAAGTTCGATCGATTCTTTGGATTTGGTCGCCTTGATGGGGACAGAGGATGATGAAGTCTCGCAGAGTAGACTCTTGTTGGATTAGTTTTGCTTGTCTTTGAAGGATGGTTCTACCACGTCCGGACCTTTCTTTTGGTGAATGAGGATTGAATTGTAGTGGAGTAAGCTCGAGCTTGGAGCAAGACCACAAGAGGTTTCGGTGGTGGGCGGTGCTTGAGATTCTCGCTTGACTCGAGATGTGTTCAAGACAACCGGGCACATCGTGGAGTCAAGCATGCTCTTTAGAGCTTGACTTTCGTGCTCTAGAATCCTTCCGTAATCGAAGTTTGGAAGCTTACTCTCGTGATTAACTCGCTCAATCCATTCACCGGAATTTGAATCACCCAACATACTTGTAATCATGCCACCGCACACAAATGGCTTAGAGACCGGTCTTTGTTGAGAGAGTCGTGAGATGATCTTCACCTATGAATCTCTTCTTACTATCGGGGCTCCCACAAAGATCAAAGACCACAGGATTCTTAGCGGTCCAACTATTGAGAATATCATTTGCCTTTTAAGTTCATCTTGAAGATTCGATTTCTTTTAACTAGTTCGGTGTTTTGAATTTGCAAAGTGACGACCTCAAGCTTAGCTTGTTTTAAAATAAGCAATTCATCCCTACACTTATTCAATTCAAAACTTAACTTGTTGTACTTAGAAAAAGATTCGGTCTTTGCTCTTCTACAAACTTAAGGTCAACATTTAGATAATTCATATAAGATCGCCAATCGTAGTCATCATCCATAGAAAGTAAAGTGTTTACCTTCTTCATTGTGATGTTGACCCATTCCCTGCTCCTAGCATGATTCTTCCCAACAACTAGCTTGTCTTCTTCTCGAGAGAGCCATTAGAGCACCGACATGTACCATTTCATCATCCGATGAGATTGGCTCTTCATCCCATCAAAGGTTTTAGCAACAAGGCCTTTGTTCTTACCCCGCATGATTGAACATTTTTGTTGTTTCGAGGGACCGCCTCAAGCAATGCAAGCTTAGCTTTTGCTTTCTTATACTTAGCTTCATAATCAATGGTTTTGTTAAGATCGATTTGTTTTGAACATTTTGATGAGACCGATAGATTTTAGGTTGAAATTTGCTAAAGCCTCAAGACCGATTGGATCCCGATGGTTTGTAAGAGGGTTCAAGAATTGTTTTGAAAAGCAGTCTTTTGCAAAATGGCCTCTTTATGACACTTGTAGCATTTAGTGTCTTCGCTGCTTTAGCAGTTGAAAACCTTTGTTTCTTTTTATAAACCTTCGAGAGTTAGCGAGTGCCCTTTCCCGAAATTCAAAGATTCGTGTCACTTAGGTACTCTCACTTGATCTCTCATCGTGCTCATCATCCGAGTTTTCTTGGAAATCTTGAACTACATTGTTAGAAAAGAAAGTTGATATTGGTGATGAGGTAGTGGTCGTGACTTCTTGACTTCACGAGACTTCTTTAAGTCGTATCGTCTGCTGATGAGGTTTTCCTCATAGACAAATTTCCATAAATTTCGTGAAGCTCAAGATTTTGGATATGATTAGCATTCCCGAGTCCCTAAGAGAAATTCAACCACTTCTCGGAGAGACATTTACAAAACCAACATTGATTTCATGCTTAGACAACTTAACACCATCATTTGAAAGTTCATTTAAAAGAGTTTTGTATCCGTGTAAGTTTGAGAGAGAGTTTCGAGTCCTTAGCTCAAGGTGTTATACTCAAGTTTCGTGTCCATTATCCTGCTTTTCCTTGGTATCGATGGTCCTTCATGACTATGAACTAGGTCATCCTGTGTTTGTTTAGCGAGACTACAACTTATAATGACTCCATAATATCGTCAGAAGACAAGATATTATGATACTTTTGAGTCTTTGGTCCCGTTGACCACTCTCCTTTCATCCTGGTCCACCGAGCTTGTGTTTGGGCAACCCTTCACGATCTTTGGGACAAATGGACCTTCATTTATGCACTTGACATAATAAGGTTCCATCCCAATCAAATAGAAAAGCATTCGCTTTTCCATTTGTTGAATTTGCCAACTTCAAGTCTAGGGCAACAAATTGAATAAGCTCCACCCTTTTATCGACTAGTTGGGGTACATCAATTTCACCATTTAGGATCCTAATTTAAAACTTTTAGAGCGGCCTAAAACGAGTTTTATAATTAGCCTTGCTCGATACCACTTGTTGTTCCCGCTCACTATCGTTTAAACAGCAGTTTAAGTTTATAAAACAAGTTAAAAGTGAACTATGACCGAAATTAACATAAAGAAAACACACTAAGTAATTTTCAACATCATATTCTTATTAGAAATAAATCAACAAAGAATCGTTACCCAAGTACTTGAATAGTACTTGGGATTGAAATGACAAAGTTGGGTGATTCTCTCTAAGCTCGGGCTATGTCCGAGCACAACTCTTAGAGCTCACCGAGCTATCTCGGGAACTAAGTTGTATTTGGAGGAGTGAAAAGATGGCTCATGTGTATGTGTTTTACAATTCACAAGCTTAACCTTTTCACTCCATCTCTTATGCTATTTATACATGTATGATATTTGACTCTTTCCTAAGTGACAAGCGACATCATCTGTAAGACAAAATCTTGATGTATTTTGTCTCATTTAAAGACTATTCTAGGTAAGAGACAAGACTACTTTCCTAAGATCGGTGATGACACCGAGCACGATCTTTGCCATTCGTGAAAGTTGACTTTGGGCGATAAGGACTTCGTCTTATCGATTCAACCTTTCCCGCCTTGTCCCGCTCTTTCTTGATCGTTACATCCTTCGCCTTCTACTTGGTTTGTCTTGATGTAAGAAGTTGGAGAGGAATCTTAGGGATTCATGAGTTATTGTCATCACCACCGAATCCATCATCTTCTTCTTGACTCGGTCTTCACCCTTTAAGATCCGCCTTCTCGAGTGGAGAGACTACTTTGTCTCGTCGAGTATCCTCGAAGACGACTCACCGAGAGACTATGCACTCAAGGACTGCTTGTGTTAATGGATTAAATACTTGGGCTATTTTCTATTCAAATCCTAGATTAAGGGGTTTAGGTATTTATTGAACCCAACAAAAACCTTGCGCAACTAGACGAGCTTTATAGACGTGTACATTGCCATCCATGTCGGTCTTAATCTTATAGAGCCACTTACTCCCAACCACCGAGGCGTTTGGAGGTAAGTCAACCTCACCAGCACTTCATTTTCTCTCATGGATTGCATTTCCCATTCATTACAACCGCCATTTAGCCTTGTCGGGACTTGCCATGGCGCCTTTATAACTAGTAGGCTCTCCAAGATCTCCTAACATAGTTTCCTCAACCTCTACGTTAAGACATAGACGTTCGGTGCATGTATATTCCTTACGGATCTCTGAACGGAATCACTTCAACTTCGGTGGAGGACCCGGACTATCGTGTTCTACCGAAGTACGTTAGTATTTTCGTAAGGTAATGCATCTTCTTGATCATCTTCCGGATCATAAACTCTCCCATCAATTCTTGAGATACGAGATCTCTTTCAAGAAAATCTCCATACCTAGCAACAATTACTTTATTTTCGGTTGGATAGTAAAAGTAGTAACCCATAGTTTCCTTAGGGTATCCTACGAAGATACACTTTACGATCTTTGTTGGAGTTTATCTGCCGAGTCACGCTTAACATACGCCTCGCAACCCCGCACCTTTAAATAAGACAGGTTAGAGCTTTACCATGCCATATTTCATATGGTGTCTTATCAACCTTCTTTGTGGGAACCATATTTAGAATACTGAGCAATGATTCTAAAGCATAATCCCAAAAGGATAAAGGTAGAGTGGTAAGATTAAACATAGATCGTA
The DNA here is from genome assembly GCA_022545495.1 of Chrysanthemum lavandulifolium. Classification (NCBI taxonomy): domain Eukaryota; kingdom Viridiplantae; phylum Streptophyta; class Magnoliopsida; order Asterales; family Asteraceae; genus Chrysanthemum; species Chrysanthemum lavandulifolium. The sequence continues at coordinate 25,241,947 of CM040244.1, read as the reverse complement.
TCATGTCCAACAATGTACGGTTTCTTCTCTCGATACACCATTTTGTTGTGGAGTATATGGAGAAGTGAGATTCTGGACAATTCCATTCTCGACTAAGTAATCTTTAAACTCTTGGCTTAGATACTCGCATCCTCTATCGGATCGAAGAGCTTTAATCTTCTTTCCCAATTGCGCTTCTACTTGACTTTGAAAACCTTAAATGTTTCAAACACCTCATGTTTATGCTTAAGTAAATAAACATAACCATAACGGCCGAAATCATCGATAAAGGTTAAAGTAGCTAGCACCTCTCTTTGACACATGTCTAAGTGGTCCACACACATCAGTATGAATAAGACCAAGTAGATCAGAAGCCCTCTCCATATTGCTATGAAAAGGTTTCTTAGTCATCTTCCCAGATTTAAGCTGCAACAAGAAGGGCTTTTGCAAAATATCAATGATGAATCATTTGATAAATGTGAGTCACAATGCCAAAGATAAGAAGAATTCAAGTCTAACTTTATCTTCTTGTTAATGCTAAACATTGAATTATTATTATTGTTAGATTCATTTCCAATCACATCAATTTCAAACACACCATTCACAGTAATTGCTTTAAAATAAAATACACCATTTAAAGAAACATCAATTCCATTACGTGAAATAGTATGAGTAAAACCATCATCCAACAAAACGAAAGGAAACAACACCTCTAATTATAGAAGGTGCGTAATGACAATTGTTTAATAACGATTACTAAGCCCAAGGCAATACTAAACTAAACGTTCCTATGGCTTCAACAAATGCATGTGCGCCATTTCCCACGTGAGATATTGCTCCCCAAGGCAAGCTTCCTTTCCACTCTAAACCCCCGCGATGTATTACAAATGTGAATACCACAGCCGTATCATATACCCGAGAATTATTATGATTTAGAGTAAATAATTCAATGACAAATAAATTACACAAGTACCGCGCCATGACCCTTCATACTTCATCTTATTTGCCCGCAATTCATCAAGATAGAGCAACGCTTTCTTCCAATGCCCAACGCTCTACAGTGGTGGCATGCTTGATCCTTTTAGGATTATCCTTACTAGGAGTAGGGTTCTTCTTGGGTTGAGGTTGATAGGCCATCACCGTTGCCTTTGTCAACCTTTCCTTACCCTTCCTCTTCTTGTTGTTCGCACGCGGTTTTGGCTTATTAATTCTTCCACCTCGAATAGCAAGTACCGGGCGGTAGGAACCTTTTGAGGCAACCCTTTCTCATAATCAATAAGCAATGCGTGTGGGTCAAGAATCGTCTTCCCCACGCGGTGCATATTGAAATTTCGACAAAACCATTAAACTCCTTGTTAAGGGATCGATTAATCGATTCACGACCATGTCATCATCATAAGTTTTGCTAAGTGCTTTTAGTGGTCCATGTAACCTTTCATTTCCGAGACATGAGCACTTACGGTTTACCTCTCCCCCGCCTCTACCGTAACGCGTCGGTCAAGTCATAAATCTCGGCGGTGGTTTCTCAAACATAGTTCAAGTTCATTGAGCATATTATATGGGAAATAATGTTCAACTACTTTTGAAGAGCGATTCCATTGTTCCCAACATAAGACAAGCCACGTCATTATGACGCTTATACTCCAGCTTCCACTCGTCCTTTTGAGCTTGAGTAGCTTGAGGACCGCTGGTTCGGCGAGGCAAGGTTCATAAAGATATTTCATACGGTCAAGAACTCTATCGACAATTCTCAAAGAGCGGTGCCAATCATTGAAATTATTAGAGCGATCAACTTTTCTCGATCAAAAACTTTTGAGCGCAAAATTTAGAGCGGCGTTAGTGTTATCGGTGTTTTGAGCCATTTCTACGTAAAAAGTTCAAGTATTAGTATTTTCGATAATACACTTTTCAAGAAAATAAATATACCCAACGATAATATAAACATATAACCATATAATTTTCTCGAAAACTAGGATCCAAATTATCATAGGTTCATTACATCGCTTGATCCGCTAGCAACAAACGCATATAATAAGGTAATCGTCGAACATTAATTGGCAAACAATTTCCAACTCCTAGATCATTATGGGATTTATATTTTCCAACGCTATTGCAAATATAAACATGTTTCATCCCATCTTATGCCATTGAGTCCAAGTCTCACTTCCTACTCAACTTAAGTGTCTAACTTAAAGAACGCAAATATGTCCATGTAAGGTCTCACTTTACATAGAGATTTACCTCTCCATCACAATCTAGCCAAGTACTCTCATGACATAAATTGCAACTTCAAGTGTTCCTTTTAATTAGATGGCATATTCTTAATTTAAAAGGGTACTAGTTTTGATTTTATGTGGTCAAATCAAATATGTACTAAGATGTCATGCATTCATCTTGTAGCATAATTTAATAAAAAACTTTTTATTACCAATTCATAAAGACCAAATTATCAAAGTTTTGATTGAGGTATTGGGTTCACCAATCAAGGAATTAGTATTAATTATCATCCATTATACCGTACTTTTGCATAAGTGTAAACACTTAGTGTTTCGGATAATTACCACCGAAGTGGCGCATTGAATTAAAACTAATTCGCCCTTAAGATGAGCTTGTACATTATATGGCTTACTAAGTAGCTCCATTCGAACTTACAGAGGGCGAGGACTGTGGCGTAAACGCATAACCTTAGACATCCATTCAGCAAGTGATTGTGCGCGCACTTCTTAATTAACCCTTTATAGTTCATTCGAATGGGTGAGCCGTTCACCATTGTACCAAAGTCACCAATCAATTAAACTATTGAAAACTTAACTCTTCCATAACAAATCAAATTTCGCCATTGTTTAGTCCGTATTATTTTCTATTCAAAATTACCCTTTGCTTAAAACCGCATCTAACATAATAAACAAACAAGTAACAAATAAAAATAAACTACTAAAAAACAATGCGCACATAATAAACAATTTATACGTGTAAACAAGTAGCCACATGCAACTTATTCGATAAAATCCTATTAATAATCAATATCTAGGTTAAATTAATGTATATATTAATTTAGGGTTTTCACTCCGAAGAATAGAAAGTGAGCCACATACATCGATGAATCGATTATGTAAACCCTTAATTAATTTATACCAAATTGCACATAATTGATTCATTAATATATATATAATTGGAGTCTTCCCCAATTCAAGATTTATCGTAAATAAATATGTCATAACAATTAAACAATTATCAAAGCAACTTATCCATGACTAACATGCATGTATAGTCATGGACATCATAACAATTTATACAAGTAAGTCACAAGATCGCATATAAAAATTCCATGACACATAACAAATTATTCATGAATTAATCACGTAATCAATATTAATTCTAGGTTTTAATAAGGTTAGCAAACAATTTTCAAAACCCTAAAAAAAATATGTATGTCGATTTTAAAAAAAATATGGTACGCCCCAATTTAAAAAAATTCGACCAAAACATAAATTAAGCATAAACCCTAGATTAACATAGCAAACAACATACAAGTATTTGTTTTATTACGCGTTTATGTAATTAATTACTCGTTAAAACCAATGACTCGTGATGCCACTGTTGGAATTATATATCAAGACATTCAAATAAATAATCACAAAACATCAAAGTAATATTGCGGAAGCGTTAAGGATGTATTAACGAATAATTAATTAACATAAAGAATATGCGTACCTTTGTTGATTCTAGCGAAAAGAATCAAATCCACAAACTAGCAACGGATGAACCCTAATTTGATTTAGTTAGGATTATATGAATTACCCTCACCGCTTTGTAATTCAATCCAAGATAATAACAATAGTGTGTTATTACTATGTTCTTGTACACACGTACTAAACCGAATTAAAGTAATGCTAGTTTTTAGTAAACGAATAACTTGATGTGGAAAAGTTTAAGGATCGACACCCCCAAAGGTGTGGCCGATCGGTTTTAGCAAAACACACACACAAAACGATTTTAGGTTTAGCTAATGAATACAAGAGGTGCAAAAACAAGACCCCTAGCCTTGTTTATATACCCAAGCAAACTTGGTGAACAAGTTGTGGATTGTTTCCTAATCCCCTAGGCCGATCGGTTCTATACCTCAACAAGGGGTTCCGGAATCTTCCAAACTTTGCAATTAAGTCCTTTTCCAAATACCTTTAACGACCGTTAGTCCATTACATTAATTACTTAACGTCCGTTAGTTATTTCGTTTAATAAATAAATAAATATAACGTTTATATTTAATTATTAACTTTAAATTCTCATACGTAAAGTGTGCAATCCCATAGTCTCGAGTTCGATCCTAACTCACGTCTACTAATTTATATCCATAAAACCAACAACCACCACCACCCCCACTACCTCTACCTCAACCACCTTCATCACCACCGTCATCCGCCACCTCCACCAAATAAATTGGTGGTCACATCTTTGATGGCTTGATGGGGGTGTTTAAAGTAATTTTATGAAGATGGGTCTTTTACTTTTATTAAATACCAAGATAACCGGAAATAATTTATATCGTTAGTCTTTGGTGATGTAATGTGTTTAACGTTTACTAACGGAGAATCAGGATTGTCAAAAATTTGTAACAATAATGTATTTTGTGAAAATTAACAAACCATATTGATAAATTTTGCAACTTGCTCTCTAAAATATGAAAAATCACAAAGTTTATACGAAAAGAAAGAGAGCTTATACAACTTGACTTTTGGTCTAATGATACCAATAATTCGGTTCTAAGATATTTTTAGGTTGTTAAAAGTGTTTCCCCTTGGGAATATTTAAGTGGCCACTTTATCAAGTAAAATGTACTGTAGATGATGATACGACTTTATCAAATTGTTTAATGAAAATATCTATATGTAGTTTATTTGGGAACTCAATCCGAGATGCCTACTATACTAGTATACTTTGTGACGTGTTTTATCTTGCTTTCCAATAATTTATACAGTACAAACTTAAAAAATATAGGGAGACTTTAACCTTTTTTACTTTTCCATCTAGTTAATGATTGATCTCATTTTAGTGGGGAAGGCAACCAACAAATTTGTTGAAATTTGGCATCTTCTTTTACTTATTTACGGCTAAAAACCTTAAAACTTCAAACCATTTACTTGATAAATTATTTAAATGCTATATATGTGCATTAGCGAGATCTTAAGGCTAATGCTAATAGCAACCGGTTCCCTCAAACCGACCAATGACCCAACCGCGTCCCCCCCTCCCTCTCCCCTAGCCCGACCTTATCCAACCGCGTCGCCCCCATAAAAATGAAGTTTCGATTTCCTTGCCGAATGAAAGAATTGGTAGAATGGAATTTAGCTCAACTTCCCAAACATGGGCTAAAGTGTCATATTCTTTGGAAGTGTGAACACAGGGGAAAGAAATAGAATTTTAGACATTCTGCAATTCAAAGTCTGAAGCCTTCCGGTGAAACATTTTGGAATTCCTTTCCTGAAAAAGAGAATAGGTATTAATGATTGTAAGCAGTTTGTCGATAAATTAAGGAGTAAAGTAAATGATTGGAAAAACAAAGCTCTTTCATATGCAGAAGACTTCAACACATTGCATCGACCCTTTCTTTTATGCAAACATATTGGGCCTCTGCCGTAATGATCCCTAATGCCATTGTGAGAGACAGTGTAAGTGTTCTCAAGGGATTTTTATGATGCCAAAGTAAATTGGAGAGGGATAAGGCTAAGATTGCTTAGAAAGTTGTATGCCACTCGTGGTAATTCAGAGACGAAACAAATAACAAATTCGACAAACGAAGCGGAAGCTTTATTCAAATTACCTAACTAAGTAGAAAACCAAATTCAACAGTACTAAACACAAAAGTCTAATTGAAAGGTACAAAGAAAATTTATATCACTGATCTCTATTTATAAGAAACCAATAACCTAACTAACAAATTCTAAACCGACTCAAATTAGAAAATATACCAAAAACTAAATACCAAATTTACCATACGCCCTTTGGAACTTAAATCACTTTTCTAACAATCTCCACCGTGACTTGAACTCTTCTACATGTTCCAAATCAAATTCAAAATTCCAAACGCTAGAGATACTAGCCAAATTCAAAACAATTGACCGGTTCTCAAAATACAATCCGAAATAAATCGATCCAAAACAAATGCCAATGACTTCAAAACGAACAATCAAATGTTAACACAAATTCGAAACTGTTACACCCCAAAACCGATTTCGAGTGTTTTATTACCATAATGCCATATTAATAGTTTGACTATAATATTTAAGTGTTCAAAGACTTTTTATAATTGGTTAGTCAAATTGTTTAAGTGAAAAGTCAAACCAAATAGTCAAACTTAAGTTATGTGTTAGTTAAATGTTTATAAAAGTTAAATGTGGCCTAAGTATTAGAAAAATGGACTTGAGGGACCAAATGTGTTTACTAACCAAACTTGTGCCATATTTTAATGATAACATATCTCAAATGTTCGAGACACTTCATTTTAGTGTGTGTGGAGAGTGACGAGAGACAAAAAATAAGAGAGGGAAAAAGCAAAGAGCTTTGATGATCAATTTGTGGTAAATTAAGGACCCAATTCAAGATTTTAAGCCTAACTATGTTTCTCAACAAGTAAGTACTCCTAATCTTTTACTTTGTGGCATTTTAAGTTTCTTAAAGGTAAATTGGGGGTTTGGGTAAAAAGGGTTTTGAGATAAGTAATGATGATAAAGGTTTAGTTCTTTTAATGAATTATGATTAAATGACTGCAATTGGGGGGCTTTTATCATATGATCATATGCATGTTAGAGATAAGATGAGTTATGTTAATGGGTTGTGTAAAGCCTCTTCATTTAGTCATACATTTATGTGATATTAAGTATTTGTTATGATTATTATTTAGGAATCAAGAGAATTTGGTGATAACTGTTGGGATTTTAGAAGCAGTTAACCAGTAACCTCTACGAGTACGCAGCGGATATTGGATCTAGTTAATACAATTATGTTAACACGTAATTAATAAACACATACTACGTAATTAATACAATATTAATTAATTAAAAGGGATTAATAAAAGCTAACATTGCTTGACAATTGATCTCTAGTAACAGAACAAGAAACCTTACGAAACGTTAAGTATCTAAAATAGATACCTCGAAGAGTATCACACACAACATGAAAACCGTATACGTTCGATAAAGAAGCTAGTCGAGAACGTAACCAACCAAATCAACCTTTGACCAATACATGAATAATTCAAACAAGAAAACCACCTAAGACAATTCTTGTTTCCTGTCCGAGAACACCAAATAGCCAAGAAGCTGTTTACTACTAATACCCGATATCGGACAAGCAATGTTCGATATCTTACATCTTCTGTCCGAGATAAAAAAAATCCACGACCAGAATTAAGCCACCACTTTCTTGTTACTGTTCGTATAGCTAGGAACCAACAAGAACAAACCTTGATCTTATTGCTACAATTCGAAGTCTAGGAATTAACAATAATCATCAAACCTTTAACCCTTTCTTGGATCAGTCAAAGAAAAGGAACAAGTCAAATAATAATCCCTAATAGACTTATGGAAAAGTCAACTGGAATTATGAGAACAGGAAGGCTTTTCATTGGTTTAGGTTTTAGGGATAGTAAATAATACGTCCCATGCAAGAGATGAAGGTGTTTGTTTATATACAAAACAAACCGACATATACATAGGTCTAATTCTTGGTCAACAAGCTTCAAGCCCATGTTCATATCTTTCTTCTTTGCCTGATCGTTTGGAGGAATTCTAGGCCCATGGCACAACCAAACCGACCCATTCATTAAGCCTTAAAGCCCATGGGTCGTTAACAGTGATCGGGTCAAGATTCATGCATAACGGGTATGAATATTCAAGTATATATAACGTTCGACACGTATACTCGTGTTTATCGTGTGTGCCCCCATCGGCTCACACACTTCTAGTCGTTTACGTGTGTTTTAAACTCCCATAATCCAACAGCTCCCACTTGGGAGTTGGAGTGTCGAATGACACACAAAACTAACGACGGAAACGCCTAGCAAACGCTCTCACTCGCTTTTTAACTAAAAGTGTCTGAGAGAATAGTTTCGTAAAAGTTTCTCAGTAGCATGGTTATTCAATGTCTTCTCTTATCCTCCTTTGTTATAGATACCGTTAAACCATGGATTATGGATCTCAAATCATTCCATATAGTTTAACCATTTAGAATCTTGTTATAGATTTTAATTCAGATATACCAAATGTAATCAAGAATCATCTTGCATTACCCTTTGGGTTTGGCTAAATAATTATCGATTAAATGCGGAGGCGCCATGGTATCTTTACGCACATATCAAGTGGAGTAACAAATCCTTTATTGACTACAAGTGTTGTGGATCTTGCTTCACATCACTCCGAAATATAGCTTTTATAACTACCTTATTCGGATAGCGTTTTGCATATACTTACAAAAATGATATCCACACATAATGAACTTGCTTGTATCTCAAGTCTAAGGATGAAGATAACAAACCATTTTCAATATTTTACTTATGACAAGGATCCAAAAGTAAATGTTTGAAAGTTGGGGAATCCAATATGCATCTCTAGTGAATACATATGAGTTTGGTGGGAACAATCGGAATTCTCGTTAGAATTATAACCAATACTCACATTTGCCTTATCATAACAATATTCCCATATTGTTAACCGACAATGGACATATTTAGAATAATAAAAATTATCCAAGGATTAAACATGCAAATATAGGATAACAATTATTATATGAATGAATAACAAATACCAAGTATCTTTATACATCATAAAGTAAAAATTGTCTTTCAATCCCAATTATCCAAATACTAAAACAGATATGCATGAAACTCATTTAGTAAGTTGAACCCTAATGTTTCCAACATTATCAACCTTTCTTTAAAAGAAAAACTAAATAGTCATCTGAGTAAACTTTCCGAATACTTGTTTCAAATTTCACATATAGTGAGTGATTTGAAATATAAGATGAGTGTCTTATCTCATATGCTCATACTATTGCAAGAATTATAGTATGGAGATGTCGTCTTACCTTGCATGAGGTAGTAAAGTCAACAACATCTTGTGATCATCTTTACTGATTTCTAAAAGTGTAGAGTATTCTCATTCATTAATGTGTAATGCAACAATGCTCTGTGTTGAGCACAACTAGTTAGCAGATTTTTCATAAATGATAAAATCCTACTTCAACTAGTATAAATAATCCTCTAGCATCCTTTGTACTTATACAACACTATGCTTTATAATTCGAAAACATTTATAAAAACAATAATCTAAACACTCTCAATTAGATATTGTTGTTGTCAGCTCATTTTGTTCTTGTACAAAAGCAACAACTAGTCTTATACACAATATAATATATACATGATAAACCCTTAGTTTAAAAACACAGGGTTTCCATCCAAGTAAATTATTCCAAGTGAAATATATCATTGAAGACTTGCTTGAATAATATATTGCATTTGTGTTAGAATTTATTTTTCGCATTTGTTTATTCCATATAAACATCTATTCCAAAGTTGTTTGTTTTATTCCCTAAATTTCAAGTGAAGTTTCATTCCAAGCTTAAGGATCAATATCTAGCTTAAATAGAATGATATCTTCAACATGTAAATTTTAAGGAAAAACACAATGCTCCCACTCAATGTCAGATGTACTCAAGAGATATCTTAATTCAATCAGAATCATATTGTAATTAAATTCAAGATCTCAGCTCTTAGATGCATGATCCAATCCAAAATATGGATTGCTCAAATTTTGTATACTACATAAAGATAATATAGATTTATAACCCTTTTGATTACACATTGTCCTCGCAAAAGGTAATCATAAAGAAAGAGTTATAAAATCTAATTGTCATATTCAACATACAAATCACATGTATGACAATTAAATATCTTTATATAATTAATGCATGTATTATATAAGAAAATTTAATCACAGTCAATTGCTTAAGTATGATTAAAAACTTCTTATAAAATGCCAAACATTAATATGTATACAATTTTGTCCTTGTGAGTCTTTCTTCAAAAGAAACTCATTCCAACCTCATAGGTTAACATGTTTGGCGAAATTACAATCAAGCTCAAAACTCGATTTGCCTTTTAAGGACTGTATCTTATCATTCATAGTTCTAAAACATTTATCAGATTCAAGATGTGATAATATATTTTAGTAGTTAGCTGATTCACTATAATCTTCTAACTTATATCCCTCAGCATTGATATAAAATATCACTCAAGTGATGAGGCATCCTTTCGGATTTATGAATGAAAGTAATCATTATACTTCGGTCGACATTTTCATGTTTAACCTTATTATGACATTAATAAGTGGATTTTATAAGGTTAAGTATTTTGTTCTAAAAAACTTTGAGATATGTATACACTCCCACTTACTTTTGTAAGTAGAGACAATTTTCTAAATACTAAGTATTTAAGCAACAATAAATTGTTCTTTATGAAGAATCACAAAATACATTTTAAGTTCTCATCTCAAGATTTGTTAATAAAATGCTTCATAAGATTTTAACAAATTCAGAACTTAACTCAAGACATAATGGAATTCCTTCCAACAACTCAAATTAGGGTTTATAGATTTATGTTCAAAGTCCCGTCTTGGAAAGGCGCGGTACGATTCAGAAAACACTGGACGACCCGATGCGACTCAAATATCCTCACCTTTCACCGATAACACCGTAGAACCTAACATGGACTGAATTCAGGGACTGAATTCCTTTTTGGATGGGCGAATGTGACAACTCGCAATTTCATGTCATTTCTCAAATCACTATTCAAGTTTCACTATTTCATCATTTATCGTAAACTAGGTTTACGAGTATCAAATTCGCGTAACCTTAATGGTTTAGCTGCGAATTCATGAACAACCATCATTCAAGGACATTTCATATAGACTAAGTTTAGTCTACATATCCTTAGCATCATTATCATCATATTAGTTCATGCATGGTTTTGCATTTCACATTAAACGTATAATTTTTATTAAATAAACGCTATCGCGTAATTTATTATTTTGAACATTTGATCCGATACTTCCAAAAATTATCCCAACATATTTTTATACTCATATTAAGATTATAAAAATAGTATTATGAGTTTACCCAGTGTTTTAAATTTATTTTGTATATAAATTGTTATATTTATATAATTACGATGGTTTTCTTAAAAATTACACGATAATTATTATTTCACTCAAATTTTGCAAGAAATGTATTTTTATAATTTTTATGACTTCAATATGTTTTATTTTGACCCGTTAAAATTTATTTTTCATTAACGCTACCCTACAAGCTCAAATATTTACACAAGTTATTACTTATGCTTAAACAACTACACATTTTACTCTACTTAAATACTAAATAAATAAAAAAATGTATTCTTTAGCTAAACTAAACACCCTTGTCGACAACAAGGGTGGGTCATTCACAATCTATACTAAATATCTCTTACATTATAATACATTATACACATAAATTGTAACGCCCCGACCCGACAAGGGTAAAGGAATCACAAATAATGGTGTCATATCAAAGCAAACATAAATATCCAAAAGAAGTCTTAACATAATGATGAAATAATTCAAGTCAACATGACTTCAATACATAGGTCCCAAAGGAAAAATAAACTCCAATAGAAATAGTCTGAAAAAGTAAAGTCTTAAATGGCATCATAAGATCAAAACTAAATATCTCTAAGGTAAGTCCACTCAAGCACTCATCCCAAAGCAAAACCCGGCTCAATGCTTAGATACCGCCGCGGAAGAAAGGAAAATGCGGTGAGCTTCAAAAGCTCGGTGAGCAGATATAAAAGCAAAGCAAATACGAAACGATATCGGATACAAAATATAATGAGCGAAGATAGCAAAATCATAATCATTTTCGAGTATAAAAGCGAAATTATCGAATAAGGTTTATAGTTAACTACCACGAGCCCGAAACATATATCGGATCATAATCATATTCACATAAGGCAACATTTGTAGGGAGACCTACTAGAGTTATGAAGGGCGTGCATGCACGCAGCATCAATCATCGGATAACGATAACATATAACGAGATAACATATAACGAGATAACATATCTAGGATGCATCCATACGCCCCAAGCGAGATATTGGTCATATAACATAACTTGAGCTCATAACGGATAACGAGATAAGGGGCGTGGCGAACATCACTCTCTCGCCTAGAGTCATGTCGAGGTGCATCAACGACACGGACATGGAACCCCATGACTAGTGAAATATTTGGCTCGGGTGTCAAACTATCTTAGGTCAAATCGAATGTCAAAGCCGACACGGATCATACTTCATCATAAGGTTAATCATATTTTCAAAATCGAGTTTTCATATCAATATAGTTCAAAATCGGATGTTTCATAATTCGAAATCGAGTTCGGATAAGCAGCAACTCAAACAAGCAGAATGGGGTTCATAGCAAAGGCTTAGGAAACCCAAATATAAAAGCTAACGAAAAGCGTTATAAGGAACCTTCTTGAAAAGGTCGAATATCATACCTTATTCCAAAGCAAATGACCAAAAGCGTAAATCGGAAAGCAAAGGATTACTCCTTCTTCACGAAACCTATACACATTAACGATCGTACATGTTATTTATGATTCCATAATTGTCTAAATGATCTTTTAATGTTTGGTGTTTATACTTAGAGTATTCGATGATCTTAATAATTTAGAGATTTATGATTAAATGAGACTTAAGTGTTTTATAACCAATATTGTAGATTAGGGTTCATTATGTCATTTATTAAAGTTTAGGGTTAAGTGTGAAAATAGTTTAAAAGTCATAACTCACACAACTCATTAACTCTTGTTTATTTACTCAACACCTTCATGACTTGAACCATACGTTACTTATATACATATTATACGTCAACTCTTATACCCATGCACGTTTATGATTTCATGTGACAATAAAAGTTACTTATTATCCGGATTAGATACACATCGACACACACATGCACAATAGCTTCGAAAAGATATGGGCACGTACTACGTTTACATATCGACAAGCTCACTTGACTCACAACACACGCGCATGATACACGGTTCACAAATCAATTGGTTCGGTTCACACATCACTTAGGGTTTAGGTTTTGCATGTTCTTTACTCATTTAACACACGTTCACAAACACTCACATGGTTCGGCTAATATATATGTTTCGGCTTCCATGTTTCACGAAACCCTAACTCCTCTACGTACCTTACATATTTACGTTTGCATGTTATACCTTGGCGATTTATTATATATGTGGTTCGGTTTATATATAGCTCGACATACTTAATACCGATTCACACAACACATATTACAATACATGCTCTCTAATATTTATAAGGTCCAATTCATATATGTTGTTTCGGTTTCATATGGTTCGGTAAAACACAAGCTTGATTAAAAACAAAACATGTTACAACATATAATAATGTTAGGTGTATCAAAGTGAGGCGAGAAGAACGTAGTTATACCTTAGCTTGTCACGTTGGAACCAAAACTTCGACACCAAGGGGTGTTAGCGATCGGCCGAAAGAAAAGAAAAGAAGAGGCAAAGAAAATACCAAACTTGCAAACTAGGGTTCCAATTTGTGTTAATGTATTTGTATTTATAGGTGGTACAAATCGGATTAGGCTTGAGGTGTGTGGGCTTGGCTTGATCAACCGAACAAAAGAAACACGGCCCAGTGGGCTCTCGGCTCAAGTCCAAACCAACAAAATGAGCGGCCCAACTTGGTTCACAAATAAGCGAAAGCGAGACCCAACTATTTATGCGAGGCGTTTAACTTTTCGTCATACAAATGTCGATTTCTTAAATATATCCGTTAGGTTTTAATTATTCATAAGTTAGATTTTAATTTCGTTAAATGAACATAAGTGTATTTTACGTATTTAATAAATTCGATTTCAAGGGTATTTTAGTCTTTATTTATATTTTAGATTTTCAGGTTTTACAACTCTTCCCTAAAAGAAGAATTTTCGTCCTCGAAAATTGAAATGAAACAAACGAACACGAAATGAGAACATACCAAACTATTCAAAGAAATGAGGATAACTAGCTCGCATCGACTCTTGGTCTCCCAGTAGCCTCACGCTCGGGTGATTTTTCCAAAGAATCTTAACGAGCGGAATGACTTTATTTCTCATGACTCTTTCTTGCCTTTCTAAAATGGCTTCGGTTCTTGAGATAAAGACATATCGGATGAATTTGATCAAGCGGATAAAAGCAATGTGTAACGGATGATAGTTGTATCCCCTTAGGAGTGATACATGGAAAACATCATGAACATGCGATAAGCGAGGCGGAAGTGCTAACCGATCTGAAACTTCTCCTATCGTTCCGAATTTCAAGCGGACCGATGAATCGAGGTGAGCTTGCCCTTGATTCCAAAGCGTTTCACACCTCTAAACGGTGAGACTTTCGAAATACACGATCTCGAACACGAAACTCCAAATCACGACGATGCTTGTCGGCATAACTTTTCGGCGAGACCTAGCCTCCTTCAACTTTTCTCTAGCAATGACTACTTTCTCATTCTTGATCTCAATCATTTCGGACCTTCAATTAAGCGTTCACCTACTTCATCCCAACAAGTAGGTGCTCTACATTTTCTCCCATAAAGAAGTTCAAACGGTCTTTGCCTTAATGCTAGCATGCCAACTATTGTTGTATGCAAACTCTACTAAACACAAATATTCATCCCATTGCCCGTCCATTCCAAAGCACAAGCCCTTAGCATGTCCTCTAAGGTCCGAATAGTCCTTTCGGTGACCATCCGTTTGAGGATGAAATGATGTCTTGAAATTAAGTCGAGTACCCCAAGCTTTTGCAAACCCTTCGAAGCGGGAAGTAAAGCGGATCTCTGTCGGACACAATAGATGCGGAGTACCATGAAGCCTAACGATCTCTTGTTGAAAATTTTCCGCCAATCTACCAATACCATAATCCTTTCTAATTGGTAAGAAATGAGCGATTTGGTTAGTCGATCAACAACTACCCAAATCGCATCATGCTTCTTCCGAGTAAGAGGTAGTCCATCACAAAATCCATAGATATTTTATCCCACTTCCATGTTGGAATATCCAATGGTCGTAACGATCCACTAGCCCTTTGATGTTCAATCTTAACTGTGACAAATCATACACTTCGACACAAACGTCGCCACATCTTGCTTCATGCCATTCCACCGAAATCTTGTTTCAAATCCCTATACATCTTGGTAGAACCAGGATGGATAGTGAAAGGAGAACTATGAGCTTCAGTCATAACTTTCTCGCGAAGTACCGGATCATTGGGAACACAAAGCCTATGTTCATACCATACAATTCCATCATTATCCACCTTAAACTCCGTTTGCTTACCTTCTTCAACATTTTGCGCCACGGCCCACAGCTCGCCATCATCTTTCTGAGCTTCTTTAATTTGCAGTATAAGGTTCGACTCTACCTTCATACTAGCCCAGTATCCATCAAAACCTCGTACGCACAACTCAACATCCAAACGCTCTAAGTCACGAAGAATCCTAGATTAAATTTCAATACTTGCAAGAATGCACGATTTAGGCTAAGTGCATCGGCAACTACATTAGCCTTACCGGGATGGTCTTGAATGTTGGTGTCATAATCCTTAAGTTCTAACCATCTTCTTTGTCTCATGTTAAGTTCTTTACGGTGAAAATATACTTGAGACTCTTATGGTCGATGAAAATATCACTCGTCTCTCCATACAAGTAATGTCTCCGGATCTTCAACGCGAACACCACTGCAGCTAACTCAAGGTCATGAGTTGGGTAATTCTCCTCATAAGGTTTCGATTGTCTTGAGCGTAAGCTATCACCTTTCCATGTTGCATCAACACACATCCCAATCCTTTCTTAGATGCATCATCAGTAAATTTGAAATCCTCCGAACCGGATGGAAGAGTCAAAATAGGAGCGGACACCAATCTCGTTTCAACTCTTCAAAACTTTTCTCGTTCATCCGTCCATATAAACTTTTCACCTTTTCTCATTAGTTGGGTTAGGGGTAGAGCTAGCGATAGAAACCTTCAACAAAAGCGTCGGTAGTAACCAAAGAAGTCCTAGAAAACTCCTAACCTCGATCATCGTCGTAGGTCTTGGCCATTTAGTGATAGCCTCAACCTTAGACGGATCCATGGTGATACCATCGGCGAGATACAATATGACCAAGGAAAGCGACTTGTTTTAACGAACTCACACTTCAAAATTTGGCGTACAACTTCTTCTTCCTCGGAATCTCCAAAACTATCCGGAGATGTTGTTCATGCTCTTCTTGGACTTGGAGTAAACTAAAATGTCGTCGATGAAAATGATAACAAACTTGTCGAGGAACTCATGGAAAACACGATTCATTAGGTCCATAAACACCGCAGCGCATTTGTCAAACCGAAGGCATAACGAGGAATTCATAATGACCATATCACGTGCGAAGCGCGGTCTTAGGAACATCTTGCTCCCTCACACGTGGTGGTGATAACCGGATCTTAGATCAATCTTAGAAAAGAATTTAGCTCCTTGCGGTTGATCAAACAAATCATCAATACGTGGCGAGAGGATAACGGTTTGAATGGTATCTGGTTGAGTTCACGGTGAGTCGATACATAGGCGCATGCTTCCATCCTTCTTCTTCACAAACAAAGCAGGTGCACCCATGGAGAAACTTGGGTCGAATAAATCCATTTTCTATCATCTCTTGCATTTGCTCCTTCAACTCCTTGATTCTCTGGTGCCATACGATCGGAGCTTTGAAATCGGTTCGGCACGAAATTAACTCAATGCTAAACTCAACTTCTCTAGCTGGGGGAAGACCGGGAAGTTCATCGAGAAAAACGTCGGTGAATTCACAAACAACATAAAGGTTTTCAATGTTAGGACTCTCCAAAGATGTGTCCTTAACAGATGCCAGAAAACCTTGGCACCCATGAGCAATCATGGTCCGTGCCTTCATAGCAGAAATAAACTTAACAGATTTGAGGGGTTGAGAACCATGATAAACGAATTTAGGATGTTTTACGTCTCCAAAGATCATCGTTCTAGCATAGCAGTCAATTGAAGCTCTATGATAAGCCAACCAATCCATGCCTAGAATGATATCAAAGTCGACCATATCGAGAGGATACAGATTTGCAGGGCGAATACGATCATCAAAACGAAGAGGGCACTTAAAGTATTTATGATCAATGATCATGTGGTTTTTCATAGGCGTAGAAATCGATAAGTGATTTGTTAGTGGTTTGGGCTTCATATTAAGTTTCTTAGCAAATGTGCGGATATAATGGAGTGTGTGGCACGGTATCAAATAAAGCGAAGACGAATAATCATCAATGAAAAGAGTGCCGTAATGGTACACGAAGTGCGCTCCGCTGATTCAGTAGTAGCATAAACGCGTCCGGTAGTAGTTGGCGGCTTGATGTAGTTTCCGGGAATCACGGGTTCTTCTTATGGCAATCCTTGATCTTGTGAGTAGTGGAACCACAAGAGAAACATCCACCGTGGCCTTGAAACACGGCCCGGATGAGCCTTTCCACAAGTAGTACGAGAGAGGTGGGAGGTAAAACCTCGGTGTCCTTTGTTGACGAGAAGATCTGAAGCACGACCACGATATGATCCTCGGTGGTGATCCTTGTTGTAACGCTGGTTGTTGTTACCTTGATTCGACGATCATTTCCATTTCTACCAGTAGCTCGCTATCGACTCCTCGCCTCGGGCGCCTAGAGTCCACATTCCTTCTGGTGACCCGTGATCATAACTCCTATCCACTTGAACCTCGAATCATAACTCCTGCCGAATTTCCCTTATAATCATTACTTTGAGTCCTACCTTGAATCCGATCACCATCGCGGTTACGCTTGTTGGAACCGAAACCTCATGAAAGATCTCAATGTTACGAGTTGCGTCATTGCGGGCCAACACATCCTCATACTCAATATTCGATCGGTCCAACACCCACTTCTTGGTCCCCACTTGAAGTGCTTAGCTTGGCGCCTACCATCTCCGACAATCGTTCCCACAAAACTTACCAACCTCATAAACACGCCCATGTACTCATTGGGTTCTCATGATCAAACGGTAAATCGCTGATAATCCCTCTCATACCTTTTTTTTCGACATCGAGGAATGTGGTTATAGAAGATAGTACGAAATTCAGTCCAGTACAAGTAATAGCAAAAGCATCTCCTCCTCTTGCCTGTTTGAGTGCCTTCCACCAATTCAATGCATTACCTTCCAACTTAAATGTAGCCAAACGAGTCTTAAACTCGTCTCCACAACCCAATACTTCAAACGACTTCTCAATATGAGTGATCCGGTCCTCGGCCTCGGTGGGAGTAGCGGCGGTGCTAAAGAAAGAGGCTTGAGCTTACAAAGCGCTCGAGCCAAGTGTGAATCTTGGTGGGTTGATTACCTCCACCACTACCCGAAGCACCGGTCGATTCACGAATGTTGTTGATCACTGTGTCATCATCTCGGTGTGGTGAGACCGGGGAAAAGAGTGTTGAGAGCATTAGCAATCGCGACATCCATGTTAGGAGCATCATCGTCCCTTCCGAGTTACCGTTACGACGAGTTTGAACCATCGAGCGATATTCAAGCGATTAGCAAAATGAACAAAGGTGAGATACGAAATGGAAATGCGAGAAGGAATCCTAAGGTCTACCCAATCCTCACGGTCATAGCCTAAGCTCTAAGGGTCTCAAAACCTAGGCTCTGATACCATAAATTGTCGCCCCGACCCGACAAGGGTAAAGGAATCACAAATAATGGTGTCATATCAAAGCAAACATAAATATCCAAAAGAAGTCTTAACATAATGATGAAATAATTCAAGTCAACATGACTTCAATACATAGGTCCCAAAGGAAAAATAAACTCCAATAGAAATAGTCTGAAAAAGTAAAGTCTTAAATGGCATCATAAGATCAAAACTAAATATCTCTAAGGTAAGTCCACTCAGCACTCATCCCAAAGCAAAACCCAGCTTCAATGCTTAGATACCTGCCGCGGAAGAAAGGAAAATGCGGCTGAGCTTCCAAAGCTCAGTGAACATATATAAAAGCAAAGCAAATACGAAACGATATCGGATACGAAATATAATGAACGAAAGATAGCAAAATCATAATCATTTTCAGAGTATAAAACAGAATTATCGAATAAGGTTTATAGTTAACTACCACGAGCCCAGAAACATATATTAGATCATAATCATATTCACATAAGGCAACATTTGTAGGGGAGACCTACGAGTTATGAAGGGCGTGCATGCGCGCGGCATCAATCATCGATAACGAGATACATATAACGGATAACATATAACGAGATAACGGATCTAGGATGCATCCATCGCCCGCGACGAGATATTGGTCATATAACATAACTTGACCTCATAACGATAACGAGATAAGGGGCGTGGCGAACATCACTCTCGCCTAGAGTCATGTCGGAGGTGCATCAACGACACGGACATGGAACCCCATGACTAGTGAAATATTTGGCTCGGGTGTCAAACTATCTTAGGTCAAATCGAATGTCAAAGCCGACACGGATCATACTTCATCATAAGGTTAATCATATTTTCAAAATCGAGTTTTCACATCAATATAGTTCAAAATCGGATGTTTCATAATTCAAAAATCGAGTTCGGATAAGCAACGGCTCAAACAAATAGAATGGGGTTCATAGCAAAGGCTTAGGAAACCCTAATATAAAAGCTAACGAAAAAACGTTATAAGGAACCTTCTTGAAAAGGTCGAATATATGTACCTTATTCCAAAGCAAATGACCAAAAGCGCGTCACGGAAAGCAAAGGATTACTCCTTCTTCACGAACCTATACACATTAACGATCGTACATGTTATTTATGATTCCATAATTGTCGAAATGATCTTTTAATGTTTGGTGTTTATACTTAGAGTATTCGATGATCTTAATAATTTAGAGATTTATGATTAAATGAGACTTAAGTGTTTTATAACCAATATTGTAGGTTAGGGTTCATTATGTCATTTATTAAAGTTTAGGGTTAAATGTGAAAATAGTTTAAAAGTCATAACTCACACAACTCATTAACTCTTGTTTATTTACTCAACACCTTCATGACTTGAACCATCGTTACTTATATACATATTATCGTCAACTCTTATACCCATGCGTTTTATGATTTCATGTGACAATAAAAGTTACTTATTATCCGGATTAGATACACATCGACACACATGCACAATAGCTTCGAAAAGATATGAGCACGTACTACGTTTACATATCGACAAGCTCACTTGACTCACAACACACGCGCATGATACACGGTTCACAAATCAATTGGTTCGGTTCACACATCACTTAGGGTTTAGGTTTTGCATGTTCTTTACTCATTTAACACACGTTCACAAACACTCACATGGTTCGGCTAATATATATGTTTCGGCTTCCATGTTTCATAAACCCTAACTCCTCTACGTACCTTACATATTTACGTTTGCATGTTATACCTTGGCCGATTTATTATATATGTGGTCCGGTTTATATATAGCTCGACATACTTAATACCGATTCACACAACACATATTACAATACATGCTCTCTAATATTTATAAGGTCCAATTCATATATGTTGTTTCGGTTTCATATGGTTCGGCAAAACACAAGCTTCGATAAAAAAAACAAAACATGTTACAACATATAATAACGTTAGGTGTATCAAAGTGAGACGAGAAGAACGTAGTTATACCTTAGCTTGTCACGTTGGAACCAAAACTTCGACACCAAGGGGGTGTTAGCAGTCGGCCGAAAGAAAAGAAAAAGAAGAGGCAAAAAAAATACCAAACTTGCAAACTAGGGTTCCAATTTGTGTTAATGTATTTGTATTTATAGGTGGTACAAATCGGATTAGGCTTGAGGTGTGTGGGCTTGACTTGATCCAACCGAACAAAAGAAACACGCCCCAGTGGGCTCTAGGCTTGAGTCCAAACCAACAAAACGAACGGCCCAACTTGGTTCACAAATAAGCGAAAGCGAGACCCAACTATTTATGCGAGACGTTTAACTTTTTGTCATACAAATGTCGATTTCTTAAATATATCCGTTAGGTTTTAATTATTCATAAGTTAGATTTTAATTTCGTTAAATGAACATAAACATATTTTACGTATTTAATAAATTCCGATTTTAAGGGTATTTTAGTCTTTATTTATGTTTTAGATTTTCAGGTTTTACATAACTACACATACAATTCAATATCTTTAAGTGTAAAAAAGTAAAAGCACTCTCTTCCTCTCCTCTTGCAAGAACCGGCCATATACTAGGATCAAGAAGAAATTCTCAAAAACTTTTCTAGTCAAGTTATTTACACTCTAGTTACACTCTTAGTTTAGATTTTGAAATAAAAACCTAGGGTGTTTAGGATTAAACCTTTGTTCACTTCACCTCATCAAGTCACTAGTAAGCATCTCATATTCATGTTCATATTTCATATCTATTTTGTGTTCATTTCATCATAATTAAGAAAAACATGCAAGTACTATGGATGTTTATACCACTTTTATTGTTTTTAAGAGTTATATATATATATATATATATATATATATATATATATATATATATATATATATATATATTATATATATATATATATATATATATATATATATATATGTCTCCTTGACATATATCACTTTTGGTGATGTCTAGGAACCCATGACACCCTAAGAAGGTGTATGGTAGGATTAGAATAACTTGAGTTGTTTTGAATTGGTTGGAATAGGTTTGGCGAGAAAAACTCATTTCGACAAGTTTACTTAAGGGTCTGTCCTTATTTTTGAAATCTGGAATTTTTGTCAGTAGATAAAAATTTTGGCCTAGATATTTAGAAAATATACTTTAAAAGCGAAAATGTGGCCGCTTGAGCGGGTTAAAGCAGACTATAATGAAGAAGATATGAATTTTTCAAGTTTGACGACGAAAAGTGTAAAAACCAGAAAATTCAGCATGTTACGTCTACTTTGTACGAGTCAAAAATGAGGTTTAGGCGTTATGAAATGTGTCGACTTATCAAAAATATATTAGTATACTTTGATACGAAGCTAAGGACATATAAAACGTAGAAAACGGACTTCTAACAATTAAATTACACGTGTTTATATAAAGTTGCCGTAACTATATTATATAAGAAAAACTAATATATTTCTATTAGACAAATATTACGGCAACAAGTGACCATGTTGAGGGTCGTTTTTAACATTGATGTAGAACTTTTTATAACATGATGTCTTCTAGTAAAAGTAAGTTCGCCAAGTATATTTTCCAAAATGTCCGACCATTTGTCAAGCGGAGTTGTAATGAATAAAATACGGTTACTTAAACTTTGCCGAAAACCACCCTTAAACAATATTTTGGACACAAGTACCATACTTTACCTATATTTTTCTCCGTGATCGAGACCTCTAGGATGGAAACTTAAACACTAAAACTTTGAGATAATGGTACAAGCTTCCCAAAACCGTTGAGTTCGTTTCCTAACACTCGACGTGCACCATTTTACGACTAGGTTTTTGAGGCCGTTTAGTTATTTTCATGAAAATTTCAACGACATTATTTTACGACGAAAAGTTATAATTTCATAATAAATCACTAAATGATTATCGTCGGATATCATTTCAACGTAAATACATGTAAAATAATTTAAAAATGGTCAAGACGTTAAAAGATTATTTTTCGACGAAAAGTATTATTTTCAAAAATTCATAAGTGGTATAGATATCATACGAATTGCATGCATAACATTACATCATAACTTATTACATATCATATCATTCATAATAGGTCAAGGTTAGAGATTCACGCTACATTTCGGTGTACTCACTTTTGTCTTCGCATCAATTCATCAAGTGAGTTTTCATAGCCCCGATTTATTCAAGTTTTTACTTTATTTCAAACCTACGGGGGAGAATACACTGCACATCATTTTTATTACGATACCAAGTATATCAAATTCATTACATTTCTTAATTTACCTCATGCCAATTGAATGTCCCCATTATTTAACATGAACCGTTAATTTCATAGAAGCGAGGGTGAGTGGATAGATCTATCGAGGGTGACTCCTCCATCCGGGTTGGTGGATTCCAACTGGTTAAACGGATGCATTTCATTTAATATCATTATTTGAGTTGGTTGGCAAACACTCTGTTGGGCGAACATCATGATCGATCTAGTTTCGTGTCATGGACTTATAGCAATTGTAACCTTTTTATGTGGCATGATTGTCATACATGGTCTATACTTGTGTAGTCGTATAAAACATTTTCATAAACCTATGATTTCTCACCAACATTATTGTTGACCGTTTTAGCAATGTATTTTCAGGTAACTAAGACATTCGCATCATGGCACGAATAAGGAACCCTCATAGAGTCGTAGCGACGACGCGTCTCATTGTATATTATGGCATTTTCAAAACATCGTTTGGCTTGTAATGCATATATTTCCGCAAACTTTATCAACTTTTGGGACCTATCTTGTAACTCTGAATGTTTTAAATAAATATCAAACGATGTGTTTTTAAACGACACTTTAGGTCGTTCAATATAACTGTGATTGTGATGCTATGACAGTCAACCCCCATGAATTCCATTCCGCTGCAAAACAGGTAATTTGGGGGTGTGACATATGTGTTAACGAGAAGACATAACACATTTACTATATATACTTTATGTTATAAGACATTGATTAATACAAGGACTTTATAATTATGTCTTAACATGTAAGCATAATTATACTAATAAAAGTAATCATGAACGCAAACTATTGAGTTCTATAGTAATTTCAAGTTAATTTTATACTTCAGAATTATGATCATTATCATATAACCATAATTATGTTGACTAAAATATGTGGTCAAATATTGAAGTATCTTTACACTATATCATGACATTTGAATGTAGTAGGGCAACAAACATCTAGCTTGTTCAAGTCCTAGTAGAATCATTATTAGAATGTAGTAGGGCAATAAACATCTCATGTGTTTAAGTCCTAGTAGAATTCTTATTTACATGTAGTAGGGCATTAAACATCTAACATGTTTAAGTCCTAGTAGATTTATTAGTTTTCTTACCTTGTGGTCAAGAGATACCAATAATCTTGTTGTTCCTTGCACACATTTTGAGATTTCTCCCACTTGTGTAAGGTACAAACAACATCATATTATGAAAACAAACAACACATGATTGATTGTTCAAACGATATGATAATGTCATAGATATCATAAGTAGTTTTAGAACCATAACCTTTAATAAGGAATTGTGGATTATTATTCTATAGATAACACTTGAGGCGCGCGGCGAGGAAGGCAACGAGTTATCGATAAAATAAAATGCAATTTTCCTTTAAGCAATGGTTGTTCATATTCGAAAGTAATAGATTATTTCAAAGCTAGTTTGAAATGATATGGGTGACTAACAAGAAATAAATCCCAGACTCCCATCGAAATTGACAACATTACATGAATGATATTTCAAGAATAAAATGCAACTCCTCCCAATGGATTTGTCAACATTGTAAGTGTTACATTTCGATGAAAACATATAGCGCTTTATATACTTTCCTATTCTCTTCAATTGCCTACGAGTAGCATGTACTTAGGTATTGAGCAGAGTATATGAAGTTCTACTTATGTAGACAATGGACTAACCATTCTATTATTCAATTAACTTGAATCTTTAGCATGCATTCCTCCTTTATCGTCTATATGGCCCCAAGGGTAATTAGCACTTTAGGAATAATAAGAGTCCAAGAAGATTACCTAGCACATATGCTAGTAATTCATTTACTCTTTGCGGTTTAAACTCATACATCGTGAAAAGTGCAGGATGTTATTTATTTTAGTAGCTCTAAACACAATGTTTCCAGTTACACAAAATATTCTATCTTTCAATTAACTCTAGACCACGAAAAGGGTAATGAAAGATCATATAAGAGTTTATCAATTTTGGAATCCTATCTTAGTTTGTCAACTAAGGAGGAAAGATAGGTATAAGTCTCACTCTTCTTACTAGGAAAAGAGACTAAGTTTGTCTTTTAAAGAAAAACAAATTTGTTTACGAATTATGTTGCAATAACACAATTAATCAGAACATAAAAAGTTCAAATCTAGTATTTTCGATAATTACATTCTTAAAAGAATTAACTACCCAATTAATTACTAATTAAGATTAAGATCCATCTCGCAACCCCACTTAATTACCATAGGTCTGACCAGTGTGTAAAAAAAAATAGGACAAGAGGTAAGCGACGAGCGTTAATTGCAAAATGAAACTCTTAGATTTATGAGACTGTTTAAGGCATTAGTATCAAGTAATAATGTCAAAATCATGTTTAGTTCTCATCTTATGCCTCGGGTCCAAGGTCTGACCAGGTTAACTCGATATAAGTCGACTAAGTATGAATGTGTAAAAATAACCAGAGGTCTGACCAGTGAGAAATAATTACCATGGGTTGGAAGGCCCTTAGTCCCACCGAGAAGTCAATCAAGTGCACGTGTTCATAGTTGGGTGGCATAGACTTAATATTAACAAATAGGTATGCACATAAAATGTGGTAAAAGTCGTGTACAAAGAAGCATGCAAAACAACTTTGTAACACTAGTTTAAAAACTTTGGTAATGACACCGTAGTGATCATCATGGTTCACGGTAGCTCAATCGAGCATATGTGGAGGCAGAGGACCGGTAAGCGCCTAAGCATAACCTTAGACATCCTTTCGGTGAGGCTGTGCTCACTTCTTTAAACCCCTTTTAGTTTGTTCTAGTGGGTGAGCCGTACATCCCAAGTGTCCATAGCGTCTAGTTTTAAATTCTTGAAAACGTTTCATATATTAGGTCACTTTATTTTACAAAAACAATTTTCCACGAATCAAATAGCAGGTCACAATGAGCATGGTATTTTGGCGTGTAAATAAAGACCAATATTAATGTTATGGTTACGATATGTATTATTCCATATTGCATACAATTAGGTGTCAAAGCAAGTAATAATGCATATATAGGAATCACAAACATACAAGCATAAACATTAATATCAATAACCACATATTGTTCCAAGTCCTCTTGCGAGTCTTCCCCAAACGGAGAACCATAAGACCGTCACTAGGATGCAGTACCTAGATCGCCCCATACATCACTCAGAAAAGCAATTGAGTGGGTCTTGTGGCCGGAAAACACATAAAAGCATGGCAATCCCAATTAACAAGTAATTACGCAATATATGTATTTAAATCAATATGTAATTCTAATTATCACAATAATTCTAATTAACAATTAATAAATACAAATTAACTTTTAATTCTAATTAGCAAGTAATTTTAATTTAACATGTAATTCTTAATTAACAATTTAATTTTAATTAACAAGGTAATTATAATTCACATGTAAATTAAATTCTAATTAACAAATTAATTCTAATTATCAATATAATTTTAATTTGTGTGTGACTAGTTATTATTTATTAAAAATTGGCAAGTATTGCAAGTAGTTGTCAAAATTAAAATAAAATAAAATATCTAAACTAGGTTTCATGCAGCCCTTTTAAAACATGTTTATTAATATCAGAAACTTGTAACCCATAATCGCAAAAACGAGTTGACTCGTGATGCCACTGTTGGGATTTTAGAAGCAGTTAACCAGTAACCTCTACGAGTACGCAGCGGATATTGGATCTAGTTAATACAATTATGTTAACACGTAATTAATAAACACATAATTAATACAATATTAATTAATTAAAATGGATTAATAAAAGCTAACATTGCTTGGCAATTGATCTCTAGTAACAGAACAAGAAACATTACGAAACCTTAAGTATCTAAAATAGATACCTCGAAGAGTATCACACACAACACGAAAACCGTATACGTTCGATAAAGAAGCTAGTCGAGAACGTAACCAACCAAATCAACCTTTGACCAATACATGAATAATTCAAACAAGAAAACCACCTAAGACAATTCTTGTTTCCTGTCCAAGAACACCAAACAGCCAAGAAGCTGTTTACTACTAATACCCGATATCGGACAAGCAATGTTCGATATCTTACATCTTCTGTCCGAGATAAAAAAATCCACGACCAGAATTAAGCCACCACTTTCTTGTTACTGTTCGTATAGCTAGGAACCAACAAGAACAAACCTTGATCTTATTGCTACAATTCGAAGTCTAGGAATTAACAATAATCATCAAACCTTTAACCCTTTCTTGGATCAGTTAAAGAAAAGGAACAAGTCAAATAATAATCCCTAATAGACTTTTGGAAAATTCAACTGGAATTATGAGAACAGGAAGGCTTTTCATTGGTTTAGGTTTTAGGGATAGTAAATAATACGTCCCATGCAAGAGATGAAGGTGTTTGTTTATATACAAAACAAACCGACATATACATGGGTCTAATTCTTGGTCAACAAGCTTCAAGCCCATGTTCTCATCTTTCTTCCTTGCCTGATCGTTTGGAGGAATTCTAGGCCCATGGCACAACCAAACCGACCCATTCATTAAGCCTTAAAGCCCATGGGTCGTTAACAGTGATCAGGTCAAGATTCATGCATAACGGGTATGAATATTCAAGTATATATAACGTTCGACACGTATACTCGTGTTTATCGTGTGTTCCCCCATCGGCTCACACACTTCTAGTCATTTACGTGTGTTTTAAACTCCCATAATCCAACAATAACATCATTTCGTAAATAGCAATGGATCGAGGTAAATAATATGGTTATAACTTGTTATATCAATTCATTATATGGTGTATTATGTGTTGAATGTTCAAAGTGTTAGGTAGTATGGATAAGGAGCATTGGACAAGGTGTAGATTAGGCTAGTCAGAAAACTAGCTAAGATAAATTTGTTAGTCTAGTATTTGGAGACTAATTGTTGTATGAGATGGATTTGTGTTGATGTTAGCTGATAAAAGTGAATGATTGTTAAGTGTTATGAACGCAACTGAATGGTTGTTAAAGTGTTATGTATGCAAGTGATTGTGTGATTAGTTCATTGGAATTGTGAAGAAGAGAATGTAATGCTTATTTGATGAGTTGTTTTATGATAAGATGTTATTGCTTATTACTTACTAAGCGAAAGCTTAAGTTTTAGTTTTTGCATGTTTTGTAGGTTTATGAGAAAGTAAGATCTTGGATTTGGGCCATAAGGATGGAAGTGTTAAGTGGAAGTACTTGCAATCGTATGTAGGCAAGTAGTGGAAGAATGCCATGCGCGAACAAGTTAAACCCCCAATCGAGTCAAGTTGTATGAATATTTTATGTAAGAGTCATTTACACTTTGTTTGCGTAGTGAAAAGGGGTGTTTGGAACAAGGTCCACTTCTAACCATTTTGAGTCAAATGGATCAAAATTTGTATAAGACCATGTATAAGATGTATTTCCAGTTTTTATGTAATGAATGAAATGAGTTTTCTAGGTTCTATGTGTTTTTATCAAGTGGAAGTGTAAATTTCAGCACCAAAAAAATGTTTCTGAGCTGTTTTGGCCTGTAAAATTGCCGATATTGGTCTTCCAAATTTTGGTCATTTTTAAAAAATTATATAAAATCAACTGTAGCTCCATTTGAAACGTGTCATGCATTGTTGAAAAGGTATTTGAGTCTACTTTCTTGTGAAACTATTTTTAGAAGTTGGTTTTAAACAAAAGTACATGAGAATACTTAATTAGTAACAGAAGGTCAGAATTTGGTTATGCACTTGTGCAAAAGATTTGTCGAGTTTGGTTTGGGGCATTTCAGAAACGGTCAACCAAACAAACAAATTGACTCAAACGATCTTCAACAAACACAATCAAATTAAGGCAACCAACTTTAGAATCCTAAGAAACAAAGATCCAAATTTTCCAAACTGACAAATTCTCGACGATCGAACAAAATTCAAACGACTTATAACCATTTCTTCAAACAACATACTGATCTACAAATTCCAAATATCAATTTCAAATTCTAATGACCCACTTATTTGATAAGTATTACAAACCAACTTCGAACTTATTATCCAAATACCAAACAAATTCAAGTTAATAAATAACTTGACGAACAGGCTAATATAATTCAAACGCTACAACTATAATACGGATAATAATCATAATGACCCACGTATACAATAAGGATTAAGGTCCAAATAAAAATACAAATACCCGAACAAAATACCTAAACCTTCTGGAGCTTGGGGGAGGTTTTTTCTAAGGTTCGAGTCTCGCAAGAGACAAAAAAATCCAGGTTTTCCTCCTATTGTGAAGCCGTGAGTTGTAGGGGTTTCTCTTTGCGGGTCCCTCTTAGTGGTTCGGGTCTCGGGGCCTGCCCGTTTAGATGGTTTAACTCGGGGGTCGAATTTCAAATGTAATGTTGTTCTAAAAAAAGGTACTGATCAAACAAGCTTAACAAATGTGTAAAGCTTTTTCAAATATCACAAAACTAACAAATTGTCGAACTCAAATTAAGTGTGCAAATTTCACAAAATTGAACCAGCATTGGCCCAAAATTAAAACTAATTCAAAGATATCAAATGTTGCTCAACTTTAACAAATCAATTGATCGAACAATTTATCCCGAATCGATCAATAGAAAAACAAAATCTGAAGCGACGAGTTTTCACCAACGATTCTTTAATTCCCAATCCAAACACAACCTTTTTTTCTTTTTCTTCATGGCTAAACGAACCCCATTCTGATACCAATTGTAGTAATTCAAAGACAAAACAAATAACAAATTCAACAAACGAAGCGGAAGCTATGTTCAAATTACAAAACTAAATACAAAACCAAATTCAACAATACCAAACACAAAAGTCAAATTAAAAGGTACAAAGAAAACTAATGTCATCGATCCTTATTTATAAGAAACCAATGACCTAACTACCAAATTCTAAACCAGCTCAAATCAGAAAATATACCAAAAACTAAATACCAAATTTACTAAACACTTCTTAGAGTTTAAGTCACTTTTCTAACATCCAAACTAAAAGTGTGAGTGGTTTTGCTCTGAAACTGCTAGGGCCTTAGAATGACTTACAAAACATTTATGGAATATCATCTCTCAGAAAGACGGTCTCTGAGTCAAATGGGTAAATATTGTGAAGTTAAAAGGCAAAAGTTTTTCGAAGATTAATGTTAAGAATGCAGTTAGCTGTACTTGGAAATCTTTGATGGAATTGAGAAGCAAGTGAGGGCTTTCATGTTGTCCCAATAACTAGATCAAAGTTTGTAGATTGCAAAGTAAAGTAATATGAATAAGTTATTTTTGTCTATTAACTCTAAATCGAATTGTACATGGTACATATATATGTTTTCAAACGGTATGTCCAACCGATGTAACGGTTTGTGATTGTAACCATTTTCTAACCGCCAAGCCATAACCGTTTTATGGTTACTAGGTTTCTACTTGATGTGTTTGGTCCTTTATCTAATAATATTTACATAAGAAGCATAAGAATTAAGATTATTGGTTCACATTCTCCTCCTTAATCTTGATCGTTGCTTCGTCCTAAATCTTGAACTCCGAGCATTTGTCGCATAGTTACGAACTTCAATCTTGGTAGAGCCTTCATTAGAATATCTGCTCTTTGTAGTTCTCCGCTGGCATGTTCCACATTGATGTGCCTATTCTCTACGCTTTCACGAATGAAATGGTAGCGAATATCGATGTGCTTGCTTCTTCCATGAAAAACTGGGTTCCTGACGAGTGCTATTGCTGAAACGTTGTCAACCTTCAGCGTTATCCTTTTCTCTTCCCATCCAGTTAATTCACTAAGCAATCGCTTTAAATAAGGCTTGACATTCTGCTGCAGTAGCCGCCATGAATTATGATTCACATGATGATAGCGCCACTGTTGGTTGCTTCTGAGTACACCAGGTAATAGGTGACTCTCGAAATAAAATACTATCCCGGTGGTTCCTTTTCCTTGATCGGTGTTGATTCCATAACTCATCATCAGTAACCTATAATCTTGCGGCCGCCTTCTTGCTTGTATATTATGCCATGCTCCTTTGTTCCTTTGATGTATCGGATTACTTGTTTTATCGCCTTGGTGATGATCCTTGGTCTTGCATGAATCTGCTGAGTAGTCCGATCGAGTAACTAAGATCTGGTCTTGTATGCAGTAAGTACCTGAGACTTCCGATTAAGCTTCTGTAATAAGTTGCGTCAACTGAGTTTCTATCTTCCTCCTTGACCAACTTAGTACCGGTATCCATAGGTATCTTCGTATCATTGCTGTCTTCCATACTTGTTTCCTTCAAGATCTTGTTAATATAACATGTCTGCTTGATTGTAATCTCTCCTCCTTTCTGTGTAACTTCTATCCCAAGATAATAAGCTAACAATCCTAAGTCGCTCATTTCAAATTTATCCTTCATATGGGATTTGAATTCTTCAATTTCCTTCCTTGGAGTTCCTGTGATTATCAAATCATCTACGTAGACTCCAACTATAAGTGTAGAATTTTTGTTCCTCTTCGTATAAACTGCTTGTTCGAGATTACACTTCTTAAAGTCTAAAGACTTTAACGTTTGATCAAGCTTCACATTCCAAGCTCTCGGTGCTTGTCTTAAGCCATATAAAGCTTTAGTAAGCTTATAGACTTTTCATGAGTTTCCTTGTTAAATAAATCCTTCAGGTTGTGTAACGTAGACTTCTTCCTTTAAATCTCCATGTAAAAATGCCGATTTTACATCTAAATGATGTACTTGCCATCCATGATATGCTGCTAATGCTAATATCAACCGAACTGTCTCTATCCGAGCAACTGGTGCAAATACTTCATCGAAGTCTATTCCTTGTTCTTGTACATAACCTTTTGCTACTAATCGTGCTTTGTATTTGATGATATTTCCTTTTGCATCACTCTTGGTCTTGTAAACCCATTTGAGTCCTATTGCCTTTTGATTTTCTGGCAATGTAAGAGTCCATGTATTATTCTTGTTGATTGAATCCAATTCAATCTCCATGGCCTCAATCCATTTCTCTTCTGTTGATGCTTCCTTATAATTACGGGGTTCTTCTTCCATAAATAATAAACTTTGTGGTTCAACTCTTCGTGCATACTTATATATTTCCGTCATATCTCTATATTCACGTACGGGTGTATCATCAAATCTACCTCTTGAGTTCTCTACAGAACTAGTAGTAGCTTCTTCTTCCTCTTCTAAGTGTGGATCGTAATTGTATGTCGATGGTGTGATTGGTGAAACTGGATCAGGAATCTGATCTTGTTCATGATACGTGTTGTCATCGTTCTCTGTGTTGACTGGTGTAAGGTTTTCATTGTCAAGTCCTTCTACCACAAAACTAGTCCAAAATGTGTCTTGTGTACTCGTATCCTCTTCATCTTTGTTCCAATCCCACGGTTTTGTTTCCATAAACTTTACGTCCCTACTAATGTGTTTCTTCTTGGCTTTTGGATCATATAGCCTACATGCTTTTGATCCTTCCTCTACTCCTAAGTAAATCATTTGTATGCTTCTGTCGTCCAGCTTCTTTAAGTGAGGTATCATTATCTTTGCATAAGCTGTGCATCAGAATATTCTTAGGTTTTCCAGATTCGGTTTTCTATTATAGAGTGCCTCATATGGAGTCTTATCTGTCAGGGCCCTCGTAGGTACCCTATTGAGTATGTAAATTGCATGTTTAAGCGATTCCGCCCAAAAGTTAAGGGTAACTTCATTGCTTTCATCATACTCCTTGTAGTTGATAACATCGTCTGTTCCTTCTCTCCACTACTCCATTACATTGTGGGAGTGCGGTCTTATCAACTGTCGTGCTATTTCGTTTTCCTTACAGTACCTTGTGAATTGATTTGATGTGAATTCACCACCTCTATCCGTTCTTAGCATCCTTATTTTCAATTTCATCTCCATTTCTATTTTCTGTCTAAATTCCTTGAATGTACTAAATGCCTCATCTTTTGATGTCAGAAAGTAGGCCCACATAAAACGTGTACAATCGTCCACTAACAAGAAAATGAGTTTCTTGCCTGAGTGTGTTGCTGGACTTATAGGACTACAAAGTTCTCCATATACTAAGTCTAACGGGTTCTTTGATCTGAATTTAGCTTGGTTTGGAAATGGTGTTCTACTGTGTTTTCCTAATAAAGATGCCCGGCATGATTTATTCTTGGAATTCCTTCTACTAGACCTTTCCTAGTCATCTTGTTGATATCGTCAAAGTTCAGATGACCTAATCTAGCATGCTATAACCATGCTTGGTTATCTATATTTGCTAAGAGACATATAGGTTCTTCTATCTGTAATTGAATCTTGTAGAGTCGATTCTTAGATCTTTCAACTTTCATCAACAACTTCTTGTTCTTATCATACAAAGTCAACTTGTTTCCGTCCATAATGACCTTACAACCTATTTCTGTAAGTTGTCCTAGACTAAGTATGTTGCTCTTGAGGTTTGGTATGTAGTATACTGATACTACCTTCATTCTGGTTCTTACAACCTAATAGTATAGACCCTCTACCCATTATCTGTACATACGATCCATCTCCAAACGTACTCGTCTGTAACGCTTTCATCAATATCCTAAAATGACTCTTTATTCCCGTCATATGGTTACTTGCACCATTATCTAAATATCATATGCTTCGTCCATTGTAGCATATTTCCCTGGTTGAATTTGTTCTTCATTCAACAACACTTCCTCGTGTTCAGTTTCGTGCATAGTTATTAATAGTGATGGTTCATCGTCTTCTAAGATAAGGTTTGATTGTTCCTGAGTTGCTGGTGTTCCTCTACAATTCCTTTTAAGATGTCCTATTTTATGACACCTGTAACATTTTACCTTAATTGCATCCCACTCACTTTTATTCTTGTCTGAACTCTCTTTGTAACTTGAGTTCCCTCCTTGTGAGTTTTTTCTATTTTTATTCTGCCATTTCCCTCGTGAGAAATTTGATTTCCCTCCACGTTTGTAAAAACGTTTCCTATTTCATGAGTGTTCGCCATGTGCGAATAATAGGTTTTCCTGGCTTTCTACTTGTCCTCCTTTCCGGAGTTTTATCCTTTCCTCAAATGCCTTGAGTCTTCCAATGATCTCATCTAAAGTGATGTCGTCGAGATCAGTTGTTTGTTCTATGGATGCTACTATCTGAATGAACCTATCGGTGTGAGTCTAATAGTTTTGAACTAAAAGTTATTCATCCAAAGTTTTCCCTAATTCTTTTGCCTTCGTGGCATAGCCGTTTAGTTTAGCCGCAAATGCATCCACCGTCTCATCTTCCTTCATTTGAAGTGAGTTAAACCCAATCATCAATGATTGTAACAGTACTTTCTGCACTCTATCTTCTCCAACGTGTCTTTTCTTTAGCGAATCCCACAATTCCTTAGCCGTCTTACAACCCGCTACTTGTAAGATTACATCTTCCGTCAACGCTTGATATAGGAAGGCAGTCGTTGCCTTATTCTTCTTATCATCAACTTGCGTATCTGTCTTTGGTTCTATTGCTTCCCATAAGCCATATGCCTCTAGTATAACCTTAATTTGTATAGCCCAAACTGTGTAGTTTGTGGTTTTCAACTTAGGGCATTGATATTGTGCAATAGGTGTTACGGGTTTTGTTGCAGTTGATGTGCTTGCTATATCGTCGACAGTCATCTTGAAAGTGCTTAGTATCTTCACTTTCTAATTTAATAAGATTTATCCTTCCTAGTGTGGTTTTTCTATAAAATATGGAATATCTAATCTTCCGGGGAATCCTAGTAATAGGGGATCAATAAATAGTTCTCGGGATTTCCTAATAGTATGAAATGACTATTCTATACTATTCTAATATAAATGAAATCCAGAAAAGTTTAACTTGTGACCTCGTCGATGCGATGAATACAATTGTATTCCCTTTGTCTCGCGTTAGTAAATATCGTTTACCAACGTTTGTTGCTATTCCCAAGTTTGGTTCCCTTTTTCCTTGCCTTGCCTCGTTGTGACCCTTGATGTTCTTTCTAGTCTCGAAATGTTTACCCCTTCGAAAAGTTTCTTCGAATTTCTTTCACAAAGTTTCGGCCTCCTTTTGCTTCGACAACAAAAAACTGTCTCGACCTCTTTGAGTTGTAAGAGTTCGAATGAAAATTTTGTGTCGAAATGTTTTTTTTTTCAACGAGTCCAAACAACAATCCTTACGTCTTGTTTTTTTCTTTCTCGAAATTCTGATTTGAATTTGTAAACTTCGAGTGAAAACAAAACTGTATGTCGAATTGTTTTCTCTTCCAACAAGCCCGAAAACAAATGTTTTCTTTTCTTGTTAATCCACACTAAACACGTCTCTTGCCTTTGTACGTTATTTGATATCTTTGTTCCGAGACCAAACTTCCCACGTACAAAAATTTCTTGGTACCGAGATAGTAACCACACACCGAAACAAACAAGATTGTTTGCTTCTGATTTGTTTCACGTTGTTGTTTTCCTTTTGTGTCGTTCGACACTACTCCACACAAACTGAGCACTCCTTCTTCTTTGTCACGGACGTATTTCATCCACAACAACGTTTTCCCCGCGTGTTTCCCGCGTATTCTTTCTACTTTGAGTTTGAAATTTAACCGGTTTCTCAAAGTATTTGCCCACTCGCTCTCTTTCCCGAACAAAGTGTATGAATTTTCTTCCTTCCCAATGTTGTCGCCAACAAGGTTTCCCCACCAATCCGTTTGGTGTAAACGTTTGCAATCCCCTACGTAAATGATCGTGCACTATCTTCTACGTATGCTTATTCACGTTTGTTTCTCTTGGAAGTAGAGAGAAAACAAAATTCTTGTTGAAAACAAAGTTTCCTTCGTATGAAACAATTGTTTCCGGCATATGAAAACAGAAGTTTTCTTCGTATTTCCCTTGGGTTTCTTCTTACGTATAGTATACAAAAACGTTGCGTAAAACACTGCTCTTGATGCCAATTGTTGTCCCAATAACTAGATCAAAGTTTGTAGATTGCAAAGTAAAGTAATATGAATAAGTAATTTTTGTCTATTAATTCTAAATCGAATTGTACATGGTACATATATATGTTTTCAAACGGTATGTCCAACCGATGTAACGGTTTGTGATTGTAACCATTTTCTAACCGCCAAGCCATAACCGTTTTATGGTTACTAGGTTTCTACTTGACGTGTTTGGTCCTTTGTCTAATAATATTTACATAAGAAGCATTAGAATTAAGATTATTGGTTCACATTTCATAATGCATATTCTGGGCAATGGCAAAAGCACTTCAATGTGGTATGACCATGGTTTAAAAAGGTGCGCCATGGCGGAGCAAGGCGTCTCTAAGATGTGAGGTGTGACCTCCACGTTATGAAATAGACCAAGGCGTCGACTCTAGACGTGGCATTAGATGATGCGGGAAAAGGCACGATAAGGCGCACTTAGGCTTTAGGCGTGGCGAGTTTTTTTTTATTTAACTCCGATAAAATTATCTTAAAACAAATGAAGAATATCACATGTAATGATAGTTTATTAACCTTATTCATTGTGTACAGTGCTTTTTGTAAACTCGATATATATGAATATGATATAAATATTTTCATATTTTATGTCAAATGCAAAAGTTTCGCCTTGGCCGCTAAGGCGTAAGACTTGATCATGCCGCCATGGCACGCCTCGCGCTATTTATAACCTTGCATATAACCAACGGCACGATTATGAACCTCATGAATAGTCTTACTAGCAGAAGCTTGCATGAGACTAGGATAAAGACAAATTGTAGAGTTGTTGAGATGCTTGATAATAATGGGTGGAAATGGCATGCTGACTGGTATGTAAACTCATCCCATGATTACTCAGGTAGCTTGGAAGAACTCTACAATTTGTCTTTAGACAATAAAAAATTGGCATGGGTAGCTTGGAAGCAAGTGTGTTCTTCAAAAGATTGTGGTGGTCTTGGGATAGGTAGTCTTCTTGCATCAAACCTTGCCATGTTAACTAAGTGGTGGTGGCGGTTCAAATCAGAACATAACTCTCTTTGGCACCAAGTCATCACTTCCATCTTTGGTACTCATGGACGTCTTGAAACCAATATCTTAATTCCTATCCGCCATTCTCATGTAAGCCCATGGAAAGAGATCTACGGCCTAAACAAGGATCTCTTAAAGGTTAACATTAACCTTGATTCGGTTTTCTTAAAGAAAATTGGCGATGGTTCGGTGTTCAAATTTTGGCATGATCGTTGGTTTGGGACATCTAATTTTATGTCTTTGTTTCCAAGAATGTATGCTTTGGAAACTCACAAAGACTGCTTGATATCCGAAAGATGCTTTAGTGGTGGCTTAATGGACCTCTCATCACATGTTTGGGCATGGCGTAGAAGTCCAAGAGATGGTATAGAAAAGGCACAATTCGATGAGTTAGTGAATCTACTTGTGGGCTTCAAACCTACTGATGTGAGGGACTCATGGACTTGTTCCCTTAATTCCCTCAACACATACACTGTTTCCTCCATGCGATATGCTATTGATTCTTCGACATTGGTTTCCACCAGTGATAAGGTGAAGTGGAATAAAACTCTCCCTATTAAGATAAACATCCACTCATGGAGGTTGTGCAAAGACAGATTGCCTACTCGCTCGAACTTGGATGCTCGTGGGATTGATATAGATTCTCTTCGTTGCCCGGTTTGTAACGATGCCATCGAATCAACATCACACCTCTTTGTCGAGTGCACTATTGCTGCAGATATTTGGTTAAGGATTAAAGATTGGTGGGGCTGGATTGTACCCCAAATAATCTCGATGGCATTCTTTCTTGGCATGAATCGGTAGATCTCAACGAAAGGAGAAATTTTGCTTGGATGTCGTTGTCAACACCTCAACATGGGTCATTTGGCGCTTTCGAAATAGAGTTTGCTTTGACTTGAAACCCCTCGTCGGGACACTCTCATGGAAGAAATCAAGACTCTCTCACCTTTGGATTACTCATAGAAGCAAAAACATCCGGTTGAATTGGCTTGAATGGATCAACACCCCTAGATTGGCTTGCACCGTTTAATTGTATCAATTTTTCGTTGTATCTTTGTTCTAGCTTCTTGCTAGATTTTTAATGCAAATCGCCGTTCAAAAAAAAATCCCATGATTACTCAGATTTCAGTCACAA
The DNA here is from genome assembly GCA_022545495.1 of Chrysanthemum lavandulifolium. Lineage (NCBI taxonomy): Eukaryota > Viridiplantae > Streptophyta > Magnoliopsida > Asterales > Asteraceae > Chrysanthemum > Chrysanthemum lavandulifolium. The sequence continues at coordinate 25,203,763 of CM040244.1, read as the reverse complement.
ATATTCAAAATAACAGAGAGGATAGTGTTAAATGGAGAACAAAAAAGGCCAATTGATTGATTTTTACATAAAAAGTACTTGGGTGGACTTAAGTGATGATACTCAAAATGTAAAGTGGTGGAGGATGGTGTGGTTTCCTCAATGAAATCCTAGAAGTGAGTTTATTCTCTAGATGGCCATTCAAGAAAAACTCCTAACTCAAGACAGAATGATGAAATGGCATACTAGGGTTTTACTATGTCCTCTATGCCAAAATACACAAGATTCTCACAACCATTTGTTCTTTAATTGTGAGCTCTCTTAAAAGACCTGGGATGGTTTTAAGGGAAAAAAGAATGCAATTAACCTTCCCACCAATTGGAGGAACATAGTCTCAAGAGTTGCTAGCCTTCCATGCTCCAAGTCTATTTGAAGTATATTGAGAAGATTGATTCAAGCTGCTATGGTCTATCACATATGGAAAGAAAGAAATGATAGAATCTCAAATGTAAAAAAGAATGTCGATGTGGTGATTCAAAGTATCACTGAGAATATTAGATTGCACCTTATGGGGCTTAAAGTAAAGAAATCTACTCATGTCCTCAAAGTGGTTGCTGAATGAAATGTGCAGATGTCATTTCTATAAGCTCTGAGATGTTTTTTTTAGGTTTGGATGTTTGGGAGTTAAAGATGTTTGGATGGAGGTGTTACTTGATGAGGGTGATGCCATCCTTTGCTTATTCTGTTCTGATTAACAGTGAGGTTTGGAGTGCTGCAGTTGGTCAGTACTTGCATTGTTGGTGGAAATGTAGCCTTATTCACATACCTGCATAACAATCAGATGAGGCCTTTTATGTTTTTGATCTTCTGATCCACTTGTGAGGGTGAGTTGCATCGATGAGTTGCTAAAAACATGATGAGGAAATGTAGTCTGATTGGTGAAAAGGTGAATTAACGCCTAACGATAGTTGTGTATTGAATTGGAAGTATAGTAGTCTCTTGTTTAGAGGTGGTTTGGAGGATAGCTTGTAGTTGATGTATGTTGGCTTAAAGGTTCTTTGGCTTGTCTTTTTGATCCTTTAAGTCCAATAATTGTAATACGTATAAAGTTTTTGTGCCAATATAATTCACCTTTTAAATAAAAAAAAACATTGCAGTACATATGGTTAAATCCTAAACACCGAAATTATGCTTATGTCGATTGAACGATGTCAACATAATATTAGTAATCACTCAACCTGTGTAGTAACCAAGCAATATACATCTTTATTGAGCTACAAGTTAAGTCGAACATCACATTATCATCATCCAGTAACTCACCAATTGCACATAAACAAATCTATTAGTAAACTGAGTCGCAAATATAGTTTGTATTTAAATGATGAGAAGCCTATTAGATTTTCTTAGCAACACATGACTAGTTATAAGAATGAAGCCTTTTGAGTTGTGACAAAATGGGCGGGTTAGGTCACGCATCAAACTGACTAGGTTGAAAGAATAAACGGGTGCTACTTTTTGAATCAAAGTCAAACAGGTTAAAATGGCCCGTTTATAGCTAGGAATGGCAACGGATGGGTTGGGGAAGACATTACTATATAGGAATAGGATCTTAACTAGGATATCTACCATGTATCCGACTGGTACCCTATTGATGATCAACTGTTGGACTTTCGGGTTTTTTTGCCAGGGAATATGTATCCCCATATGGAGAAAATGCACACACCAGTTTATAACAGAAATGAAATCATAATACATGGCCCGTCTTATTAACGTGACACACTAAACATCATTCCACAATATTAGAATGTATCTTAAATAGTGTTGTCATCACTTAAAAAACAAATTATGCCAATAATATACAAGCTTAGGTAAGATAATTGAGGAACTCAGCAGCAGTTGCAACCGCACCTCCTGTGATGGCATCCATTATGATTTTGTCTCCTTTGCTGCTGCTGGCTGCTGATACGACTGCTCCAGTCAATGCACCAGCGAGCATTGCATTCTTCTGTGGCATTAGAAATTGCAGTTTAGGTCCCAGTTATATGGTTTATGCTATGGAAACATACCACGAGGTGAGGCATTATAAGACAGTTTTATATAAATCGCTTAGAAATTACCCAATCTCTGGTGCCACGCACTCTCTCCATGCCATACTCCATTCCAACATATACTCCAGCTACAGTTCCTGTTAATGTAACATAAAACTATTTTATAATTTCCATTGAAAAAGAAAACAATTAGAGTGGTTATTTATGAAATTATGAACTTACCCCAGTATGCGCCTTCTTTACACATCTTCTTTAACTGCAATAACATGCAATGGCTGTTAAAATAATTGTTTTCACCAAATTTATGTTTATATACTCAAACCAAACATTTGGGAAGGCGTAAAGGACTTGATAGTACAGAGATCTGAGTCTCTTACCGAGTGCTCAAGGTTATTTTTTGAGACACTCCCTGAAAAAAAAAAGAAGATCAAGAAACACAAGCCAATTAAAAACTATAAATGTATCCGACATAAAACATCTAAGGTATATTTATGGGAACAAGAGACAACTTCAAAAACTGATTACCACAATAGATGGAAATAAGACGTTAACTAAAATGAACTTTCTCGCTAAAAATGTAGGATGGGCCAAGTGGAGCTATGCTTAATTTTGGTGTAGGCAATCACCTCAAACATCAAACAAACCGTTTATACTCAAGCTTTTATTTTGCTTGTTTATAGCAATAGCAAGAAAACAAAACCCATATCAACACTTTATTTAAATAGCCAAAAACTAGTTATGATATCAGGTCACAGGTCCAAGGAGAAAGAATGAAATGAACTATCTAATTAAGGAATTTGTGAGTTTGTATAACGCGTTTGGGAAGGATGAATAATCCCTCGTGATTTTAGATCAAAATGGGTCATTTTTAGTATACTCACTTACTCAGATAATAGTTACTAGGAAACCAAATTTTAGCGAGTGACGAACCAATGTGGCTACTAAATTTCAAAGAAATATATATATATCTATACGCATTCAAAAGGAAGTAGATTAAGCTTAACATCAAATCCACAATAACCAATAAGTAAAAGGGGGGATACTCACACCTTATTTTTTGATGTATGCACCACAATGATACAAACTGTAATGCACAAATTGTGGTGCATGTATCAAAAAATGTGGTGTGAGTATCAATTCTCATAAGTAAACTATATACTAAGCTACGTAGTAATATATAATTAACTCATATTTTAAACCAAATCAGACAAAAGAAAAACCTCGTCTGACAACTTGGTAAGTCTCCTCAACAACTACTTTCGCAGCAGCAACCTGAAATATACCTTATCACAATCCACAGATTTAAAAAAATAATAAGAATAAACAAAATAAAAATAAAAATGAGCACAAACAGTCCCAATCTTCAGGAAACCATCAACGGTAAGGTTAAATAAAGGTGATCCAGTATCGATGACAACGTCAACTTTAGGAGAAGATAATGAAGCCATGAATGTCTTCCTAGGCATCTTCAGTTATGTTGTTTCTAGTTACGGAGTATATATCAAGCACACAAACTAACTTGGCACACCTTTGATTGTTTTTGCAGTTAGTTATGTACAGTATTTCATTGATTCATTACATTTTGTCATGTACCCACGTGACTTGCATTGTGTGCCACACAAACCATGTACTTTATTGGCTCTAAAACTGGTGATTCTTTTCTTCTTATTATTTGTATATAATACTAAAAGGCGTACAACTTTGTACCCAAAAACCTTGCATTAATTTCAAACTTTCTCAACTTGGCAAAAACAGTCCCTGAGGTCCAAGTGGCGTTGCAAAGTAAGTCCAAACACTAAAAGTTTCACAACTTGGCAAAAATAGTCCCTAAAGTTTAAGTATCGCTGCAAAGTAAGTCCTTTTAAGCCAATCCCGCTGCATCGCGCGGGTTTCCACACTCGTTATAATCCTAAAAGGCGTACACTTTGTATGCAAAGAACAAGCATTCAATGCAATCTTTTCCAACTTGACAAAAATAGTCCCTGAGGTTCAAGTGTCGTTGCAAAGTAAGTCCAAACATTAAATGCAAAGTTTCACAACTTGGCAAAAACAGTCCCTGAGGTTTAAGTGACGATGCAAAGTAAGTCCTATACCATTAATTGCTATCTATAGCAACTTAGCAAAATTAGTCCCTAAGGTTTAAGTGTCGTTACAAAGTAAGTCCTTTTAAGCCAATTCATTGCGTCAGCGGGTTTCACATTCGTATATACTAAAGATCAATCAAGAAAACAAGAATAAGCCAAGCATTAAATGCAAACTTTCCGAAGTTGGCAAAAATTTCCCGAGGTTCAAGTGGCGCTGCAAAGTAAGTCCAAACATTAAATGCAAAGTTTCACAACTTGGCAAAACAGGTCCCCGAGGTTTAAGTATCGTTGCAAAGCAAGTCCAAACATTAAATGCAAAGTTTCACAACTTCGCAAAAACAGCCCCTGAGGTTTAAGTGTCGCTACAAAATAAGTTTTTTTAAGCAAATCCCGTTGCATCGCGCGGGTTTCCACACTCGTTTTAACTAAAAAAGGATATTGTATGTCGACAGTCGACACAATATTAATTTTTACTCAAAAGTATTTATTGAGGGGTGTATGCATATGCATTGGCTAGCGGTAAAATTAAATCAAACAAAGTTACGGATTTTTTGAAGTGATATTGGTATTAAAATCTATACTACTTTATAATGCATTTAGGCCTTCTAAAATTTAAAAGGCTTAAAAATTAAGCCTTTTAATTTTAGAAGGCTTAAAATTAAGATAAGGAGCTCCAATCATGAGATGACATGTGTCACTTCTTAACAAACTTCAAGCCTAACTTCTAACAAACTCCAAGCCTAACTCCTAACCACCAAAAATTAAGATAAGGAGCTCTAATTATAAAATGACATGTGTCACTTCTCAACTAAAAATTCATCTTTATTTTCAAATTAAAATATCTTTTTATCTACTTATTTATATTATAATCTAATTTCACCATATTTTCTAAAATTTTATGCTCTTTAATTCAACATCAATTTTAATATATTTTTATGAGTTTTTAGTTTTTATATTTTTAATGGGTTTATTTTATTTTAATTCAAATTTTTACAACTTTAATCTTTATTTCATTTATTCCAATCATATTATAGTCATCGGGTACCCGCCGCCGCATTGCGCGGGTACCCTTCTAGTGTTATTAAAAGTGGTAAACGTAAAGTCATTTAAACAAAGAAAAATATATACAAGTTGTATAATCTTCACAAAAAACTATCTATAAAATGAGTTAAAAGTTGTCTAAAATGTAGTATCTTCACAGAAAAGGTGCATTCTAAAAAGCTCGTCTAAAATAGATTAACCACCCCGTTTGACCCATTTTGACATCGATAAATTTGATTCTATTTCAACCAACTCTCGATGCATCTAGCAATTAGAGGTGTTAAAAATTCCGACCCGACCCGAACCCGAACCCCGACTAAAGATAATCGGGTCGGGTTACTCGGGTCCAAAGTCTAACTCGGGTCAATCGGGTCAACCCGTTTAACCCGAGTACGAACTAGGGTCGGGTATCGGGCTCAAATACTTAGCTTAATTGGGTTCGGGTCAACCCGACTAACCCGAGTTAGGAGTTGTTTTTTTATTATTATTATTTTTATTATTATTATATTTTTTTAAATCTTTATTTAATTTTAATTGTTCAATGTAGTCTTTAAAAGTCTAATTAATGTTGTTTTATTATATGTTTAAAGGCATTTATATGAACATTATATGAACGTTGAATATGCATTAAAACCTTATATTTGACAGCGTGAGTGTGTTTCTTTCCATTTTATAAGGAACAAGAAAAACAGTTGTATCAAAAAAATATGTAACAAACAAATGCAACCAAAAAAATGTGTCATTTATACATATGTTATTTTAGAATTAAAAAAATGTGTCATTTATACATGTGTTATTTTAGAAATTAAATTCTCTGATTTTGTAAATGGCACAGACCCGACTAGACCCGACCCGACTTGACCCGAACCCGACTAACCCGAATTCAAATAGGGTCGGGTTCGGATATATTATTTTTAGCCTCGACCCGGCTTGGACCCGACCCGTTTGACCCGAACCCAACCAACCCGTCCCGATTAGCACCCCTAGTAGCAATGATGATTGTCAAGGGAAAATAAGAGACCTACTAAAGACCCCAAAACAGGACCCACAGGGAAACCATGTTTCTTTCTATAAGTGGCCGGGAGGTCTTTAGAAGCAACTTTGACATAGATTGTTTTCCCATTAGCATTGTCCTCTGTAAGGTTTAAAAGCGCTCCATCCCACAATGAACACTCGTTATTGGCAAAAGAGTAAGCATTGCAGGAGCAATTGTTCATACAGGTGGTATGACATTCTCCAGCACTCCCATCAGCCACAAACTTATTTAAAGGCAAAATTCCTACTTTAATCTCGATAAAATTGGAATTTTCCTCATTTTTCCCACATTGCAACTCCGTTTTTCTCACACACCTATAGGAATCAATCTGGGTCCAAGCCCTTCCTGATCTAGGCTTGAAGCCAATCAAGCAATTACAAAATATATATTCAGTCTCCCTGCTAATACCGAAAGGGCCACATAAAGCATACTCCTCATTAAACGAATACAACTCATTCTTACTCTCCAACCATTTTTGCTGTACAAATAGACCAGTACCGCCAATGTACATATATGATATGATTGAAGGATCATGCAAAGAATAAGTGATGTAACTCTCATTCTCATTTGAAATAAAGCTAAAACTATAATCTAAACTAACATTCCAACCCCTGCTTGTCCAATATTGATGGGAGCCATTCCACTTGCTTATAAACTCTTTACCAATTGGGTCAAGCTCTAAAGAAAATAACCCTACATCAGGATTTTCTCTACTTTTCCATGAAGTAAGAAGCTGCTTCTTTTTCCTTCTAAAATCATAAGCAAGTTTAGCACCAGGCAACCACGTATCAACTGGGTGGTCAAAACTTTGCCAAACTGGTTCAACTGAATTTGACCCGTCTGTCAAAACTAGGTTACCATCATCATGAATAACAGCAATCACAGAACTCGAATTGGTGGTGGTGACATTTGTGGACCAGATATGTAACTTAAACTCATTTAAGAGCAATCACATAACTCGTGCTTTCTGGAAATTGAAGGTGCACTCCCAAATGCGAAAACAATTTACCTCATTTTCAAGGATACAAAACATGAAAATCTTTCCAAAAAAAATAAAAGTAAGGGTCCGTTTTGTTTGTAGATGAGTTTCGGATTAGAATTTGGATTTAGATTTAGATTTGATGTAGGTGAGAGAAGATATAATAATATAATTATAAAAGTAATAAATCAAATAAAATAATAAATTAAAAATATTTTTTTTAAACAAGATTGTGCGAGAGAATAATGTATGCCTTTTAAAAAATAGTGAATCCCACCACATTTATGAGATTACTGAAGGTGTGATTGTCATTGTTGAATCTAAACCATAAACCAAAATACATTTTACTGTCACATCAATCTAAAACCCAAACCAAATTGTCCAAACAAACACCACCTAAGTAAACCAAAAGCATTTGGTTAGTGTTTGGTCTATGAGAGAAAAAACTGAGTTGGATCTTATTCCTATCGGTATAGACATACAAGATAGAAACATAAATATTTAATTAATTTAAAAAAAAAAGAAAAAAGAAAAACTTATACAACCAAAGAAGGAAAATTCGATGTTGCCGTTTGTTTCATAGTGTTTGCATTTGTGGAATTGAATGATACCACAAATTAATTGTTTGGTAAACTCTAATGGGAATTAAACAATGAATTGTAATTAAAACTTTGAATTAGTAGGTTTCAACTAGTTCCATGAATTACTGACAAAAGGCCTACTAATGTTAACCGCACATTTTTTTTATTTTACTTTTCCAACTTAACTTGTCTCTTATATTTCTTTTTACAAATATAACTTTTATATTTTATTATTATATAAAAGATATTTTCGCTCTCTTATGTTTATTTTTTCATACATTTCTCAAAGGAATATGATTCACATGCCTAAAATATAAGCCTAAAGATTAGCCTAACCCATTAAACAAGTGACATGTGGATTGCACTACCTCTCTCTCTCATTACATACCATTGATCTTGACATGTGTTTCAAGATCCTCATTAGGCATAAAATTAGGCATGTAATTTAGGCATGCCTATCACCACTCTTTCTCAAATTCAATACCTTTTACAAACCAAACGCACCCTAATTTACCTCATTTCGCAAGGATCTCCCCAAACACAATAAGGGTGCGTTTGGTTTACGACTTTTATCACCAAAAAATAGGATTGGCATCGTAATACTTGTTTGGTAGGGAGATAAGGGACTAAAGGGCCCACCGGATACCAAAAATCTGGAGTTGAACAAAAGATGATAAATTGGTGGGTTTTGTTTATTTCTGTAGGTCCTACTCATTATTTTCCTCTATTATTTAATTTTATATATTATAATATTAGTTAAATTTAAATATGAAACCAATTTATATCACAAAAAGACAAACAAATTTATGAATAAATCATACTTTTAATTTTATTTTTATCAAAACATAAACAAAATCTTTAATTTAAATAATTTTCTCTCTCTTACATCAAATCCAAATCCAAATCCAAATCCAAATCCAAATCCTAATCCTAATCCTAATCCTAAATCCATCTACAAACCAAACGGGCCCTAAACCCCCAATATTAATTTCAATTTAAGCCCGCCTTTCATTTCCCCCCTTTTTATTATTACTCCCATCACTAACCCTAAAATAAAATACACTTCAATTCCAATATTATCATTTTAATCCCAATTACAAGTAAGCATACTTTTATTCATCAATTGATCTATCGCTTGATTGCTTTATCATTTAACCATTGTTGATTTGTTTACTGTTCGATCTGTGTTGTTGGGTTTATTATCTTCGTTTCGTATCGAAAGTTAAAATTTTTGTTTAACCCACCTAGGGTTTATGTTCAATGGAATTGTGGTAGTAAAGGGGTGTTTGTTTCGGCTTATATAGCCGGCTTATGACTTATTTGGTTTTGGGCTTATGTTTCGTAAGCTCACTTTTTGTGGCTTATTTTGAAACTTTTATATAAGTTGAAAAGTGACGAAAGTTTCAAAATACGCCACAAAAAGTGAGCTTATGAAACATAAGCCCAAAAACCAAATAAGCCATAAGCCCGCTATATAAGCCGAAACAAACACCCCTTAGCTTGTATGTACTTTTGTTTAATGGAATTGTGGTACTAGGTTATAATATTAGGAAAAAAAATTATAGCTTTTTGTTAATTGTGTATGCTTATACCACAACTAGCTGTTTCGGACTATATAGCCGGCTTATGGCTCATTTGGTTTTGGGCTTATGTTTCGTAAGCTCACTTTTTGTTGTTAGTTTTGAATCTTTTAGCCTTATGTAAGCTGATTGTAACATAAGAAACTTATATAAGCCGAAAAGATTCAAGGTAAGCCACAAAAAGTGAGCTTATGAAACTAAAGCCCAAAACTAAATAAGCCATAAGCCGAAACAAACACCCCCTAAATATTTTACAAAGTTTGGAACGTGACTCGAGGTCTTACTTGTGCTTGTTTTGTACAGTGTTTGTGTTTTTTCTGGGCTGCTTTTTGGTCTTTAGGAATGTTGATATGGCACGCGTTTCTCCGGTTTTTATTGACTGTTGTATTCATAAATCGATGGAATTAGTATTTGGGAAAAGTTATAGAATTTGAACATTGTAGTAAAAAATGTAAATTTTTTAAGTTGACATATTTTTTACTCTACCTTCTTATGTTTTCATTTAAGCTTTAGATTTATAGTAGCAAAAACTAAAGACTATTTTTTGTCCATTAAAACTAGATCGCTTTTGGGGTCACAAAACTAAACCATAGGTCGGCAGGTAATTCTGTTACTTTTTTCTGCCCCGAATAATTCAATCTTTGTGCTGATGTGGATAATATCTTAATGCTCTTGTACAAGTACTCTCGTTTTGTATTATATGTCTTTCTAAGTAGCTGATATATTTGCAGATTCCTGTTTGTGTCGATTTGCTTGATTTGATTATCATGGCAAGCATGGATCAAAAAGCACACGAGGGAGAACAAACCGTCATGGAATCGTCACATAAAAGCAATTTTCCCGTGGCTGATAAATCATGCCCAGTGTCTTCCACTCCAGTCAAGAAATTGCAGATCCATGAAAGCCAGCGTCTTGATGCTCACTTTGTGTCTCCGACGCCAGAAAAGACCGAGGAGACTTTGAACAGTAGGGTCAACAAGGAATCTGCTGAACTCCCTGAAAAGTGAGTCTTTTAGTATGTACATTATGCTCTGGAGACTATAGTTAAACTCGGTATAAATTTATAATTTAATGAACTTTGGTTTTTACCAGGTACAAATCTCTTTCAGAGCTTTTTGATCGTATGACTACTTCACTAAGGCTGCTCGGTCTGCGTAAACAATTGCCTACTTTTCGTAATATTTGTCGTCAAGTTGAAACTCTCACAGGAAGGTAATAGAAAAATGGAGTCTGTTTTCCTTTTTGAACTGTTGTTGATCTGTAAACTTCTTGACATGACCCTTTAGGAGCACTTTATTTCGTTCTTGTAAGTCGTTTTAAGATGGATTTCTACAAAAGGATACCATACGTATATAAACAGGGGGCATTGTGTAGAAAGGTGACATACTTTAGGTGGATTTTTACTTAATGTAAGGAACTTTGTTTTCAGCTTTAAAGTCAACATCAGGAAAATAGTCGACATGGTTAGAGACTCAAAGTTAGTCATAGTCATCTGCCATGCATCTGTTTTACCGCTTAACCGAATTAAATCGTGTTTATTTAGAGTTGGTCACCATAAATCAGTTTTGTTTGAAAGTTAATTGTTATATATTTTCGCCTAACGTAGGCTACTCATCTATGCGCTCTTTATCAATATTGTATCTGTCGTCTTTCTTATTTGTAATTCTTTGTCAATAAATTTGTACAGAAGCATATGAGCGTAAAAGAATTGATCACATCTATTTTTTATTTTTCAGGAAGTTTTCGTATAAAAATCTTGCACAGATAAAGTTCATTCTCCCTGAGGCTGTTCAGACTGAAAAGATCTTATTGCACAATAAGAAAACTTTGAGTGTGGAGCATGACATAAAAGTTACGTTGAATTTTGATGTTGTAGAAGAAGGTCACATTGAACACTCTGTTTACATAGCTCTTTCACACACATTTTCCAATAGGCTCTTCAAGTTGGTCAATAAACATTCAGAGGTAAAATTTTCCTATCTTTAGTCACCTGGCTTTAAAAATTACATTTTAAAACAATCTTTTGACTTAATCGACTTGATAATAAGAGGATCTTGTTGTTCTGTCGGCGAGTATTATACTATCGTCATGCTATCTGAGATGTATATTTGAGTTTTCATGAGCCCAAAACGCTGTTTAACAGTGATACTTGACCGTAACTAGAAGTGAATGGGTGTATGTTAAGCATTCAATTAAGTTAACTGGATAAAAAAAAGGTTAGTAAAAAGTGGAATGGGTTCAAAGGTTCAAACGGGTTGGAAGTTGTCCAAAGTCTATTTCCGAGGCACACTACCTCTTATAATTTTATATTCAGTGATTTAGATCATTAATGTGATATTATCGTTTTTGTAATCAGAATTAGGACATTAATTGTTTATAAAATACTCAAAATAGAAAAAATAATTTTTTGGGTCAAAACGACTCGGCCCTGTCGGTTTTGACTCCTACTAAAAATGACTTATTTCAACCAAAACCCATTTCGAGCAATATAGTAAAGGATAATATTTGCTTATTATGCTTACAAGTCAATATTGAAATAGGGATTTGATGTACCTGAGGCTGAACTTCCAGAGCCATTTAACCAAAGAGAGATCACAGTTTCTGTTCCCGCATTGCCTGAGGAGTCATCAATTGAAACACTACCTAATATCGCTGAAGCTGAGCTACTTAACCCTTCCCATTTGCCTCCATCTTTTAAGAAACGCTTTTCAACAAAAGTTGTAGAGGATTCTCCAAAGACTGAACTCTTATTGTCTCCAGTTTTACCTTCTATTAAATCTGATACTACAACTGATAAAGACAATGCAGTTAGTTCAAGTTTGGAATCAGTCAAGCACGAGAAACCTCTCCAAGCTGTTAATGCAGAGACACCGATGAAAATTCCGTTGATACCTAGGGAGATAAGTGTTGAAACCCCTGACCTGTCAACTCCAAAGAGATCAGTGCCTACTGAAGATAAGAAGCTAAAGAGCGTGCTTAGCCAGAAAGCAATGACAAATAGTTCATTCACAAAGAGGTCCTTGAATTTCTTGAATGATGATGACGGTGAACTTTTGGAGGGAAAAACCACTTCTGCAGGCGATCCTTTTGCAAAGGTACGGTTTTAGCTTTTGTGAGTCACCCTTGAGGTCAATATTTGATTCTAGCTTGACATTGTGATACCATATATGATTCACGGTGCACGTGTACATGTTACATTCGTTTACATTCTTAAAGCTCCTAAGAAATTACTATTTTGCTGTCAGGTGGAAGAAACTTCCGAAAATGATGTCATTGCACAAAGTGGATTAAAAGCATTTCAACCTACATCTGATTGCTTAACTGATATTGTTGAGACAATTCACAACGTATCTCGATCTACACAATGTTCTTTTATTACACAAAGCGAACTTGTTTACAAAATCTTGGTGAATAACTTGGACATCGTGGAAAGTGGTATGCACAAATTTGTTGCATTTTTGTCTAATCTGATTTATTAATATGTTTATTATTACGTTCATAATCAAACTTTTTGTTTCTTTGAGCAGAAGAGATTGAAGAGCACCTCGAGGTTCTAGTGAACAAGGCACCAAACTGGATTACTAAGAAGGTCGATCTCAGTGGGGATACCTTGTATTAGTGAGTACTCTTTATCTTTAATGATTTACAATACACTGTAGAGCAGGCAAGATGGGCGGGTTGAGTGAACACTTGAAGGGGTAACATGTCATAAGAGCATAAGAGGTTCAAAGTATAAAGTATCAGTGCAACTTGAAACAGCCGGGTCGTTTTGGCCGACCTAAACCGAGTTATTGACTTATTATTCATTTCTAAGACTTAATGCGTCAAATATGATACAGTAATCATTTAAGTTTCTGATTAAGCGATTTAGGAGGCTGTGTCATTAAAATATACTTGGAGTGACTTTCGACCCATTTGACTCGTTTTTCTCTTAAACTGTATTTGAGGTCAAACCTGACCCAAGCTGGCCCGTTCACAAGTAATTTGGTGAAAGTTTTCACTTTTACTCTATCATGCTTGATTCTTTTTAAGGCTTAGTTCAGTAATTAGTTGCTAAACAAGACGTCTGGAGGATGCTTGGTACTTAATATAGTTATTAGCTACTTGTAAAGTTGTATGCAGTGTTTAAACATGGTTAGAGGTATTAGTACACTTTTGTCGTGTTATTATTTATGCTCGTATTCTTGATCACCGGTAACATACTTCTTGCATTATGCAGTTTTAACAAAGGGCTGGATTTGAAGTCAGTCACTGAAATGCTTACATAATTACACAGCCAAGATTCTCAAGGTTTGTAGTCCACCAATAGTTGTTTGATTTGTGTGGAGAAATGGGTGGGTTAAAGTCAACAAATGACTAGAATCGACCCATTCATTAGTAAATATGTCAAAATTGCCCACTATATGTTTGTCTGTATAGTTGGTCAACTGCAGTCCTGAAAAGCTTTGATCATAGTAAACTCCAAACAAATTCTATATAGTAACTTTGGCCTATGTTTTTCTGAACAGGTTACTGTCAGCGGGTTCTGGCTATAAGTTATCATCTTCCGGTCTCGGTAGCTTTAGCGAACTCGTGGAAAGGTTTCATGGTGAAAAATGTAGGAAATTTTGCAATTTCCGGCCTCTAGATTTTATTGTTTGTTGGAGTTTATGCTAATTTAAGACTTAACGGAACTTTGTTTAATGTTAATGGAAACTACTCATCTGAGTTGCTTGCTAGTGTTATTTTTCTTCCCATATTCATACCAATATGGCGATATTCTATTGGAGTCAAAATGATTGTGTGTTTGGTATTAAAAAACCTATATTCGTCGCTACAACTTTCAATTAGTTTGCCAACAACATGTTCACGTCGTTACTTAATATACTTTACACCATTTGGTGAGTAACACATCAACCATGAGTTACAAACAGTGTTTAAAGATACATTGGATGTTAGATTTACTTGTACTATAGCTAGTAACACACACTCGCTATTTATCATTTCACAAAGGTTGCAAAAAAGATACTAGTAATAGTTAGATGTTGGTATAGTATCCCACATCGCTCGATTGGAGCAAATGGCCAATAGAAGGATCCTTATAAAACAAGAAGCCATGCACCAACTTAGTAGCATATGTTTTTGCCATTTTGATATGGGTACTTTGTTTAGTTATCTAATTACTAGTTTTAATACTTTGTTACTTTTTTTCTTCTAGAAATTGCAGTGAGTTTTATTTGACGAAAACTTTGTTGCAAGTTCTGGGAAAAAAAGATAAAAAAATATTAAAATTTGTTTCTAAAATAAGTTTAAATGTTAGATTATATGTAATAGATGTCATCTTCACCTGTAAATGTTTGACAAGCAACTTGCGGTGAAATGTTTGACAAGCAACTTGCTTATCAAACATTTAAGCTAGTCACATGAAACACTTAAGCACCCGCGATCCACGATCTTAAGCGAATCATTGTCACCAGAGATAACTTAAAAAGAGTGTTTTGCAAATGGTAAATTGTTAGATCTATTAGGAAGTTTGGATTTTTGACTATGAGAAACTTTCTTATAAATTATTAGCCAAATCGATCCGAAATGAACCTACCCCTCACTATACTGGACTTTAGACAACTAACGAACCGCGATCTTGAATTGCGACCCCACACCAGATTGATTTGCGTTCCTGGTGACTATGGACTTAGCTATAAGCGGAATGGATTTAAAGGGTCGAACTGGTGACTAAGGACTTAACTGTTTCTAAAATTCTTCAAACTGACAATATAATGTTTGTGAGTTGAAACGAGTCATCGCTGTCTGTTTTGGTTCCTAAAAAATGACTTGTTTCAACCCAAACCCACTTTGTAGTAATCGAACCTATAAAGCAAAGAGAAAATCAACACATTAAAGGAAAATCTTTGCTTATTATGATTACGAGTTGTAACTGTAACAGGATTTTGTTGTACCAGTGGCTGAACTTCCAGAGCCATTTAAGTATTTAACCAAAGGGAGATCACAGTTTATGTTCCCGCATTGCCTGAGGAATCGTCAATTAAATCTGATACTACAACTGATAAAGACGCTGCAGTTTTACCTTCAAGTTTGGATTCAGTCAAGCACGAGAAACCTCTCCAAGCTGTTAATGCAGAGACACCGATGAAAAATCCATTGATACCTAAGGAGATAAGTGTTGAAACCCCTGACCTGTCAACTCCAAAGAGATCAGTGCCTACTGAAGATAAGAAGCTAAAGAGCATGCTTAGCCATAAATCAATGACAAACAGTTCATTCACAAAGAGGTCCTTGAATTTCTTGAATGATGATGATGGTGAACTTTTGGAGGGAAAACCCACTTCTGCAAAAGTACGATTTTTGCGTTTGTGAGTCACTCTTAAGATCAATATTTGATTTTAGAGTAAACTACACCATTCGTCCTTGTGATTTTAGAGTAAACTACACCCTTCATCTTCATGAGCCATCATTCTGTTGAGGCTTGCTTTCTTTGGACAATCTCGAGCTCTATGAGGCCCGTCACATATGAAGCATCCACCACTCTTGAAGGCCGTCTTCACTTCCTTGTTCTTTCTGGTGGGTGGTTTACGTGTACTATCGGGCTTTGCTTGAGCGGCTTTCTCTCCCCCACCTTTCTCATGGCTCACCTTTCGATCCTTCGGCTTAGATGTTTCCCTTCTCGTACTAAAGTCGATCAAGCCCTCGGCATGGGCGATAGCCGTAGCAAGGTCTTGAACTCCACGTCTCTAACTCCGTCTTAGCCATCCTTGCAAACCATCGAGGAAATAAAAGAGAGAGTCTTGCACGGAAAGATCCGGAATCTCCAAGGTTAGTGTAGTAAATTCCTTAACATAATCTCGGATCGTTCCGGAATGCTTAAGTTTACGAAGCCGACTCTTTGCTTCATTCTTAGCATTCTCGGGATAAAATTGCTTCTTAAGTTCTGTAACAAAATCAGCCCAAGTATTGATAGTACACGTAACTCGCTCGATGTCTCCATATCGACGTCTCCACCATAACTTCGCGATATCCTTCAAGTATCGGGTCGCCATTTTGATCTTTGATTCGTCATCCGTAATGTTGACGCCATCCAAGTATTGCTCCATCTCCCACAAGTAATCATCAACCGCCCTAGCTTCTCACTTTTCCACGAACGGTGATGGTTTTGGAACATCTATCTTCGGAGCATTATTACCAACGTTGCCACGTCCGTTCGCCATGGATCACTTGCATAGCACTACATCGGCTTGCAAGTCTTCAATGGTCTTTTTAATGTTGGATATTTTACCTACGAACAACTCTTTTAGGCCATTGATTTCACGCTTAAATTCATTGCTAAGCGTATTGATGACCTCCCGAAAGTCATCCTTCATGGTCATAAACTCGGTGTCTAGACCATCCAAGCCCTCAACTTGGGTCTTCAACTCCGACACGGATGTCTCAACACCCGTCAATCTCTTATCAAAGCTCGAAATAACGTCCTTAGACGCACCTCTCTTCTTCGGGTCTTGACGCTTGTCATCGCGACCTTGCCTCTCGTCAATGATCGCACTTCCACTAGTACCAATCTTATCGGTCTCGCTTGCCATCATATTGAATCAACCTGGCTCTGATACCACTTGTCACAGACTTGTCTCTACAAGGTCTCCCGTGCGGCACTTAGTCTCGACTAAGTTCAGCCTTTCTCGAATACTCAACGATGTATGCAACGAAAGATAGTTTCTAAGAAAGGATACAAGTGGAATATGAAAATACTTAGTTTTATTAGAGAACTCCTTACAAGCTTTGATTACAAGTGAACTTCTATGAATGCCATCTACGAATGAGACTACCTCTATTTATACTAGTATGTACAAGGTTCTACACAATTCTATGGTAGGAAGATTCTAGGACTTCCATGAGCTTCTAGGGCTTCCATGAGGTTCTAGAGCTTCCTATATTTTCCAACACTTTCCAATATCTTCTAAAGACTTCCAAAATTATCCAAGAGCTTCTAAGAGAAGTGTGGAATAATCCGGAATCCCGAACACCCTTGAAAACGATCCAATCAAGTAGGCGGGTCGTGACATCTGTGTGGGTTATGTCCTGTAGATGCGTCGATTTAAGGCTAACAGAGACTACCTTATGGGTAAGTATTGTGAAATCAAATCATTAAATATAGTATTATAGTAACTCGCCGTATGGGAATGGATCCAGTAAGAAGAGAAAATAAAATAAGAATAATGGAGAAATTTTTGTAGCCACACATTTCAAATAAAGAAAGAGAATTTAATGGGAGATGCATATTATTTTGTAAATGCATCTAAAATGTGCGGCTGTGGTTACTTTTCATTCTTCTCATTTTATTTTTATTTCTCATTTGATCTTTAATCCTCGCCGTATAAAAAAAAAAAAAAAAAAAAAAAAAAAACCGTTAAATACCGAACAATTTTCCTTAACGTTGCAAAAAAGACAAGAACCATAAACTAGAGGTTTTTATACATATCCCACATTGTTAGATTGAACCAAACTAGGTTAAGACCCGTGTAATACACGGGCAGCGTCAAGATTTCTATATGCGGCTTTAAATAGCATATAAGTTAGCATTATTAACTTTAAGTTGAGTAGATCATGACTTTATTTGATTATAAGTTGTCTGCAACATTACCTGTATACACATTAACATTAATAAAACCAATTTCAGCTTTCCACACAAATATAATCAAACCAACAATTTATGATAACCTCAATCATCATTTTATCATGGTGTTTCTTTCTTATAATGGTGCAACAATTTCAACTTCGCGCATAAAAATTTCGAAGAACCCAACAATAGACAGCTTTCATTCACACATAAGCTAAGTTTATAGTCAAAGTGTGTCTCCTTGTAAAATTTACAGCTATGTGTTTGAAGTAGTTAAATTGTAGCAAAGTTAAACAAAGTAATACATCATGATATCCATGTTTATCATTTATCTTGGATCTTCCATCTTCAATCTAAATTAAACATTTATAACCATTGAATTGAACTTGAAAGAAGGAAACTTTGTAGCCTTGACATAATTTGAGAAACTAAAACTTCTACAGCAACACCAAAAATCAAAGAACCCTACAAAATGTACATTAAAGATCATAAAATGCACTCAACATGATTAAAATTAAACATCTAAAGAACATGAAGATTGTATGGCCTGTTTCAGTATTCTTATAGCACCTTGTAATGACTATGAGATTTGCTGGTGTTTTTCTTAGTATTCTCATAGCACCTTTCCAAAACAACTAATATGATAAGAGACCCAGAATAATAATATAATGCACAAGTTAATGACATACATGGGGTGCCTTGTTCATAAGTGTTCTTATCTCACTAAATTAAACTAATCTCTCTCGCCCGGCGCAAGATGCACCCTCAAACACCATGAAATACCTGCCACATAAATAATGATTCAGAACCCGTGAAAACCAACAAAATCTTAACCAAACCCGAGTTCAAGTAGGGGTCCTCACTGAGCAGTAAAAGTTGAATAATAGGTAAGCTTAAGCTTAATATAATATGCATCCTAAAGAAGCTTCATTGAATGAATTACCATTATTAGCTTATTGTATAAACAAAAAACACATAGTCCATTTAAAATACGCTTTCCCAAATTGGTAAATATGGAGACTTGATGGCTTACAAATATTTGTTATAACCAAACTTGATGACTATAGAAGCCTTTAATTATTAAAATCCATACTTCAACATCTCGAATCAATATCAAAGAGCCATATTTATAGTTTATATTAGACCTGAAAAAATTGACAAAAATATGTGAAAATATGTTGAATTGGTAGTTATTCAAAAATATGTCTTCAAGTGCTTAATCTGAAGTGTGTTCTCATATAAGTAGGTAAATTAGATGTTTTTTTTTTTTTTTAATTTTATTAAGTACAGTAAATTGTTCCGTTTGTTAAATTTTGGTAACACCACACCACTTTGTTTAATATGGGAGAAGAATGATAACTTGATATAAATAATGGATGGCATTCAAGCCACATCTTTCTTCTTGATCAAAAATAGTTTCCAAGTCGTCACAAAAAGAAAAATGTAACAGCTCAACCTCACCCAACCCATTTGACCCATGACCCATTTGACCTATTCCTAAAGTATGACCCATTTGACCCATGACTTGTTTGAACTATGGCTCAAAACACCCGACTCATTTGCCACCTATAGTTTACACAATCGTTTTTCCTCTGTTCATCTAGTAAGCACCATCAATAAAAACATACAAAGTAAATGTAGTCATCATATAACTTGAATACACCATTAAATTTAAAAACTTACAAAGCACATGTAGTCATTATAAACCGATGAAGTCATCAAAGCAAACGAAGTCTCAATATGCTTCTTCAAGTTCTTTTACCACCCAAAATATTTTAGAATGGTTTAATTTTGCATATACATACACACAACGAAAAATGTTAATTTTCACAAAAAGATGTTATATGGAGGTTTTTATTTTCAACATATGTTGTAGCAAACAATTTCTCACATAAGAAGTGTATGAGTTCACTCTTGCAAATTTAGCATATATACACACAATGAGACCAAATTAACTATCAACAAATTTAACCTTACTTGCAAACATGGTTCCTCAAGTTTGTGACACCAAGAAAAATGCATGGTTAGAGGTATTGTGGTTAATCAGGGCAAAAACAAAAAACACAAACTAAAAAAGATGTTCACGCAAGATTTTTAATTTTTATCAAAGAGTTAGGGTTCATTGCACAAACATAAGCAATCTCAACTAAACTTTAATCAAGAATGCAAAGCCAAAGTCACCTTGAATCAAAGAAGAATCAGGACATGAAATCAAAACCGGTATTTCTTAAAAATAATGAAGAAGATGGAATAGATAAATGAATTAGTAATTAGATGAAAATAAAAAGTGGGTGACACATAAGAATAGATGAGAAGAAGAAAAAATGTTTTGTATATAACCTGAAAATAAGATTAAGATCATAGGCGACAGATTCAAATTTCAAATGAAGGGTCTATTGTTTGAGAATATTATGAAAATAATATGACTCAGGATTTCTTGTGTGATACACTCCACACCGTCAAGTAAGCCAATAAAATTAGCTGTTCCATATTCCCAGGTGCATGCCTGGTTAGAAGAAGCTTTTTACATTATTTAAATGAACTTTTTGTTTTAATTTAATAAAAACATATATATATCAGATTTATTACATCATCACTGATATTTTTTAAATAGATTAACTAATAAAAGATTGACACATATTCAAAGATGACATATGCATAAACCTTGTTTTAATAGATTAAATAGATAGATGGCAAATAGAGGGATGCTTATAAAAGGAGAAGCCAAACATAAAACGGAGTAGTACATGTTCTTGCATGTTTAGTATGGGCCTTCATACTTTTGTCTTGCTAATACTAGTTTTAATACTTTCTTACTTTTTTTTCCTTTGATGATAAATATTCATTTAATGAAAATTTGTCGTTATTTGAAGAAAAGATAAAAGGATAGTAAAATTGGTCTCTAAATTAAATTAAATTAAATTATTATTATTATTATTATTATTTTAAATTTGAAATCTAAATAATGTAAAATTTGTATGACGAGTGATGCGATATGACAGTAAATTAATGATATTATTCAATTCAAGCTTAACAGAAAATTTAACTCATTAATTTTAACTACAAAAAATAGAAAAATGGTCAAAAAATCAAAATGTGAAAATGTGAAAATGTGAAAAATTATCTTTGGTAACTTTGAAAATTATCTTTGATAACTTTAAAAAACTTAATCAACGCTAAAATTTTGTCGAAACCAGACACCGCTGCCGCTAGGCACGGATATTCGTCTATTATCTTGAATACACTATTAGCAATGTTTAATGGTAGCTACACTTTTATTCGTTCTTTAGTGATAAATAAGAGTGGCTAAAAAGATGAGTAACAAATGAAGTTTTGATATGATTTTTATAGCAAAATTCCTCATTTAACATGAAACTAGCATTGAATATTTATGATGAGTAACAAATGAAGTTTTGATATTTAATCTTTTTCATGCTTCGAGTGTAGAAACTAATTAAACTATGAACCAATATCGTGAAGCAAAACTAATTAAAGCTACTTAGTTGTTGGTATAATCAAATTACAGTATTTCAAGATAATGAATGAAACCACTCTGCCTTCAAATATTATTCAAATAATTATTTCTTATATTTTCACATAAACTAATGAGTATTTGTCATTTTCACGTGTTCAGTCAAAAAATAGGGTATACATGAACCTGTGTCACCCATGTGGTTTGTATTTGCCGGGTCAGAAAAGGCGACACTGGTAAGTGTTGTTACTTTACTCCTGGGTGTGAAAACCGGATTCTTTTGCGGTTATAGTCCACGAGTCTTGGATAGTTTAACCTTTTTTTGTGAAAATGTAATGTTTTGTAAGTACTAGAATAATTCTATCCAAGAATTTATCAAAGATGTCGTTATAACATAAATGATCAAACACTTGGTTAGAAAGTACATGATAAAGAAGACAAATGGATGACTTCATTGAACATAAATGAGACAAAGTTTTCTACTCGTATTATGTTAGATGTTATTCATGTTACGTGAAGAAGCATGTATTTTGCCAAGCCATATCAAACATTAAAAGTTGCCTCAAGAATTAAATTAAAGTGATAATGTGTTCCAGACCCATCGGAGTCAAAGTGATTCCGTATTTGCTATTGAAAAGCTATATACGTCGCTACGACTTTCAATTGGTTTGGCAACGACACACTCAACTCAAATCGTTACTTACAAGACAACAACCATGTGTTACAAACTTAAGTGTCATATGATATGAAATAATCGTTAAACGTGTTCAACATAGTATGTATTCTTTCACAAAGGTTGCAAACAAGCCAAGAAAGCATAAATTAATGCAATAACTAGTATCCCACAGATTCTGCAGGTGATTTCTCGGTTAAGTCAGCTCGTACTCTTATTGATGATTCCTTTTTGCCTACGGTTGGTAATGCTACAAGGTGGGTTAATGTCGTTCCAATAAAGATAAACGTTTTTGCTTGGAAAGTTTGTTTAGATAAGTTGCCTACGAGGTTTAATTTATCTCTTCGCGGGTTAGATATTTCATCTATTCTTTGCCCCATTTGTCACTCAGCAGGAGAGTCTAGTTCTCATCTTTTCTTCTCGTGTAATGTGGCTCGTTTTCTACAGTCTAAAGTTGCTAGATGGTGGGATTTGGTTGCTCTTGATATTCATTCATATGATGGTTGGTTATCATGGTTTTCCCCTCTTCGTCTTGTTAAATGGCTTAAAGATGTGTTGGAAGGGATCTTCTATGTTATGTGGTGGGTGATTTGGAGTTTTCGCAATCAAATTTTGTTTGGCATCTCTCAGCCGCGTTTGGAATTGCTTTTCGACGAGATTGTTTTATTGTCTTTCACTTGGTGTTCGAGTAGATGTAAACGTAAATTTGATTGGACCTCTTGGATGAAATGTCCTAGTTCGTTATTTTTGTAATCTTTCTAGCATCTTGCTAGCTTTTAATATATTTTGCCGTTCAAAAAAAATAACTAGTATCCCACATCGTTTGATTGTAGCCAATGGCTAGTACAAGGATCCTTATAAAATCCGAAGCCAAACAGTGAATGGCTAGCATATATTCTTTGGTATGATAACTTCATACTTTTGTTCCAATTACTAGTTTTAATATTTTGTTACTTTTTTTGAGGTTGCTAGCACATTTTTATTTGATGAAAATTTGCTGGTAACTTTGAATGAAAGATAAAAAGGTATTAAAATGTGTTTCTAAAAAAAAGTATAAATGTTTTAGGCTTTTAGGTATTAAGAGTAGTGTCCTTCCTTTATTTCTTTTCTCAAATGTGGTCATTTTCGAGCTTTAAAAGGGATCAAACTTTTCCTATGGAATATACAGTTATGTAATACACTGTTCGATCAGTTATGTAATACACATTTGGGTAAAATCTCAGAAAACTTGGCATAAAAGAACCAATGCAATTGGTCAATTGGGCATGGAGCACTAATACAATAACTAAAAATACAAGGTACAAATACATTCATACTGATGCTTCCTTCTATTAAAAAAACGGAACGACCAATTTAGGGAATAGTTTGACAGGGGCTTCATGAATAATTAAAGCAAACGTTATACGAATCAAATTATTTCATTTGACAATATATGTTTAAATTATTAAATAATAATTTACATTATTTCAATAGATGCAATTATTTCGAAGTCATCTAACTTTGATTAGTGTCAATAGTGATAATAATATTCATAACTTAGAAGGAAATGATACAATTGTTAAAAATGACTTTGAAATGGAGATTCAAAGATTTTAATAATTAGAATTATTCAATCAAGACTGTTATGTAACTTTGATTTTATAAAAGGTGCTTAATAGAATTTAAAGATATGATGAACATTTGAGTTATGAATTATTATGTATGTTAGTATGCCTAATGGATGTTATATAACAAGTATGTGTAAGTAAATTAATATAAATTATTAAATGATAACAGACTTGAAGATGAAATAGTGAAGATTAAATATCTAAGGTGTATATTTAAGATAATAGAATTACGATTTTTATTATAATTAATTGTTATGAGAAAAAATTAGGTATTTGATCTATTTATTTTACAATATTATAATGAATTGAATGATTAGATAATGGTGATTATATCATGTAATTGAAAATCTGGAGAATTTGATAATGTAAAGATAATCAAATTAATAATAAATATGTTAATCATAGATGGAGAATATAGAATGTACTTCAAATGATTTTAGCATTAACTGTAAGTTAAGATATGAATATTATAAGTTTTAAATTAATTTAATAAATTATGTAAATGTATTATCACTACTATAAATTACTTTAAAAATTAATGTTCAAGAAATATTATGTATGTATGTATTTTATGAGTTATTTAATATATAATGTAAGTAAAAGTTAATGATCACGATGTTAAATAATTTTATTTAACTATTATGATTCACTAATGAAATATTCCCATAAAATATAAATAATTATATATGGATAATCTTAAGTGCAATTTAATATATTGAATTTAGTTTTCTAAATTTAAAAGAAAATGACAAAATAAGATTTTAAGTAATAGATATACATTTTGAAAATGATTATTATAATTTATTGAATAAAATAATAATTTTATTGCATTAGTAATGTATAACACTGCTATATAAAGATCAGTATTATCTTATTCCAATAAAGATCGATTAATTATGACACCGGATAGTTCATAACTCTAACACTAACTCTATCACAACACTATTATTGACGTTTCTAAATCAATTGATTTAATAATGATGCAACTTTATGAATTAATTTATGTGGTATATATACAACAATTACATCTGTAATTTATAGTGTAATGATTATATAGTAGTTTATTTTGCTAATGTTAAATTTTTATAATTTGACTTAACTGTTATGATATAAAGATTTGAAGTATTGTATATATAAGATATAATATGTAGAGTGTTAATAAATATTAAGTTATGAGTTATACCATTTAACCATGACCTAGCCAATAGTTTCATGCATAAGACGTGTAACTTATTATTGATAAATTTAACATGTATTTAACTTTAACTAAAATCTTTTGTTAATCTATAAATGAGATTAATAACAATGGGTAATTGACTAATGTTAAGACAATGTAAGTAGCTTAGTACTTGCGAAACATATTATAGTCTTATGTCAAAAAATGTTGACAATTAACAATGTTAAATTTGATAAAACTGTTTATGACAATTTTAAATTTTAATTATTATATAGAATTTTATTCTAATTTAAAGTCAACATAACAAAATAATTATGTTAAAATTGTTAGATATAAAATATGAATTCATTTAATCTTATATTAGATTATTATAGGTGATAAGTAAAATATACTGCAATTGAAAATTATCCATTCTATGATATAAATATTATCAATATTATGACATTTTAAGTTTTAGATTTTATACATTGAGAACTAATCTAGTCAAACTTTAAAATTTACCTGAACTGTTATTTAATTTAGTTATCCAATTCTAAGATATAATTTATTTTCATTTTATAGTATTACTATTGTTTACAGCAATTTTTATATGTGTATAATGAATACGTCTAACCATTTTGACCAGTTCATTTTTCTTTAAGTATTTTTACATTTGTCTAAAAATTACAAATGAACTGTACGATTTCATATTATTTATAACTATGTTTTATAATGTTTGTCATTTTATAATTTTCAAGTTACGATTTATACTTTGCATCGATATTTATAATTTCATTAGTCTAGATTATGGTTCTTAATTGTGTATCTAAATTTATAATAGAATTTTTGCAACTTTTGATGATACATATTAGATACCTTTTCAAATACGTAATAGACCTTTTTATAGTTCAATCAACCTTTTAATGGATTTCAAAACATGTATCAATGATGATTTTATACGTTCATTGAAAACATGCTTTGTAAACTACGAAATTTTGTCAATCATTTTAGTAATTAAAATCTTTTTATTTTGTTCTTTCTGTTAATAAGAATGCCGAGTTTGCAATATGAACTATTGATACTTCAAAGATCAAACTTATATGAGCTTGTTAGTGATAAGCCACACTCAATTTGGTCATAAAGTGAAATTCTTTTCTTACAAAATGCATTTTTAAACTAGGTGTTTAATAAATAGCGTTGATTTACGAATTATGGTGTAACAAACAATTACATGAAAAAGTATGCAAAATTGCTCTCAAGGAATTAAATTAAGAGTATAGTAAGTGTTAAGTCCATGTAGTCAAATATTGTTTATGCTATTATATTTAAAATGATAAGTCGTACAACTTGTCAATTATTTGGTAACGACAGTTCACGATTACTTAATATACTAATTACAAACCAATGTTGTGGAATAGTCCTATGATATACAGTAAATAATCTTAACATCTAGATATACAAAGATGTGTAAATATACATTGAGTTATGTATTACCTAACTATAGATAATAACCTCACATAAGTGAAAGAATTCACAAAGTGTCACGCTTAAATTCTAGTCATGTTTGTTTCTAAGTTGGATAAATGACTCTAACTAGTTATGATACTTTGACCATAATTTTCTACTTTAGGTACTATCACTTATTTGTAACATTATAGACACTATTCTTTCAATGGTTTGCGATGGTTTAAGCTACAATCACTTAGTTATCTACTCTAGAGTGATATTCACTTAGTGAACTTGAAATTAGTGACACAACAATAGACTATTAGAATTATATATATTTAATCAACTCTATAGTTAATTTAATTAAAAGATCAATATTTATATTAAGTTCTACTTCCTAATAAGATTTAATATTTAGCATTAGCATTAATTTAATAAGAGTAAGCAACATTATTATCAGAACGAGTACTCTAACTTTTATTAAAAGTAAATAAATTCATTCCCAACTTTAAGGAGAATGTAATTTGACTTTGTTGGTCAAAATTAACACTTTTACTCTTTCAAACCAAACCTCGTTTGACTTGGTGGTTTTATTAATCGTGCTTAATAAAGTTTGTAAAGTATCAAACTTTGTTTATAGCAATTTTTCGTTATGAGTTGCCTTGCATTTATAAAAAGTATTAACCTGATTACAAATAAATTATTAAATATCACCATCTTGAAATAGTAAGAAAATTTAAGGTGTGTTTAGTTTAAGAAACCTAAATTCGATGAACTTTATTTTTTATATGGGCGAAAAAAGTGATTTTATTTTACAAATAGATGCTTGATAATGTGATTTTCTTTGAAAGGTTGTAGTTGGGTTACAGAGAACAATAAAACCAAATATGTATCCATAGGACGGAGTTATAAGATGGGTATGGTCTTTTCAAGATTTGTCTTACTAGTATGGTTCTTGTAAATACGGACCGCTCTTAAAATTAAGAATTTGTATTATGACTCCTAAATACTTAAAAATCTTAAGGTCAACAGCAAATTATGTGGATTTTCTGCCGTTGTTTCAAACTTCAAAAACTCTGTGATCGATTCGACTTGCCATTTATCTAATCATATATTCTTTTCGTCAAATGAAGATGCCATTCCAAAGAAAATTTATTTGGTTCAAGCTCAACTCATTATAAATGATAGTTTTCCTTAAGAATAAGATCACAAAAGTATAAATAAGATTTAGATGACCATCTTTCTAAAATGTTACTTTTTAGTAATACATATCGCTTCATCTTTGTATATATGCTCCGCTCGTATAAAGACAAGTATTATTAACTAAGTGTCAGGCATATGGTATGTCGACACGTTACAAGCTATACCACTATAACGTTCAATGCAACGTAAGGATGCATTTATTGATTAATGGTAGTAAACTGAGACAATTACATCTATATTTTATGAGGTATGAAGTAATAGTATTATTTTGACGTTGAATTTGATAATACCATATAACACGTTGATGATAAGTACATTGATAAGATGTGATTAAGATTATGTGATAGGAAAATGCTATTAGTTATGATACCAATTACCTCCTACTAAATTGCATAAGTTTTAACTGTTATGCATTGATAAGTATAATCGATTGTATATTCACTTTAACTTAAAATTTGTTTTAAACTTGTGATTATTAATGATACAATCGAGGTATTTAACGTAAGACAAGGCCTCGCAGTGATACTGTAGTATTACAAAAAATTATACAAACGAATGATTATTATGATATAAACGTGTTTATACAAAACTTGTAATGAATTTTAGGTTCTAATTAACGCGAAACTAACAAACTATAGTTATGTTCAAAAGTAGATAGTAAGAACATAAAATCATTTACTTATTTTTTTTTGGTGAAAGCTAAATATACGAACGTAAACTTTGACAAATTACGCATTCTACTAAAATCTTTAAATTGACGATCTACGTAAATACGAGAACGATACGTTACGTGCTACAAAGTATAAAATGGTCTAAGTGAACGTTGAAGTCAATTGAATTTCCCAGTATCCTGACATTTCATTTGTTAATTTTCTCCATATCGTTTAAATGTTCTTAGTAACGTTTCGATCGTTTATCGTGTAATTTAGTTTAACATTATCGTCCAGCTTTTTACATGACTGCATTATCTTTGTTTAATGTTTACATCCGTTTTATACATGTTGTCCATTTTATACTTTTCATCGCTATTATCGTATCGTCATCCAGATTTGATAAGTTTTATTCGATGTCATACTTTTCATTATCTCGTCTTGTCCATTTATGGTTTTGAATTAATATCGTTTAGCCTTTTACTTTAGCCATTTTTTTATATGTTCCGTTATTATATCCTTTAATGATTTCAAAATGTTTTAGTGCTTTGATAGATTGCTCATTTTAAAATTATCAATCCATTATTTATTTCGTACCATGTTGTATAAACGTTAGCCTTATCTTACGTACTTTATACGAATTCACCGTTTTATACGTTTAATGTAGAATGATAACGTACAGGTATTGGGTCAAGGAAACTCTCTTCAAAGCTTTTATAACTAGGATGTATACCTAACGTTATTGTATAATTAGGTAAGCCATCGTATTTGATAGATCTTGGGGAATAGAATGTATAGGAGTACTACCTAAGGTTAAGGTTAACAAGATTCATTTTTATCATTTTATATTTATGAAAATGGAAGGTACTAATTGGATATTAAGATTGGATGGTATTACAATTACTTACTAATTATAATTATCATAACATCTGAAGGTTGTGCGATCTATTCTAATAATACGTGTTCGATGACTAGTTTAAAGACCTTGTTTACGTTTGTATACTAATACCCATGATGGTGAACGCTTATGCCTAAGGTGAAAAGTAGTTTCTAAAGTTGTATGGTATTCTCTCCACTTTTGAACTATACCATGAGTCTTTGATCACAAATCCATTTGAGATATAGTCTCCTAAGGCTCCTTGATGGTTTAGCTACAACCTGGTAAATCATACGTCTAAGTTACAAAGTGAATCAAGCTTAAGTTACACAAAATGATTATCGCATTACTAATCATTAAGTCATAAGATAAGAAACACGCAATCAATTTGTAATAATTATAGTTTCATCTTCTAGCAAACCTTAATGAATTAGCCAATCTAATTAATGAAGAGCAGCATACAGTTATGATTATACTTAGTACATACCTGGATTGTCTCAAACAAACCATTACCACATGTTTATAGATGTGTTTGAACACCTTATTACCTGAACACTACCTAACTCTCTAGAATCGGACTTCAGGTTTAGAGTTACGAAAATGAAGTAATGATGTTATATTCGTATAGCATTTTCTGAAGATCGACGTCACCATAAATATGTCGAATGATTTCTTTCACCGTTGATTGTAAATACGCATTCGCTGGCTTTGAATCACCTATCGAGGTTGTATTCAAAAGTTATGTCAATACATGTCTAATTAACTGCAGTATGTTGTGACTTGATCAACTACGGTCACTTATGGATTGTGACTCCTTCATCAGGGTCTCGATAAATCTAGGTCCATATACACGCCTACTCTTTAAAGGACTGTCCATTTCGAAAATAGAGATTATGGGTTCACACGTAAAACCTGTGACGGTAGACATTACACCCGCTTAACTAAAATCTGTGAAGGACACCGATATCGACTTTGGCCGGATTTGCTCATTATAAACGCTGTTTAACTCCAAATAAGTGCAATTACCAATTTGCTCAGAGGACTAAAAGTGAAAAGGATCTATTAACAATCAACCTGGATACAAAGTCGATCAAATCAAGTGACTTAAGCTCAAATGGTGAATCCATTTT
Source organism: Chrysanthemum lavandulifolium (assembly GCA_022545495.1). Taxonomy (NCBI): domain Eukaryota; kingdom Viridiplantae; phylum Streptophyta; class Magnoliopsida; order Asterales; family Asteraceae; genus Chrysanthemum; species Chrysanthemum lavandulifolium. The sequence goes on along the minus strand of CM040244.1, from coordinate 25,173,616 downwards.
AAAACCAATCGCTAGTCTTTATACAATATAGTCAGCTTTTATAAATACGATAAAATGCTGAATTTATAAAACGATGTTCATCCACTATAAACTTAATAGTCAGAACGATATAAAGCATATGTAACTTACATTATAGATACACTGATTCAAAAGTTATATAGTATCGAATGAAAATGCAAAACGGATGAATACATTATAAAATTATGAACACATAGTGAAAAGGATACAAATGTAAAAATGCTTAAACGATTATAACGTGATGAACATAACGTATGAAAACGATATAATCGTGATCAATAACTTATATAAGGATGAAAATGTATCATAAGGATTAAAACGATGAAATCGTCGACTAACATAAAGAGGATAATGTATAATTATCATTACGACTGTATAAACGATTATGAAAATGATTAAAACGATAACTTAAGAATCGGCTAAATTCTATAAAACGACGAAAACTTGTAAACGGATGAAATGTATTCAAAAGGCGAAACATATAAAAATCATAGCAGATAAACATACGAACGTATCCAAAATGGACGAACGATTTAAACTGCATAAACGTATGAATTATACCGATGAACTAAAACGGATTAAGACGTGAGAACGGGTGAAAATTTGTTATTATCAAATGGACTAAGTGAAATCAATGAAACCATAATTACCATTCTTAGTAACTGATTTCATAATAAAATAAGTAAAGGTTGATTCGTGAAAGTAACGTCAATGTCTAATGGACCATTATGAATTTTACAAATCTATGAACATGTAACATTTATTCCATATTAGAATCGTTCCAAATTCGAAAGTATCTTTATGAAGGTACATTTTCATTTTGTACGATGAATCGATATTATTTGAATAAATATGTTGCGACTTCTATAATTCAAAAACATTATTGATCACATATTAGTAATTCAATGTCTTTACTGTGTAACATTAAAATATCTAGCTATTTATGATACATTTTTAGTTTAGATGTAAGCATCATAAAACATAGTCAAATTAGTCCTATGAAAAATAATTGTTAAATTGTTTCGCTCACATCAAGACCGATTAGCAACTACAAATAAAGAATATTGTTCAACTTAATGGAGGTACTATAGTGCAATAACATGTTTATGTAAAATGATAAAACTTTCATACATTTCACTATGTCATCATTAACGTGATCCTCATTACTTTAGGAAACCTATAACATGTAAGGTATAAATGTCGATATTCCGAGTATGATCCTACATAGACCATCCAATATTATGACTTATCTAATTTGATCATAATGCTGATGATCCGAATGTGTACAATTCATTTATACAATATTCACCATTCACTCTGTTGTCATTTAATAATTTTCGGAAAAATGTCCATCATTAAAACCTTACTAGACATTGCAATATATTGCAGTTTCATTGTTACTCTTCATGAGTATTCATGACTCATTTGTTCACATTACCACAATTCATGTACTTAGTTTCCTAAGAATTTCATTTGGTGAAGTCCTAATCATAACCTAAATTTCGCTGATTCCACATTTTACAATACATATCCATTTTATGACTAGTCATATCGAAGATTGTATTTGAATACTAGTCTACTTCATTCCTATGTGACCTTATATATTACCTTAACTACCAATCATTTGGTTATGCCTCATTAATAACATTATGACATCTGATAAAATTGGAGCACATAAACTCAAATCTAGATGTGATTGTTGCATCTACACTTTGATACATGCAAAAACAATGGCAATGAACTAGATGCCGATGTAAATTGTCCCTAGATCATTCTCTTAGTTCGAGATCAACATTTATATTATAATCATTCCTTTAATCGCTCATTCTATAGTCCTTTCGAATGATATGTATTCAATTAACAACATACCTCCATATCAATAGGTTATGCGATTGGATTTTCATATACATGTATCCATCCTTTTCATATAATTTAAGGAATCATATGGTTAAACTGACTACAAAACATCATTTATTGACTAGTGAGATACATTAATCTTTTAGTTCATGGCATATTATATATTTATAACATGCCCCATAATCTAAGAATTTTTCTCTTACTCATAAACTTATTGGCTTGCAATCCAATCAAGATTATAATACTTCTTTAAGTTCAATTAAGTCGATTGAAATTGTTTGATCTAACAACAAGTTTCTACACTTATTCAATAATCAAGCCAATACTTAAATTTCATACCTTCTCATAATACATTATATGAAAACACTGCTCACATTATACAGTTACACAATTAGCTAATTTAAAGTTACATGTGATATCATTTAATGACATGTAACAATCATTTCTAAACTATAATGATCTATCAACTGCAATGTATCTGAACTTTCATTAATCCTTTAATATCTTATTCATAAACTTCATATTAACAAGGTCTTATCCTTAAAGATATGGTATATTTCTTAGCATATGAATATTTATTAAATCACTTCCATATAAAACAATCAAAACTATCATTTAATTACATTGTTTTATATAATTTCATCTTTCATATATCATCGGATGTCTATACGATTCATGACCAATCAATATTCTTTAAGACTATGGCTACAAAATTTGTATTTCACTTTTATGACCAAATTCTTTTCAATTAGTGATTTTCATTAATCAAGTGTATTCTTGAATACATTTCAAGTAGCTTCAATACATGATAACTTATCTATTTTACTATCCAATCATGGAATTTATACTCAACGGTCTTTCATTTTTTTTAATTTCCATTCCATGATATCAATACTTGAACATATTTCAAGAGTAATATTGCACATATTATGCTTACACATGATGACCACGAATTTTCTGTCTATCATTATATTTCTCCAAGCAAATTTATATAAGTTATTTTTTTTTTAAATTTCTTCCACATTATCAAACTAGAAACATATTTATAAGAGTAAAGTTGCACAATTTGCTTAACACATATGTACCACGAACCAACTTATGATGTCTATTAAGCATATATCTTACCGATTTTAAAATCATCATGCATATATCTTTTGCATATAAGAAGCATATATTTCATAAAGTATATCTTTACATTACTTCTACTACATCCATAACTCAAGTTTTACGATAATCAAACTATTTTCATATTCAATTCAAAAAAAAAAAAAAAAAAAAAAAAAATCTTTTATCTCCATCAACAATAAGCAAATATCAATTAAATAATTTTCTTACTATCACTATCACAAATTTCAACATAAACTAACTTATCTTCTCATAAAATAGTTTGAGAAGTAACCGCATAGCCCCATATATTCCTCAATTTGCCAAATTCATTTACAACAAATGACATGGGATGGTTCATGTTTCACTTAATTAATCAAAACAAACAACTTTATATACATATTTAACCGTCGGTTCACGGTATATTGAAATCTATTTTTCATATAATTTAAGTAGCTTTTAAAATACAAGACAATGTTTTAAGAGGCATTTAAGCAACAAAGCCATATTGTGTATCACCTACAACTTTTGGATCACAACTTATCCTTCAATTGTTTCCCCTAGGCAATTAGGCACAAAGAAATTTATGCATGGCTCATATTGTAAACCGAGTATGTCTATACTTTTATGCTAATGATTATTGGATGACTTAAACTTCGTTTTTTTTTTATTGCAGGTAAAAATATACCTTAATCTTGTCATGATGTAATTTTCCTTACATATATAACCTTTAGCATCCTAAGGGCAAAGTATAATATTGTCTAGTAGTGTTTATGATACTAAATTCAATCATACAATATATCATATAGAATTATAGTATAAAACACACATAAACCAAATCATATATCTAGATAGCGAGGAGTGAAATTTTCAACAAAAAACTTAAATATTATCCTACTAATATCTAAGCTCGTAAAAAAAACTCAATAAACGGAGTAAAACAAATATACGTGACACAAATAGATACGGGTATTTATATTAAGTTGAAACATAGTCGTAATTCATAGATTTATTTCGTCGCATTATCAAAGATGAGTTATATATATCACAGTGACGTATTCATAATAGCTTTATATAGAATGTCTTTATTCACCATAAAATAAAATTAGAAAAATTGACTTTCTCTAACAATTTAGGTTAGCTGTTAAAGAATCGAAATCCTGAATCGTCAATGCTTAGAATACGTTATATCCAAAACTTGTATATTGGTTAACAAATAAGATTTACTTGCATCAACCAATAAACCAATTGCTAAAGTGTGTGACATTAAACCTGCTGTATTATTAGTATTAAGCAAAAACAAATGGCAAAAACAAATGGCTAAACCTGCTGTGACATTAAACCTGCTGTATTATGAATATTTATTATAATTATTGTACACATTCATCATCACATTTATATCCCCTAATTAGTAACCTCCATATTTATGATTGGTCTTGTAACAACCAATAGTGTACTTAATACCATTTATGTTAAGGTCTCTATAAATAGAGGCACCTAATGTAATGTGAGGAGACACCAATAACAAGTTTTATCTTTCTCTTCCATACTTACTTATATTCTCTTGCTTATTGTTCTTATTGTGCTAGTAGGCTCGTTTTTATACAACACGTTATCAGCACGCTCTAAGGTTTTGTTATCGTTTTCTTTTCTCTCGATTTCCACGGTACGCCTAAAACCCTTCTATTGTGCTCGTTCTATGTTATTGAAACATCGGTTATGATATTTGTGTTACCTGATAGATTTTATATGATTTTATTGCTATGTTAAACTTAAAATAAGATACGTGTATGGCGAATGTGGCTTGGTAGCAAGATTAAAATTATGCTTGGCAAATTAGAGAACTTCGTGAATTGGGATGAGCAAACTTAAAGTTGAATAATAAACAATTAGTTTTGGTTATTTATAGATATTAGCTAGCTAACTTTTGTGGGTTTTATTTTTATTATTATTTTCTTTTGTAAAACATAAGTCACACACTTTAGCCATTTGTTTTTGCTTAATACTAATAATACAGCAGGTTTAATGTCACACACTTTAGCAATTGGTTTATTGGTTGATGCAAGTAAATCTTATTTGTTAACCAATATACAAGTTTTGGATATAACGTATTCTAAGCATTGACGATTCAGGATTTCGATTCTTTAACAGCTAACCTAAATTGTTAGAGAAAGTCAATTTTTCTAATTTTATTTTATGGTGAATAAAGACATTCTATATAAAGCTATTATGAATACGTCACTGTGATATATATAACTCATCTTTGATAATGCGACGAAATAAATCTATGAATTACGACTATGTTTCAACTTAATATAAATACCCGTATCTATTTGTGTCACGTATATTTGTTTTACTCCGTTTATTGAGTTTTTTTTACGAGCTTAGATATTAGTAGGATAATATTTAAGTTTTTTGTTGAAAATTTCACTCCTCGCTATCTAGATATATGATTTGGTTTATGTGTGTTTTATACTATAATTCTATATGATATATTGTATGATTGAATTTAGTATCATAAACACTACTAGACAATATTATACTTTGCCCTTAGGATGCTAAAGGTTATATATGTAAGGAAAATTACATCATGACAAGATTAAGGTATATTTTACCTGCAATAAAAAAAACGAAGTTTAAGTCATCCAATAATCATTAGCATAAAAGTATAGACATACTCGGTTTACAATATGAGCCATGCATAAATTTCTTTGTGCCTAATTGCCTAGGGGAAACAATTGAAGGATAAGTTGTGATCCAAAAGTTGTAGGTGATACACAATATGGCTTTGTTGCTTAAATGCCTCTTAAAACATTGTCTTGTATTTTAAAAGCTACTTAAATTATATGAAAATAGATTTCAATATACCGTGAACCGACGGTTAAATATGTATATAAAGTTGTTTGTTTTGATTAATTAAGTGAAACATGAACCATCCCATGTCATTTGTTGTAAATGAATTTGGCAAATTGAGGAATATATGGGGCTATGCGGTTACTTCTCAAACTATTTTATGAGAAGATAAGTTAGTTTATGTTGAAATTTGTGATAGTGATAGTAAGAAAATTATTTAATTGATATTTGCTTATTGTTGATGGAGATAAAAGATTTTTTTTTTTTTTTTTTTTTTTTTTTGAATTGAATATGAAAATAGTTTGATTATCGTAAAAACTTGAGTTATGGATGTAGTAGAAGTAATGTAAAGATATACTTTATGAAATATATGCTTCTTATATGCAAAAGATATATGCATGATGATTTTTAAAATCGGTAAGATATATGCTTAATAGACATCATAAGTTGGTTCGTGGTACATATGTGTTAAGCAAATTGTGCAACTTTACTCTTATAAATATGTTTCTAGTTTGATAATGTGGAAGAAATTAAAAAAAAAAAAATAACTTATATAAATTTGCTTGGAGAAATATAATGATGTATTAAGCTCTTCGTATTATTCGACTTTATAATGAAAATACGCAATTAAAGCACATGTGGTCATAAAAGTATAATTTATGAGCCAAGCTGTTATATTGATTGGCATGACCGGTTAGACCATCCGGGATCAATGAAGATGCGAAATATATATAAAAACAATAAGTTTCTTCAAAGATAGTTTTGATTGTTTTCAATGGAATGTAAGTTAATTATTCATATATCACCACCATATTAAGGAAAGAACTTTAACTTATGAAGTTTTGAAAAGAATATAAAAGGGATGTATGTAGGCCTATACATCTGCCATGTGGATCATTTTGAGTTTTTAAAATCGATGCATCGTCAAAATGATCATCAAATACGCAACTTAGGATTAGCGTAATTAGTGGCTCAACTTATAAATTGTGAGCACGGTTTTCCACATTGTATTATTGAGAATGGTGGTGAAAACTTCTAAGTATTGGGCGATTATTGGAATAAGTGTTGAACTTTATGTAGCCCAAGTTCATACGCGAATTGCTTTCGTTGAAACGTTCATAAAACGTCTTCAGTTGATTGCAAAGCCAATAATTATGAGAACAAAAATCTTAGATTATGGGGCATGTTATAAAATATGAATTCGCATCATGCCAACAAGATTAATGAATACTCCCCAATAAAATGGTTTATGGTCACGAACCATATGATTCCCATTAAAGTTTTTGAAAATGTGCGAAACATGTATTGAAAATCCACCACAACGCACAATAATGGGATGTTGTAATTGATAATTCATTCGGGGGAAGAATGAGCAATGAGAGAAAAGGAATGAATTATAATATAAATGTTGATCCTCGACTAATGAAAATGAACTTGAAGGACAATTTACATTCCGATCTAGTAATTGCCGATTGTTTATTGACATAAAGAAGTGACTAGATCATACATACCGCTAGTGCTCCAATTATAATATATGTCCCAAAATGAAAACCAATGATTGGTAGTAAGTCTATGGCACGCCCGCAACGTGATAGACTAATCGATTCAAATAAAGTCCTCGAATGAATAGATAAAATGGAGCAAGAAAATTCAGATGGTCTAATCGAGGTAGTAAAGACCCCATAATAATTCTCCTATAGAGAAACTAGACATGAAGGTAATTGAAAAACCCCGGGGTACTTGAAAAACTATGAGATATCAATAAATGATATATTGCAATGTCTAGTAAAATGTGGAATCGAAAATATAAATGAAACGACGTCGATGGTGATATTGTATACAATAATACACATGGTAATGATTATGTAAATAAATAAGATAACGCTATAATCATGGTGAGGATCATGGAAGCATACTTGCAGGAAATGCAGATGTATAAATGAATGGCCAAAAGATATAATGACGTAAAGAACTAATGAAAGATTGAAGTCTCTTGTGATGAGACATGGTTACTGGGACTTGAAGTCCGTACACATGAATGTCCAAAATTATTGGATATGCATCGGTCTTTGTGTGAAAGCGAAATTGAATTACTGGAATCATGATATTCAAGGCACAACTGATGGCACACATATATTTCACAAAGACTAGAAAATTATCTTGAGGAGACATGTTCTAATATGGTGGATCTAATAATGTTTTTTGTAATTATAGAAGTCTGGCAATTTGATAAATAATTGATATGCGTCTAAAAGAAAATGAATAGAGCTCGTTTGAAGTTGAGATTCCATGATGGATATAAAATGCATGAAGCATGTCTCATGATTTAAAATGCTAAAGCATATAAGAAAGTTTTCAAGAATAACACTTGATTAAGTTGAATAAATCACTATATAAGTGAAAAGGCAATATGGTATTGGTTTAAAATGAGCCATTGAAATAACAAATTTTACCCATGTTAGTTTTAAAAATATTTGTATATGGTATAAGTTACATATGTTTTGATGAGGTAAATGTGAATGGAACTCATGAGGAGATTTTTAAGACGGTTGAATAACTTGAAATGAAATACAAAGTTTTGTCTTGTTTTATGAATTAAACATCTTAAAGATGAAATCATTTTTCATAATGAAAGCTAAAGAAATATACTATATATCTTTATATGGATAAACGACGCTCATGTTTATGAGGTCAATTGATGAAGAAAGACCCCTTTACTTATAAAGATAATGATCACAATATCGATTTATGAGTGTCATAGTTATAATGTATGTAAAACATTGATTGTTCTCACTAGTGGTCATAAATGATATAATGTATCATTTAAATTGCATTCGTTGATACTATATAACTTGTGAAGTACGAGGTGATTTATTGATCGTAATTTTGTATTTATAGATGTTTGAATATTTACATTAATTTAAAGTGTTAAATATATTTGTTGATACATAAATTAATTATATAGCATGCATTTATTGTTGTATGACTTAATTTTAAATTTTAAAATATCTTATTAATTATTGAGAATGATTTTTAAAATTATGCAGTGTAGATAATCTTATCATCAACAAATAAATTACACCCAAACACTGATTAAATTATATTAAAATAACTTAAATATAAAAATGTTACTTTTACGGACATATGTAATGTAACTTTGACTAAAAAAGTGTTGATGCTTTTATGTTATGTCGACAAAGACCATGAGAAAAGTAAATGAATATATAAATAAAGTTTAAAAAGACATCTAATAAATTAAAAGTATTTCTTATTTGGAATGTTGTTAATTGTATTCTTATTCTTATTTTTTATATGATATAAAATGTTTTGCTACGTTTATAATAAGAAAATGTTAGACAATGAAACTCGGGTCTTCACAAAGATAAGGATAGCTGATGGTGTAGACGTGGGCCATCACAGACACAAATTTTTTTTTTTTTTTTTTTTTTTTTTAAATGATGATGACAAAGAACTATTAAAGCAAATAAATCATTAACAGTGAATTGAAGACGAAATCAAGATATCAATTGGACAGTAAAATATATAATAAAAAAATAGGGTTTGATGATAGGTAGGTGTGACGGGGTGAGTACAAAGTGGCGATTGATGATCGAGAGAGGCCTCAAGATCGACTTTCTTCGTAACCACTGTGTTAAACGAAACCCGTAGGTATAACTTTATTGATAACCATTATTTATAATGGTAAAACCCTAATTCCCGAAACCCACAAACCGGGCTTGTGCCTAATAATCCACTAATAGAAAACAAATGTTTAACATATCTTTGTTGAGCGAACTTGTAAAAAAAATGTTTTAACAAATCAATATTTACGGGTACGATGTTTCGGTTAAAAATAATCGAGATGAATTAATAATGAGCTTAGTACGTCTATGTGGAAGTAAGTATGTAACCTCAATAAGGAATATACGTGTCGATGATTTATCACTCGTGAATTATAGTTTTTTTATTTTTTTTATTATTATTTTTTTTTATTGCTTCTGATTGTTTATATGTACTTTTATGTTATTTTACATTTTATAATATGTTATAGCTATCACTAACAGTTAACGATTACCGAAGCTATTTGTTAAAATAAGTTTTATAATTTATCACATCTAAACAAGACTTTTTTATTTTAATAGAAACTTACTTTTTTAAATTAAAAAAAAAATAAAAAAAATAAATAAATAAATAAATAAAAAAATCTTAAAGCTCTAAGTTTTAGTGAGACACATAATTTTCTGGCTTTTGTTAAAGGCACCATTTTTCGAAGTTTAAAGAAAAGAACCAAAGTAATTAACCGGTGTAACGTTATATTAAATTTTTCTAAACATTAAAACCAATGAATTTTATTAAAATTTAAAACTTACACTATGTAACTTCAATCAAAAGTCATATTATAATGATTGTTTTACATTATATAATTGATTCCATTTTTCAATTATCATTTCTCCTGATTTATGCACGCAACACAAAAATTTATCATCATATATTCACTTGAGCCGCCAATAATTACTACTCCGTATTAATTCTAACTTCAAACACTATTTTAATAAAAAGTTTAGAATTCATATTTATATATTCGTGAAAATGAATACCATTCTTTCATTTAGCGAGGATATCTACCAACCACGAATACATAATACTAATCTAGACACGGAGTAATCATATACACTATGGTATATCAACTAGATAAGTTTTATTCTTTAGTCTATGTGGGACAAACATGTTTGTAGTGTTAAGATTTGTAATATGGCTTCAATAACTCAACAACAACATACCCAATCCCGAAGCGGAGTATGGATTAGCCTCAATAGCTCAAGAATGTATATACTATATACGAAGTAAATTGTTACATAATGCTTGAGAAGCTCATTTCGTTTGTGATTCTAGTCGCAACGACCATAAACATCTGAAGTTAGTCAAGATGCAATAGCCGAATGATACATGATATCATGAAAGTTCACCATTTGAACGGTCCTGTTTTGCCTTCTCCTATATGAATCCTCCTGGGGCAAAACAGGTTCTACCTTTATCAATATCGGAAGTTTTCACAATCAATCTGTCGGTTTTACACGACCAGCAGAAGCGTGGGATCCAACAATTGCCAGATGCCGATTTGACCTTCTCGTGTTGGCTGGAAGAAGCGGCACAAATGATCGTGATCCTAGTGAAAGAAGTCACCATTGATTCATTCAAAAGTGTATAAACAGATGAAGTTTACTTGCATTTTATAAAGTTTATTTCGTACTTCTCTACATTAAAACATTTGGATAATTTCACAACAAACAAAACACTAAGCATAGGTGTTAGTGACAGAACTAGGTAAATTTTTGAAGTGCTGATTGTCTTTCTTACCTTTTGTACCTAATATACATCTCGTTATTGCTAAGTCGCATTGGAGTCAAGATGATTGCATATTTGCTATTAAAAAGAAACATACGTCGCCACAATTTCAATAAGTTTGGTAACGACACGTTCACGTCGTTACTTGATATACTTTACACCATTTGTTGAGCAACACACCAATCATGTGTTATAGACTTAAGTGTTCGATGATACGAAATAATCGTTAAACCAAGAATACAAAATGTGTTTGAAGATACATTGGACGTTAGATTTACCTATCGCATGGTTAGTAACACACACTCACATAGTAAAAAAGTAAAAATCTAGCAGCCTGCTCACCTTAAATTTATTATTCCACAAAAGTTGCAAACAATAAAAACCAAGAAGCATAAATTAATGCAATAGTTAGTCTCCCACATCGCTTTTCAGAAGCCAAATAATGAACGACTATGACTCATTCTTGGTATGTTAACTTCGTACTATTTAATTACCAGCTTTGATATTTTGTTACTTTTTTGCATTGTGGACAACAAATTTTTATCTGATGAAAATTTGTTGGTAACTTTGAATAAAGATAAAAAGGTATCAAAATGTGTTTCTAAAGAAAGTAAAAATGTTGGTTTCGACTTAAAGCTTAAAATAATGTAAGATTTAAATGACATATAGGATGTGGTGATACCTCTAGAATACTCTTTTATTTTGTTCTTTATGATTAATAAAAGTGGGAGTCACAAATGAATTCTTGATATCAGAGATCAGAGACAAACTTATATAGGAGCTAGGTGTGACAAGAGCCGCACTCAATTTTATTCATGAAATGTAATTTTTTTCCTTCTAAAAATTGTCGTTTTTTGTGAAAAATGTGTTTGAAGATACATTATACGTTATATTTTACCAATCCTATCGTCAATAACACACACTCACATAAAAAAGAAAGCAATTCTATAACATGTTCATTTTAAATTTATCATTTCATAAAGGTTGCAAACAAGAGAACATAAACTGATGCAACAATAAAAAGATCAATACAATGTAAAAGTTAGATGTTTGTATATATTATCCCACATCGTTTAACTGAACCAAATGGCTAGTAGAGGGATCCCTATAAAATAAGATGCCAAACATAAAATGTGAGTAGTACATGTTCTTGGCTCTTTGGTATGACAACTTCATACTTTTGCCTTGCTAAATTACAAGTTTTAATACTTTGTTACTTTTTTACTTCTTCTTTGGATCTTTCAATGAGTTTTATTTGATAAAATTTTGTTGTAAGGTCTGAGAAAAATAAAAAGATGAATATTAAAATTTGTTTCTAAATAAGTCTTAATTTTAGATTGGATGTAAAATTTGTTATTCATGTTGCGTGAAGAAGCATGTATTTTGCAATGTACGTGCATATCATATGTAAAGCTTTGCATATACTAAGAAATCAATTTAGTAAACATGTTCACCTTAAATTTATATTTTCACAAAAGTTGCAAAAAAATAATATTTAGATGTTTGTATAGTATCCCACATCGCTTGATTGGAGCAAATGGCAAAATAGAGGAATCATTATAAAACAAGAAGCCAAAACACAAACATAATAGCATATGTTTTTGTCCTTTTTATATGATAACTTCCTACTTTGGTTAGTTATCTAATTACTAGTTTTAATACTTTGATATGATAACTCAGTAGCACGACAATATTATGAACTTTCATTTTTGTTTGTGTCGTTTGGTTTGAAGGTCACTATTAGTACTATTAGTTTGGTGATTTCTAGCAATGGTAGATCTTATGACTTAATCGACTTACATGAGCCCAAAAAGCTTTTTAGCAGTGATACTTACACGTAACTAGAATTGAATGGGCTGTGGGTTGCTTATCAAACATTTAAACAAGTCAATTAGGTTCAATTAAAAGGTTAGCTCTTGTCACACGAAACGCTTAAGCACCTGCGATCCATGCTTAAGGGTCGAACGGGTTGGAAGTTGTCCACAAAGTCTATTTATAATGCACGCTATCTCTTATAGATAGAATTGAGACATTAACTGTTTCTAAAATACTTCAAACATACAATATAATGTTTGTGGATTAAAAATATTCGTCGCTATCTGTTTTGGCTCCTAAAAAAAACTTGTTTTAACCCAAACCCAGTTTGACCAGTAACCAAACCTATAAACCAAAGAGAAAATCAACACATTAAAGGAGAATATTTGAAACACATTAAAGGAAAATACGTTGTAACTGTAACATGATTTTGTTGTACCCGAGGCTGAACTTCCATATCCATTTAACCAAAGGGAGATCACAGTTTCTGTTCCCGCTTTGCATGTGGACTCATCAATTGAAAGTTGTTGAGGATTCTGCAAAGACTGAACTCTTATCGTCTCCAGTATCACCTTCCCCTATTAAAACTGATACCACAACTGATAACAAGTATGTGTTTAGTTCAAATTTGGATCCAGTCAAGAACGAGAAACCTCTTCAAGTTGTTAATGCAGAGACACCGACGAAAAATCCATTGATACTGTGGACGTATGGTCCGGACTGGGCCAGGAATGGGTCAGGCCCGGCAGATGCGGCCCACTCTACACCTAAACCCTAATCCATGTCATATATATACATGACATGTTATCTCTAACCCTAACAACTTTTGTTATGCTACATCGCATACTAACTTGACCGTCGGAGGTGAACCCCCGGGCTATGGCCTCGGGTCCACTCCTAACGGGCGCCATCCGTGGGACCACGAATAAACTATGTTTCGTGTTCTCATATTACCGAAAAGCAGAAATCAATTTCTAAAGTCGGTAACTCTAAAACCTTTGCATTCTATCCCTTTATTAAATTGGACGATGCAATCTCAACTGTTATTCACAAGATAACATTCTATCCCTTTATTGTTTAAAACCAAAAGGTGTTATTTACTTGGTCACATATTACGGCAAAGAAAGTAAAAAAAACACCACATTGTTTTGATATTGTCTTCACGTAGCAATGTATATATCAAAGACTATATTAGTATTTGTTTATTTTATCTTTAAATTCTTTGTTAAACACATTCGAATATATATACTGTTTCATATTCGAATATTAATTCTTTGTTGCGTTAATTCGCGCACGGTCAGAAAAAAGAAAACGTCCGCACGATCGGACCTATTTTATCTTTTAGTCCGCACGATCGGACCTAAGAAAATATCCGCACGATCGGGGCTATTTTATTTTTTAGCCGCGAATTAATTTGCGCAAATACTGTTTTTACGGTTGGTACGCCTGTTCGCGCTCGAACAACGCTGTCACGATAAATCTACCCGCGTTAGACTGTTTGCGTTCAGACATTTTCGCAGAGAACGCGTACGCGCGAACACCACGATGCTAGTCAATCGCCATGATGCGCACTGGACAAAGGCCGTGGTATAAAACATCTGCGATCATCTACAAACGTTCGAGTCTATGCGGTTACGATAAATCCATCTGCGTCTATTAGTCGTGGTCACGGTTTTATTTTATACATTAAAAAAAAACACAATTATTTCGTCGGTACGCATCCCACGACGGGTGCGCACTGCCACTTTTCTTATGTGTTATATATTATTTATGCTATGCGCAATATATTATTCATGCTATGTGCTGTCTATTGTTTCCATTCATTAGGTTTTATATCTTTGTGATTCGCGGCATATACTTTTAATCTTGCATTCGGTGTTTTCATAGATTAAATAAGTTTAATGCTCCTACATGAGTAGCACCATCAAACTTGGGGGCTACCGGTATATACTACTCTCGCTTCCGACGCATCGCGGTATATTTGGAAGCGGATCGTATGTAAGAGTTATTGCAAGCTCGGTACAAAGACGGTTTAAATATTCGCACATCTTTGCCGCAGGGAGACGTCCTCATCGGTTGTAAAGACGGATGTAATGCGCGCGAAGCACGTCTTCGTCGCACCTCTTTGTCGCGCCGCAACACCTCCTGCTCTGACACGTCTTCGTCGCACCATCTTCGCGTCCATCGGTACAAAAGGTGCGCCTACCCGGATGCGACATACGGGTTTCACTTTCACCTACGCGGCCATAAGAACTTAAGTCTAGCATAACATAGCCATGCGCTATCTCATACTAGACTTGGGGGGCTTGTGGACGTATGGTCCGGACTGACCCAGGACCAGGAATGGGTCAGGCCCGGCAGATGCGGCCCACTCTACATCTAAACCCTAATCCATGTCGTTATATCTAACCCTAACAACTTTTGTTATGCTACATCGCATACTAACTTGACCGTCGGAGGTGGACCCCGGGGCTACGGCCTCGGGTCCACTCCTAACGGGTTCTCTTTGTTGACAGGTCTACTAGGGCTCGAGAAGACGACTAACGGCCCAAGGAGAGTCGTTGAATTTAGTCCGCGCCAGATTATGCATCAACAGATACCTAAGGAGATAAGTGTTGAAACCCCTGATCTGTCAACTCCAAAAAGATCAGTGCCTACTGAAGATAAGAAGCTAAAGAGCGTGCTTAGCCAGAAAGCAATGACAAACAGTTCATTCACAAAGAGGTCCTTGAATTTCTTGAATGATGATAAAGGTGAACTTTTGGAGGGAAAAACCACTTATGCAGGCGATCCGTCTGCAAAGGTATGGCTTTAGCTTTTGTGAGTCAACGACCACAATAAGAATGGGGCCAACGACCTCGATAAGAATGGATGATAACATGATGGGTCAGCTTGGCTCGATCTGTTTTGAACCCTTGCCTAACCGGCACATTGTTTTTTTCATTGTAGTTTGAGATTATGATACTAGATATGATCCATGGTGTCACGTGTACATGTTACATTCGTTTACATTCTTAAAGCTCCTAAGAAATTACTATTTTGGTGTTAGGTGGAAGATACTTCTGAAAATAATGTCATTGCAAAACGTGGATTAAAAGCATTTCGACCTACATCTGATTGCTTAACTGATATTGTTGAGACAATTCACAACATATCTCGATCTACACAGTGTTCTTTTATTACACAAAGCGAACTTGTTTACAAAATCTTGGTGAATAACTTGGACATCGTGGAAAGGGGTATGCACAAATTTGTTGTATTTTTGTCTAATCTGATTTATTAATATGTTCATAATCAAACTTTTTATTTCTTTGAGCAGAAGAGATTGAAGAGCACCTCGAGGTTCTAGTGAACAAGGCACCATACTGGATTACTAAGAAGGTTGATCTCAGTGGGGATACCCTGTATTAGTGAGCACTCTTTATCTTTGATGATTTATAATACATTGTAGAGCTGGCCAGATGGGAGGGTGAGCGGGTCGAGTGAACACCTGAACGGGTAACATGTCATAAGAGCATAAGAGGTTCTGGGTCAAAGTATAAATTATCAGTGCAAGTTGAAACGGCCGGGTAGTATAGTTGAAATGCTTACATAATTACACAACCAAGATTTTCAAGGTTTGTAGTCCACCAATAGTTTGTTTAATTTGTCGGGTGTAATGGGTGGGTTAAAGTCAATAAATGACTAGAATCGACCCATTCATTAGTAAATATGTCAAAAGGGCCCACTTTTTTTGTTTGTATAGTTGGTCAACTACAATCCTTAAAATTAATTTTATGTAGTAACTTTGGCCCGTGATTTCTTTTTGAACAGGTTACTGTCAGCGGGTTCTGGCTATAAGTTATCATCTTTGGGTCTTGGTAGCTTTAGTGAACTCATTGGAAGCTTTCATGGGTGAAACTATGTAGGAAATTTCGTAATTTCCAGTCTCTAGATTATATTGTTTGTGGGAGTTTATGCTAATTTAAGACTTATTGAGAATTTCTTGTTTAATTTTAAATGGAACTACTCATCTGAGTTGCATACTAGTGTTATAATCTTCCCATATTCATACCGATATGGCGATATTCTATCTAAATTTATCACATGTTTATTGTTTACATGGGAACACTTAACAAATTTTAAGTATAATGTATGTGTTTTGCAAGTATAATGTATGTGTTTTGCAAGTGTAAGTTTATTATTAATGAAAAATTTATTAAGTGTTCTAGTTGTTTGGGTTATGAAAGTAAATTTTTTAATATCTTAAGTAAATGTGAAAATAATATTGTTTTTTACATGGTTCAGATACATAATTAACTAATCAAGATCTTAAAAAAGAATAACTAATCAAAATCTCTACCCATTAAAATCCCTTCTCATAGGTTGTAATACAATATGAACGCTTATTTTGAAACATATAAAAAAATAGCATTGTGGACACTTAATATGAGACGCATTTAGTATTTCACAAATGTTGCAAACAAGGAAAAAAAAAAAAATTATAAACTAATGCAAGTTTTAGCAATGTTAAGACAATTTTAGCAAAGCTAACAAAAAAAATAAATTATTGATTAAATATGTATGACACTTTTAGCAAATGTTAAATGACAAAAGTACTTTCATTTTGTTCTTTAATGGTAAATAAGAGTGATTAAAATGAGTGGCAAATCATCTCTTGATATGCGTTCTTGATAGCAAAATTGCTCTTTTAACTAGGAGTATGACGAAAGTTATTTAAACAATGGATGACTCGAAGTTTTCGACTTGGATTATATTACATGTTGTTCATGTTATGTGAACAAGCATGTATTTTGTCTAGCGATATCAAACATGCATTAGAACTTGTCTCGAGAATTAAATTAAAGTGATATTGTGTTCAAGTCCTATTAGAGTTAAATCCTATTGAAGTCAAGGTGATTGCATATTTTCCATTAAAGAAACTATATTCATCGCTACAACTTTCAATTACTTTGCCGACGACATGTTCATGTCGTTACTTAATATACTTTACACCATTTGTTGAGCAACACATCAATCACGTTTTACAAACTTAAGTTTCATATGATATGAAATAAATCGTTAAATCAAGAAAAAAAAAAAGTGTTTGAAAACACATTAGACGTTAGATTTACCTATACTGTTGTTAGTAACACACATGTACATTAAAAACCGAACAATTTTCACAAACGTTGCAAAAAAGACAAGAAGCATAAACTAGATGTTTGTATATAGTGTCCCACATCGGTTGATTGTACCAAACGGCTAATAGAGGGATCCTTATAAAATAAGAAGCCAAACACACAAAACATAATAGTGCACATTCTTGGCTGTTTAGTGTGATGCTTATTATTTTTGCCTTGTTCAATTACTAGTTTTAATACTTTACTCTTTTTTTCTTGGACTATCACCGAATATTCATTTGAAAGAAAATTTGTTGTTAGTCATAAGGAAAAGATAAAAAGGTATTTAAATTGGTCTCTAAATTAAATTTAAATTTTAATTGTATATTTTGAGTTTCAATATAATAAATGTAAAATTTAAGACATTTTTCAACGCAAAGCTAATAGATGTGTAACTAATTGTTCATTTAACGTGATGAGACTTTATTGCACGACTGTATTTTTAATCTTATTCATGCTCCAAGTGTAGAAACTAATTAAACTATGAACCAAACGGTGATGGGAGAAAGTATTGTACATTTCGCGTGCAAAATGGGAGTAGGGTGATCGATTTTACACACATATGTGCATCCCTCATGGTCAGTGTTTACATTTTCCGGGTCAAAATAGGTGACAATGGTAATTGTTGTTACTTTACTCCTAGAACGCAAAACCGGATCCTTTTTGTGTTTCGGTTTTAGAAACGAGTTTTGGATAGTTTTTCGCTGAATTATATGAACAATTACTTAAAGTGTTGAGGATCAAGTTTGTATATTATTATAGCATAAGGTCGTAGTTTATCTGTATTTCTACTTCGTTAGTCATGGGTCTATATTAGCGTTCATGTTATTGTAGAAGTTTATGTCAAATTCGAACAAAGTTTACCCTTTTGACGAAAACGTTAATGTTTTGCAAGTACTACAATACTTCTATCCAATAATTTTTCAATGACTGTATCGTTGTAACATAAATGATCAAGCCATATCAAACATTAAAAGTTGCCTCAATAATTAAATTAAAGTGATAATGTGTTCCAGTCCCATCGGAGTCAAAGTGATTGCGTATTTGCTATTGAAAAGCTATATACGTCGCTATGACTTTCAATTGGTTTGGCAATGACACACTCAACACATATCGTTTCTTACTAGACAAACAACCGTGTGTTACAAACTTAAGTGTCATATGATATGAAATCTATACTATCTATAAAATTAAAATGGTCAAAGTAAAAAGTGAAAAGTAAAAAGTTAAAAAAGTGAAATGTTGAAAAAATTATAAAGGAAATGTTGAAACAACTAATTATGATCAAATGAAAAGTTGAAACTAGAAAAGTAAATGTTGAATACATATGTTTCAAAAAGGAAACTATTAATACACATAAAAAACCGGGTTGACCCGGGTCGCTTCAAACCCGGCGGGTTGACCCGGTTTAATTTAACCCGTTTTTTCGACCCATCATGTCGGGTTGACCGGTTTAAATTGACCATTTTTTACCGGAACGGTTCAACCGGTTAAACCACCTAGGTTGAACCAGGTTTCAAAACATTATGTTTAATCCTCAAATCCTCAAACTTTTATTATTTTTCGTTTATAAAACGTAATTTTTTTTATTACTAAAACTATCTGTTTATATAAAATCATGTTATTATTCACGGATACTCGTCTAGTAATCGTTAAACGTGTTTAACCGAATATGTATTATTTCACAAAGGTTGCAAACAAGTCAAAAAAGCATAAATTAATGCAATAACTAGTATCCCACATCGCTTGATAAGCCAATAACTAGTAGAAGGATCCTTATAAAATCAGAAGCCAAACTTGATTTACTAGTACATATTCTTGGTATGATAACTTCATGCTATTGTTCTAATTACTAGTTTAAATATTTTCTTACTTTCTTTCAATTCTACCACCAAGTTTTTATTTGTTTAAAATTTGTTGGAAGTTTGAATGAAAGATAAAATGTATTAAATTGTGTTTCCAAAAAAAGTATAAATGTTGGTTTCGAGATAAAAGATCTGAATAATGTAAGATTTAAATGACATACAGCAGGTTGTGTTGATAACCAACAAATTCAAAATTAATAGAATTTTTTTTAGCGGCAACCAACAACTTTTTAAATGGGAAGATTCCAAAACAACATGCTTTAAGTAGGTTTTAATTTTCAACCATTGAAACACAAACCTTTTAGCAAAACAATTGAAAATTTAAGGCATCATTTTAATATCTAAAATACTCTTTTAGCAATATTTAATGGCGTATACACTTTCATTTTGTTCTTTATGGGTTAATAAGAGTGCTAGTGACAAATGAATTCTTGATATTGGGACAAATCTACATGGGAGACAAGTGTGACACGGGTCACACCCAATTTTGAGTCACGAAGTGCACTTTTTCTTTATAGAAATTGTCGTTTTTTCTGGAAAATGTGTTTGAATATACATTAGATGTTAGATTTACCAATCCTATGGTCAGTAACACACGCTCACATAAAAATGAAAGCAATTTAATACCGTGATCACATTAAATTTATCATTCCACAAAGGCTTCAAACAAGAGAACATAAACTGAGGCAACAATATAAAGATCAATACAATGTAAATTTTAGATGTTTGTATCCCACATAGCTTGATTGGAGAAAAGTGCCACTGAAGGGATCCTTATAAAATAAGAAGCCAAACACCAAGTGGAGTAATACATGTTCTTGGCTTTTTGGTATGACAAGTTCATACTTCTCTTTTGTTCAATTACTAGTTTTAATACTTTGTTACTTGTTTTTACCACTTCTTGCGATGAGTTTTATTTGATAAAACTTTGTTGTAAGTTTTGGGGAAAAAAAGATAGAAGAATATTAAAATTTGTTTCTAAAAGAGTAAACTGCAAAATACATCCCTGTGGTTTACAGTTTTTGAGACCTTACATCCTTGTCATAAACTATTGGCTAGTTACATCATTCGTTAGCCAAACGTTAGCCATTCTACATACCTGATCACTAACTCCGTTAGTTTTCTTAGTTAAGTGCTAACGGAGGGCATTTTGGTCTTTTACTCATCGAGGATGTTTTTTGACTAACTCTTTACATATAAAGGGATGTATTTTGCAATATACTTTTATACTTTACTTTTTTTTTTTATTATTATTATTATTATTATTATTATTATTATTATTATTATTATTATTATTATTATTATTATTATTATTATTATTATTATTATTAGAGTTAACTATTTATATAAAAAACATTTTGTCGAAAATATTATAAAATTTCCAAAATTTTATAAAATTCCTAAAATTTTATAAAAAATTCCAAAATTTTATAAAATTCTATAAAAATTCCGAAAATTTTATAAAAATTTTATAAAAATTCGAAAATTTTATAAAATATTCGATAAAATTTTATAAAAATTTTCGACAAAAAATTTCTTTTTCTTATTTGAATACTTTTGTCGAATTTTTATAAAAATTTTCGACAAAAATTTCTTTTCTTTTTGAATACTTTTGACGAATTTTTATAAAAATTTTAGACAAAAATTTTCTTTATTTTTGAATACTTATTGACGGAATTTTTATAAAAAATTTCGACACGAAAATTCTTTTTCTTTTTGAATACTTATTGATGAATTTTTATAAAAATTTTGACAAAAAATTTCTTTTCTTTTGAATAAAATTTTGTATAAAATAATTCCGTCAATAAGTTTTCAAAAGAAAAGAAATTTTTGTCGAAATTTTTATAAAAATCGATCAAAAAAAAAAGAAATTTTTTGTCGAAAATTTTAATAAAAATTCGACAAAAGTATTCAAATAAGAAAAAGAAATTTTTTGTCGAAATTTTTATAAAAACTCAGTCAATAAGTATTCAAAAAGAAAAAGAAATTTTTGTCGAAAATTTTTATGAAAAATTCCATCAAAAGTATTCAAAAAGAAAAAGAAATTTTTTGTCGAAATTTTTATAAAAATTCCGACAAAAGTATTCAAATAAGAAAAAGAAATTTTTTATCGAAAATTTTTATAAAATTTTATCGGAATATTTTATAAAATTTTGGAATTTTTATAAATTTTTTATAAAATTTTCGAATTTTTATAGAATTTTTATAAAATTTTGGAATTTTTTATAAAATTTTCGAATTTTTATAAAATTTTGAAAATTTTTATAATATTTTCGACAAAATGTTTTTTTATATAAATAGTTAACTCCAATAATAATAATAATAATAAAATTAAAAAAAAAAAAAAAGTAGATTATAAAAGTATATTGCAAAATACATCCCTCTTATATGTAAAAGAGTTAGCTGCAAAATACATCCCTCATATGAGTAAAAAGACCAAAACAGCTCTCCCGTTAGCACTTAACGAAGAAAACTAACGGAGTTAGTGATCAGGGATGTAGAATGGCTAACGTTTGGCTAACGAAGGATGTAACTAGCCAATAGTTTATGACAGAGATGTAAGGTCTCAAAAACTGTAAACCACAGGGATGTATTTTGCAGTTTACTCTTTCTAAAATAAGTTTAAATGTTAGTATTAGTTTGGTGATTACTAGCAATGTTGGTTAGCTTATCTTTTCATTTAAGCAAGTCAAGTAGGTTCAGTTGAAAGGTTAGCTTTTCTAGTAAAAGGAAACACTTAAGCAACCGCGAATCACAATCTTAAGTGAATCGTACCCAATTTGGTACTGTAGCAATGCTGAAACGTTGTGGCGGATTTCTCATCCACTACTTAAAACTATATCATTGTCACCAGTATACTACTTTAAAAAAAGTGTTTTGCAAATGGAAAATCATTAGATCTATTAGGAAGTTTGGATTTTTGACAAATCGATCCTAAATGTACCTACCCCTAACTGTACTGAATTTTAGTCTCCTGGCGAACTACGATCTTGAATTGCGACCCCACACCAGATTGATCTGCGTTCCTGCTGACCATGGCCTTAGCTATAAGCGGAATGGGTGTAAAGGGTCGAACGGGTTGGAAGTCGTCCAAAGTCTAGTAAATAGAATTGAGACATTAACTACTTGTAAAAGACTTCAAACAGACAATATAATGTTTGTGGAGTAAAACGATTCGTCGCTATCTGTTTTGGTTACTAACAAATGACTTGTTTCAATCTGAACCCACTTTGACCAGTAACCAAACCTATAAATCTGACCCAGTCATCTTGCTCTCTAAAATCAACGCGTTAAAGTAAAATCTTTGCTTATTATGCTTACAAGTTACGAGTTATACCTTCCTCTATCAAAACTGATAATAAGTCTGCATTTAGCTCAACTTTGGATCGAGTCAAGCACGAGAAAACTATCCAAGTTTCTAATGCAGAGACACCGATGAAAAATCCGTTGATACCTAAGGAGATAAGTGTTGAAACCCCTGACCTGTCAACTTCAAAGAGATCAGTGCCTATTGATGATAAGAAGCTAAAGAGCTTGCTTAGCCAGAAAGCAATGACAAATAGTTCATTCACAAAGAGGTACTTGAATTTTTTGAATGATGACGAAAGCGAATTTTTGGAGGGAAAAATCACTTTTGCAGGTGATTCTTTCGCGAAGGCACGATTTTAGTTTTAAAAGTTTTATGAGCTTGGATACTGATATGGTTCATGTGGATGGTTTGCTGAACCCTTGGACTAGTTGGGCCAATGGGACCAACGACCTTGATAAGAATGGATGATAACATGATGGGTCAACTTGGCTCGAATCTGTTTTGAACCTTTGCCTAACCTGCACATTTTTTCATTTCTAGCTTGACATTATGATACTAGATATGATCCATGGTGCCACGTGTACATGTTACATTCTTAAAGCACCTAAGAAATTACTATTTTGGTGTTAGGTGGAAGATACTTCCGAAAATGATGTCATTGCACAAAGTGGATTAAAAGCATTTCAACCTACATCTGATTTCTTAACTGATATTGTTGAGACAATTCACAACGTATCTCGATCTACACAATGTTCTTTCATTACACAAAGCGAACTTGTTTACAAAATTTTGGTGAATAACTTGGGCATCGTGGAAAGGGGTATGCACAAATTTGTCATATTTTTGTCTGATCTGATTTATTAATATGTTTATTATTACGTTCATAATCAAACTTTTTATTTCTTTGAGCAGAAGAGATTGAAGAGCACCTCGAGGTTCTACTGAACAAAGCACCAGACTCGATTACTAAGAAGGTCGATCTCAGTGGGGATACCTTGTGTTAGTGAGTACTCTATCTTTTATGATTTACAAATACATTGTAGAGCTGGCAAGATGGGCGGGTGAGCGGGTCGAGTGAACACTTTGAACGGGTAACATGTCATAAGAGCATAAGAGGTTCAGGGTCAAAGTATAAATTATCAGTGCGAGTTGAAACGGCCGGGGCGTTTTGGCCAACCCCAAAACCAGTTATAGACTTATTGTTCATTAATAAGACTTGATGCATCAATTATGATACAATAGTTATTTATATTTCTTATTTAAGCGATTTAGGAGGCTGTAGAGATTAAATTATACTTCTGGTGACTTTCGACCCATTTGACCCGTTTTCTCCTAAACTGTATTTGTGATCAAACCTAACCCAAGTTGACCTGTTCACAAGTAATCTGGTGAAAATTGTCACCTTTACTCTATCATGCTTGATTCTTTTTAAGTCTTAGTTCAGTAATTTGTTGCAAAACAAGACGTCTGGAGGATCCTTGGTACTTAATATAGGTATTAGTTACTTGTAAAGTTGTATGCAATGTTTAAACATGGTTAGAGGTATTAGTACACTTTTTTCTTGTTATTATTTCTGCTCGTATTCTTGATCACCGCTAACATACTTCTTGCATTATGCAGTTTTAACAAAGGGATGGATTTGAAGTCAGTCACTGAAATGTTTACTTAATTACACAACCAAGATTTTCAAGGTTTGTAGTCCACCAGTAGTTTGTTTAAGTTTTTTGCTGAAATGGGCTGGTTAAAGTCAATAAATGACTAGAATCGACCCACTTTATTTTATTCTGTATATTTGGTCAACTGCAGTCCTCAAAAAGTTTGATCACAGTAAACTCCAAACAAATTCTATGTAATAACTTTGGCCTATGTTTTTCTGAACAGGTTACAGTCAGCCGGTTCTGGCTATAAGTTATCATCTTCGGGTCTCGGTAGCTTTAGCGAACTCCTAGAAAGGTTTCATGGTAAAAAATGTAGGAAATTTTGCAATTTCCAGCCTCTAGCTTATATTGTTTGCTGGAGTTTATGCTAATTTAAGACCTATCGGAACTTTGTTTAATTTTAATGGAAACTAATGCTTGCTATTTTATTATATTTCTTCACATTTTCATACCGATATTTCTATCAAGAATTTTCACATATTTATTGTTTGCTTGTCAATTGCTGCACTTAATAAAATATAAACATAGTACATAATTAACTAATCAAGATCTTCAAAAAGAATAACTAATCATATATTGTAAAGCTTTACCTATAATGGGAAGGGATCCGGTAGGAAAAAAAACTAAAATGAAAAGAATAAGAAGGATTTCTAATCACACATAATAGAAGGGAGAATTTTAAGGAGATATGCATTCATTTTTGTAGATGCATCTGAAATGAGTAGTTATGGTTTCTTCTTATCATTCTTATTTTAATTTTTTTTCTCATCTGATCCTAACTCTAGTTAGATGTAACATGCTCACCTTAAATTTATCATTTCACAAAGGTTGCAAACAAGACAATAGTTAGATGTTTGTATAGCATCCCACATCTCTTGATTGGAGCAAATGGCCAATAGAGGGATCCTTATAAAAAAAGAAGCCAAACACCAACTCAGTAGCATATGTTTTTGGCCTTTTGATATGATAACTTTCTACTTTGGTTATTATCTAATTGCTAGTTTTAACACTTAGTTACTTTTTTGTTCTCATAGCCTGCAATGAGTTTTATTTGATAAAACTTTGTTGCAAGTTATTGGGAAAAAAAGATAAAAGAATATTAAAACTTGTTTCTAAAATTAGTTTAAATGTTAGATTCTATGTGATAGACCTCATCTTCACGTGTAATGGACTTATTTTCACGCGTAATGGACCTTGAACAAGATTTTGCAACATTTAGCCATTAGCTTTTTGTTTATTGTTTGTGTAGCTGGTTTGATAATCACGTATAAGTTTAATGATTGATTTTATAAAAGAGTTAAAGCTGATGTAAAGTTAAAGTAGCAGACTAGCAGTGATAACCATTTGAATGGTATAAGATAAAAATGACAATATAATGTGGAATAATTTTCAATTTCAAACTAATGAAAAATTTAATTCATTGATTAATTATCACACTTTTATTGTGTTGTTACCAAACGATGAAGCTGAGCTACTTAACCCCTCCCATTTGCCTCCATCTTTTAAGAAACACTTTTCAACAAAAGTTGTTGATGATTCTGCAAAGACTGAACTCTTAACATCTCCAGTGGTACCTCCCTTTATCAGAACTGATAGCACAACTGATACAATTCTGCGTTTAGTTCAAACTAGGATCCACTCAAGCACAAGAAACCTCTCCAAGTTGTTAATGCAGAGACACCGATGAAAATCCCGTTGATACCTCGGGAGATAAGTGTTGATACTCCTGACCTGTCAACTCCAAAGAGATCAGTGCCTACTGAAGATAAGAAGCTAAAGAGTGTGCTTAGCCAGTAAGCAATGATAAACACTTCATTTACAAAAAGTCTCTGAATTTCTTGAATGATGATGAAGGTGAACTTTTGGAGGCAAAAACCACTTCTGCAGGTGTTAGGTGGAAGATACTTCCGACAATGATGTCATTGCACAAAGTGGATTAAAAGCATTTCAACCTACATCTGATTGCTTAACTGATATTGTTGAGACAATTCACAATGTATCTCGATCTACACAATGTTCTTTTATTACACAAAGCGAACTTGTTTACAAAATCTTGGTGAATAACTTTGACATCGTGGAAAGGGGTATGCAGAAATTCGTCTTATTTTGTCTATTTGATTAATAGATATGTTTATTGTTGCGTTTACAATCAAGCTTTTTTTGTTTCTTTGAGCATAAGAGATTGAAGAGCACTGAGCACCTCAAGGTTCTAGTCAACAAGTACTAAGAAGGTCGATCTCAGCGGGGATACCTTGTATTAGTGAGTACTCTTTATTTTTAATGATTTACACTACATTGTAGAGCTGGCAAGATCGGTGGGTCAAGTGAACACTTGAATGGGGTAACATGTCATAAGAGGTTCAGGGTCAAAGTATCAATTATGAGTGCTAGTTGGAACGGGTCGGGTCACATTACATTTTAATACATTTTGACAACATTATGTATAAAATCTGTGTATTTAAAGAATACGTAAGCTACAATGTTAATAATTAGAACTGTACATATGTATGAAAAATTTGATTATTAATAAAATTAAGAGTTCATATATAGTAATAGAATTTATCATGTACTAAGTGATTAGAATATGATTAAAATTTGATGGATAGACAACATATTAAACTAGTAATTCTTAACGATTAAGTACATTGACTTATATACATAGTAATTTATTGCACATAAATTTTATTGAATAAAGTATTAATGTTGTTAGTACAATGTATCAAAAGTCAATAAAGTAATAACAAACATGTATTAATTATAATATTATCATATGTAAACTAATATGCTAATAAAGATTAATATTAGATTATTTAAAATTTTAACATTATGTGATATAATACATTTATAACAATTATATTTGAACTTGAATCTATAGATATGTAAACATAAATTCAATTTTAAAATGTAAATTTTAGTTTTAAACTTAATTGTTTATAAATTAAAGAAAATTATTTATAAATTTTTAAATAACTTAAATAGTATATAATAGTATTTGTCTTAGAATTATATAAGTTCAATAATTTTATTTAAGTCAAGTAGACATATAATGAATCTTATAAATTAAGTAGAAAATTATTAATGTTGCACTATTTAGTTATTTTAAAACTTTTATAAAATTTATGTTCTAATTTTAATTTTAATAGAATAAAATATTTAGTCAAAATGCATTACAAATAACTTAAATAAGTCTTAATTTACAAGTGTCAATTTTATATATTCATTTTAGTAGATTTACGTTAATGAAATAGTGATACATATTTTAAATTCATTTAAGTAGATGTTGTAAAATTTATAATATTAATTGATAATATATAAGTGATTATATATCAATGCTAGTATGCATGATAATTAAGTACATTTAGCTCAATATAGATAACTTAAGTATCATTTAATCATAGATCTATATTGATTTCTTGTTGATTTCTAAACGTGTGTTACAATTGGTATCGAGCGATCCTTGACCACCATTAATGGTGAAATCATTAGGATTCGGTTATTTCGTTAGCATTCAGTTACACCGATTGAAGATCTTGATCTTTTGATCACCCATCACACATACATAAATTCCGGTCAAACTAGACCATCTGTCCAATCACAAATACGTCTTGATTAATTGTCCGTTTCCATTTCCAAAGTACGTTAGTTAGGAATTGTGTGGTGGTTTGTTGTCCTGGTGTGACTGAATCAGTGGTGGTTAAGAACAGAGAGAGAACATGGTGGAGACAAGGTCTGTCGTTAATGGTGTTGTTTGCCAAGAAGGCATCAATACCAATACTGGAACACAATCAATAGAGAGTATTGCTAGTCAATTGGCAACATTAGTGGGAGTTGTGGCTTCACTCACTACTGATATGAGGCTCATGCAACAAAGATTGAATGGGGATGAAGGCACAAGTCAAAGGAGGGAGGTTCTTGGAAGTCAAACTGTGCAGTACAATGGTCAAAATGGAGGACAATATGGAAGATTATCTAAGATTGAGTTCCCTAAGTTTGATGGTGATGATGTTCAAGGATGGTTGTATAGGGTTCAGATGTTCTTTGAGATGGATCAAATTGTGAGTGATGAGCAAAAGATTAGGTTGGTTTCCATGCATGTGTTTGGAAAAGCTCTTGTTTGGCATACTCAGTTTATGAAGAAGTTTGGGAGGTGATGACTTGGCCTCTGTATGAGACTCATGTGAGGAAGAGGTTTGAGCCAGTTTTTGAAGATCCAGTGATGGAACTTAAGAATCTCAAACAGACTTCTAGTGTGCAGGTATACCAAGATTCTTTTGAAATACTATTGAATAAAGTTGAATTTCCTGAAAAGTATACAGTTAGCTTGTCTATTGGGGGTTTAAAAGATGAGATTGCATATGTAGTTAGGATGTTTGCACCTACTACTTTAACTGATGTGTTCAATTTGGCAAAGTTGCAAAAAGCTAATATTTCTGTGACTAAAAGTAGAAGTGAACCTTTGTTGAGTACTCCTAGGCCTAATGTGCTGAATGGTAGCAATAACAGAAATGTGAATAAAAATTTTAGGAGTACTCAAGTTGTGAGTAACAATAAGCCTTTGCCAAATAGGCAGTTTAAGAGATTGACACCACAAGAATTGGAGGAAAAGAGAGCCAAACACCTCTGTTTCTATTGTGATCAAAAGTATACACCTGGCCATAAGTGCGGTGGTCAGTTGTACTCTTTAGAGGTAATAGGTGATGAGATGGGAAGTGATGATGAGGATTTGTTGTTGACTGAGGAAGGAGTTGGGAGTTCTTACACTAGTCTAATTGATGAACCTCCACTCATTTCTTTGAATGCATTAACTGGTGTCAATACCTATAGAACAATGACGGTCAGAGGTTGTGTAAGAAAGAACATGTTGCATGTTTTGGTTGATTCAGGAAGCACTGATAACTTTTTAGATTTAAGTACTGCTAAAAAGTTAGGGTGTAGGTTGACTAAAATATGTCCTTTAGAAGTTTCAGTGGCAAATGGTAATGTGATGAGTAGCTTATACGAGTGTAAGAATTTTACTTGGGAGTTTCAAGGTGTTTCTTATACTTCTGATGTGTTAATTTTACCACTGGGTGGGTGTGAGATGGTACTTGGAATTCAATGGTTGTCTACCTTGGGGGTGGGTTAGATGTCACTTTAAGAACTTGATTATGGAATACACCTACAAGGGAAGGAAGATTGTGTTAAGAGGGACTCAACAAACCACTCTCAAGTGGATGCAGGGTATGCAAAACTATGATAGTAAGGTGGTAATTTGAATTGACTGCTATGGCTGTGTGTGAGTACTCTGCTACTTTGCTGAAAATGGATTCTGAGTTGAGTTGTAACAAAGAGTTGAAGTGTGTTCTTGAGGAATTTAAGTCAGTTTTTGATGTACCCAAAGAATTACCACCAAAGAGAAACCATGACCATACCATTCCCCTTATGCCTAATACTCCACCTGTCAATATAAGACCTTATAAACACCCTCCACAACAGAAAGATGCAATTGAAGCAATGGTAAAAGAGTTATTGGATTCAGGAGTGATTAGAAACAGTCAAAGCCCTTTTTCATCTCCTATAGTTATGGTTAAAAAGAAAGATGGTTCTTGGAGGATGTGTGGGGACTACAGACAGCTCAACAAGTCCACAGTTAAAGACAAGTTCCCAATACCAGTGGTAGAGGAATTAATTGATGAACTGCAGGGTCAAAGTTTTTCTCAAAGCTGGATTTAAGGTCAGGGTATCATCAAATTAGAATGCATGAAAATGATGTGTACAAGACAACATTTAGAACACATGAAGGCCATTATGAATTCTTGGTGATGCCTTTTGGACTCACCAATGCTCCATCAACCTTCCAATCTTTGATGAATTAAGTGTTCAAGAAGTTCCTCAGGAAGTTTGTGTTGGTTTTCTTTGATGACATACTAGTATACAGTGATAGCCTGGAATCTCATTTCAACCATTTGAAACAAGTTCTGCAAGTCATGAAGGATAATTCTTTGTTTGCTAAGGAGTCTAAGTGTGTTTTTGCTACTTTAAGTGTTGAGTATTTGGGGCACATTATATCTAATAAGGGGGTGGCAACTGATCCTAGTAAGATAAAAGCTATGCAAGAGTGGCCAGTTCCAACAAATGTCAAGCAACTCAGAGGTTTTCTTGGGCTAACTGGTTATTATAGGAAGTTTATCAAAAACTATGCAAGTGTGAGCAAACCATTAACTGTATTGCTAAAAAAGAATGCTTTTCAATGGGATGCATCTGCACAAAAAGCTTTTGAGGCACTTAAAGAAGCAATGGTACAAGCACCAGTGTTAGCCATGCCAAATTTCAACAAGGTCTTTACTATGGAAACTGATGCTTCAGGGGTGGGAATTGGGGCAGTTTTACAACAAGAAGGGCACCCAATTGCATTTCTGAGCAAAACCTTGTCACCCAAACACCAGGCCCTTTCAACTTATGAAAAGGAGTTTTTAGCAGTTTTGATGGCATTAGAAAAATGGAGAGGGTATCTACTTGATAAACATTTCAAAATAAAAACAGACCATTTCAGCTTAAAATACCTGTTGGGACAAAGGTTGACAACTCCTTTCCAAGTTAAATGGCTACCTAAACTATTGGGTTTTGACTATGAAATCTCTTATAAGAGTGGGTCTGAAAATGTAGTGGCAGATGCTTTGTCAAGGGTATCAAGTGAAGTTGAGCTCAATGTTGTTGTTCTCACTTCTATTGCTTCTGATCTATTGCAACAAGTCAAGAATAGTTGGGAGCAGGATGTGGGGTTAAAGAATGTTATTCAGCAAATACAAAACAATACTTATAACAAGAACAAATTCACTATGGTAGAGGGACTGTTGAGAAGAAAGGAGAAGTTAGTGGTATGAAATGATATGCAGTTAAGGAAAACCATCATTCAGTACTATCATTCAGATGTTATGGGAGGACATTCAGGTACTACAGTAACTCTGCACAGAATCAAAAGTATGTTCTATTGGAAGGGTATGCAGAAGATGGTCAAACAGTTTGTAAGGGAATGTGATGTGTGTCAAAGGGAGAAACCTGATTTGGCAGCTTATCCTGGTCTTCTACAACCCCTACCCATACCAGAAAAGATTTGGTCTTCAATCTCCATGGATTTTATTGAGAAATTGCCTAGTTCACAAGGAAAAACAGTTATATTGGTGGTGGTAGATAGATTGTCAAAATAGGCTCACTTCATTGCTATGCAACACCCTTTTACTGCTAGCACACTAGCTCAGTTGTTCCTTGATCATGTGTATAGACTACATGGGCTACCTGAATCAATTGTTAGTGACAGAGACAAAATTTTCTTAAGTCATTTCTAGCAATCAATGTTCAAAACCTTGAAAGTGCAACTTAAACTATCTACAGCCTATCACCCTCAAACAGATGGGCAGACTGAAATTTGTGAACAAGTGTTTGGAATGTTATCTTAGATGTATGACTGGTGAAAAGCCAAAAGAGTGGGCTGCTTGGATACCTATGGCTGAGTTTTGGTACAACACTAACTTCCACTCAGCCATCAACACAACTCCTTATGAGGCAGTCTATGGTCAAAAGCCACCAACCCATATTCCCTATGTACCTGGAGATAGCACAGTGGAGGCAGTTGACAGGCCAATGCAGGCTAGAGAAAGTGCTTTGCAGATGTTAAAGTTTCATTTGAAGAGGGCACAAGATAGAATGGTCAATCAAGCTAACAAAAACAGAAGTGATAGAGTACTAGAAGTTGGCATGTTGGTGTATTTGAAGCTCCAACCTCACAGACAAGTTACCATAAGAAAGGAACATCAACACAAACTCTCATCAAAGTACTATGGACCTTTCATGATCATTGAAAAGATTGGTGCAGTGGCCTACAAGCTGGATTTGCCTTCTACAAGTCAAGTTCATCCAGTTTTCCATGTATCACAGTTAAAGTTGTGTAAGGGAAGTGACAACAAAATGGGAGTGCTACCTCATTGTGGTCCAAATGGTTTACTTGCAGCTGAGCCTATTGCCATCTTGGACAGGAAGCTAGCTAAAGTCAATAATAGAGTTGTGGTCTATGCTTTGGTCAAGTGGTCTAATCACACAGACGAGGATGCTACTTGGGAGAATCTTAATGATTTGTTGCAGAGGTATCCAGAGTTTGAAAACCAAGCTTGAGGACAAGCATTGTTTGAAGGAGTAGGGATTGTTACAAGTCAAAGCTAATAAGGACCAGTTGTGACAACTACTAAAAGTCAGAGGACTAAAGATGACAACTTTCATTATAGTTTCAGCTTGGCGCCAAAAGATGTTACTCTTCTCTTCTACTTAAACCACTCTTCACTTGTATCATATTTTCATTCTTGATTTTCAGTTACAAACTTCTCTCTCTCAATTCTTGTAATCATTTGTGTAAACCACATCTTACTAATAACAATTCCATTTCGAATCTATTTCTTGTTCATTAGGTTCCTAATGTGTTGTTGCAATTGTTGATCACGTTTTCATTTCTTGTTGATTTCTAAACGTGTGTTACAAAATCTTCAAGGTCTTCATACAATAATACATCATAATAATATTTAAATGCCAAATTTAATTCACATCATCTATGCAAATCATCTTTTATGTATGCAAAAATGAAGAAAAACAATAAAATTAAACTATTGTTTGTTCTTCTCGTTCTTACTGCCACATTTGCACCATCAGCTAAAGGTAAAACATATAATTGCTTTCGTTGTATAACACAAGTTTTTTAAACTTCAAAATATATAATGTAATTTAACATACAATATGAGATGTGTTATATCAATAGAAAAATAATGTATACATTTTCTTGTTAGTAAAATACAGGTTCTGAACCAAACGGTGATGGGATAAAGTATTGTACATATGTCGCACGCAAAATGGGAATATGTGATGGATTTTGCACCCATGAGTGCATCCCTCGTGGTTGGACCCATGGTCGGTGTTTGTATCTTCCGGGTCAAAGAGGCGATACTGGTAATTGTTGTTGCTTTATTCCTTGAAATCAAACGAGATCCTATTTGTGTTCTCTTGTCCACGAGTTTTGGATGTATGTATAGTGTTTTTTGCCGCTTTTTAAAAAGAATGGTTATGCTTGTTTTTGGTTTTGTGATATTATAGCATAAGGTCGTAGTTTGTGCGTGTTTCTACTTCGTTTGTCTTGCTTGCACTCTGGATGTTCATGTGATTGTGGAATGTCAAATTCGCTGACCCTAAAATGTTCATGTTTAGTAAGAACCAAAATAGCTCTATTCAAGAATTCCACACACAATATATTCTTATAAGATAAATCATCAAGCACATTGGTAAGAATTATGTCATTACATGATAAGGAAAACAAATGGATGATTTGATTGAACATAAATGAGGCAAAGTTTTCTACCGGTATCATATTACATGTTATTCATGTTACTTCGCGTGAGCAAGTAGGCATTTGGTATAGCGATAGCAAATATGTGTTAAAAGTTGCCCCAAGAATAGAAATGTGCGTTCAAGTCCCATTGGAGCCAAACTTGTGAGTCTGCTATTAATATGAAGTACTTACACTTCGTTCTTTAATGGTAAATAAGAGTGATTAAAAACGAGTGGCAAATGATGTATTGACACGTGTTCTTTATAGCAAAATTGCTCTTTTAACTAGGAGTACACATTATTCATGTTGCTTGAACAAGCATGTATTTTGTCTAGCGATATCAACATGCATTAAAAGTTGTCTCGAGAATTAAATTGATGTGATAGTGTGAGGTCAAGTCCTATTAAGGTCAAAATGATGTGTTTGCTATTAAAAAAACTATATTCATCGCAACAACTTTCAATTAGTTTGTCAACGACAAGTTCACATCGTTACTTAATATACTTTACACCATTTGCTAAGCAACACATCAATCATGTGATTTACCTATACTATAGCCAGTAATAAACACTCACGAAAAAAAAAAGCAATTCAGTAAAACGTTCACAATGGTTGCACAAAAAAAAATAATAGTTAGATGTAGGGGTGCTCATCGGTCGAAAACCGGACCGCACCGAGAAAAACCGGACCGAACCGAGACCGAATCAGGAAAAAACCCTAGACCGAGACCGAGACCGAATGTGGTCGGTCCGGTCCGGTCTCAGTCGGTCCGGTCCAACAAGGCTAAATTTCGGGTTTGTGGTCCGGACCGAGACCGAATCCGGCAAAAACCCTAGACCGAGACCGGACCGCCGGTCCATCGGTCCGGTCGGTTTCGGTCTGGTTCGGTCAGTTTTGTCGGTCGGTCCGGTCCATCCGGTCCATTTGCTCACCCTTAGTTAGATGTTTGTATAATATCCCACATCGCTGGATTGGAGCAAATGGCTAATAAAGGGATCCTTATAAAACAAGAAGCTAAACACTAACTCAGTAGCATATGTTTTTGGTTGGTTACCTCTTCTTCCTTGTACTTAGAATGAGTTTTATTTGATAAAACTTTGTTTCAAGTTCTTGGAAAAAGAAGATAAAAGAATATTAAAATTTGTTTCTAAAATAAGTTTAAATGTTAGATTCCATGTGATAGACCTCATCTTCACGTGTAATGGACTTATTTTCATGCGTAATTAGGGGTGTCAATAGAGTCGGGTTGACTTGACTCGAACCCAAATTTAAACCCGATAAGCCTTATAAGGTCGGGTTTAATCAGGTTAAAAAAGTTTATCGGGTTGATTTGACCCGAACTCGATAACCCGATATTGTTATAAGGTCAAGTTAGGATTGTGATATTTATCTTATCGGGTCAATCCGATAACACCCAAAAAATATTATTTATATTTTTTGAGTTAATTGCATTTTTGGACCCTGAGGTTTGGCCAAATTGCATGTTTGGTCCCCATCCTTTTGAAAGTGCAGTGGACGTCCCCAAAATGAAGTTTCAGTTGCACTTTTGGTCCCAGGGTCCAAACGCTGTTAATGCTCCTCCGTTAGTCACTCCATGTGTTATGCACACGAGGGTTTTTTTGTTCTTTTTCCACCCACTAAAATCCAAATAAACACCCAAACCCCACATAATCTCTCTTTATATTTTACCCCGCGTTGACTTCTGCTACATAACCCAATTTTTTAACTAAGAACCCTAATTCTCACTCCAAAACCCCACAAAATACCAATCCTCTTTCAATTATATGACTGCAGAAACAATCCTTGAAGTTTGACAATTTAAAATGGCGAATGGAATTGAGGAGTGGTATTTTCGAACTCGTGAAGATTTTGATCCGTATACCCGTTATGGTAACAACTTGAATTCATTTTACTTTTTTTGTTGACATTTGATGAATTTAGTAACTTAAATACTGAGAATCTTTTTTTTATACAACCAATCATCCCCACATTTTCTCTATGAAGGTTCATCATGGTGGAAGGTTTACCAAGAAATATAATAGTAAGTATGTTGATGGTAAGGTTCAATATGTGGATATGGTAGATAGTGAACACCTTACAGTTGAGGTGATTAATTCCATTGTTATGATGCTAAAATATGATCCTAGGCAAATCATGTTTTATCATTTCAAGATACCTAGGAAAACCTTAGACTGGGGACTTAGAGCATTGGCTTCTGATGATGATATTGTCAACTTGATTAAATATGTTGCAAATCATAAGGTTATAGAAGTTTACATTGAACATCATGAAACCACAGTTGAGTCATTTTACAAGCCTGCTGCTACAATTATCTTTAATCAAATCAAAGAAGCCTCTGTAAACTACATAGTGGAATGGAATGGTTTAGATTTATATCAGGCAAAAGGACCTCATGGTGATCAGTGTGTTGTCAACTTAACTGCTAGGAATTGTTCATGTAGGAAGTGGGAAGTTTCTGGTATCCCTTGCAGACATCGTGCTTTGCATTCATGATATGGCGAGATAATGGAATAGATGTTGGGTTACCTGAAGATTGGGTCCATCCTGCATATAGGCTAGATACTTAGAGAAAACAATATTCCTTTAAGATAAACCCTGTGAATGGAAGGAACTTGTGGGAGAAACATGACTGGCCAACAACTTTGCTTCCACCTAAGGTTAAGGTTCAGATTGGTAGGCCATCCAAAAAAAGAAAGAAGAGTGCTGGTGAGATTGTAAGTGTGGTCAGGGATGGGAAGATGACTAGGAAAGGGCTACAAATCACTTGTACTATCTGCAAAGGGAAAGGACACAACAAAAGGGGATGCAAGGTTGCATCTGCAAGACAGTCTCACCATGCTTCAAGTGAACCTCAAGGTCAACCATCTGCAAGCCAACCACAGTCAAGGGAACAAGCTGTAACTCAAGGTCCAGCCTCTGCAACTCAAGGTCAGCCATCTACAAGCCAAGGTCAAGCAACTGCAAGCCAAGGTCAAGCATCTGCAAATCAAGTTCAAGGATCTACAGGGCAAGTAGCACCTGGGAGTGGTGGTCAAAGAATAACAAAAAAAAGTGCCGACAGATGTTTGACTCCCACTAGGCAAGCTACACCTTCTGCAACACAACCAAATGCATCTGGGAGTGGTGGGCAGAGAATAACTAAAAAGAGTGCCAACAGATGCTTGACTCCAACAAAGAAGCCTTGATGTGTTAACTTCCCATTATCTTTTGTTTTAAACACTCTAGTATTTGCACATGAACTTTCATGTTTCATGTATGACTATATTTGCACTATGTTTCTGTATGACTTCATGTTTTTGTACTCTAGTATTTGCACTATGCAATTACTTTATGACTTGTGGTTATGTTTAACTATCTTTACCACTATCTTTTGGCTGTTATGTTTTTGAGTTATGGTTGTTATGTTTATGACTTTTGGGAGTGACAACAAACACAAGTTTTCTTTCAAGTAAAACCAACTCTACATCCAAACATAACTCTACATAAACATGTTTTCTTTCATTGATAAACAAAAGATAATACAAAACCAAATTAACAATTACATCCTTTGGTCAATTCTTTCAAGTCAAACTAACTCTACATAAACAAATACACTAAGAACATAATCCAACTGCAAATCAACCATTTCTTCAACCTTCCATTTTGAGCAACCAATGAATTGTTTGCTTCTTCAAGCTGATTGCGTGCCCTTAGCAACCCAGGAATGATGTTCACGGCTCGAGCACACATTGGTGGATCCAACCAATCAAAAAACCCACAATCATCCTACAATCAATCATAATTTGAATTATTGACTGTTCCAAACAATGATCAATCAAGTAAATTCACAACTTACAATTTTGGGGCAAGAGTAAAAACGACGCCCAGGGTTGAATCTAGTCCATGAAGTGCGAATTACTGCACGCTGATTACAGTTACAATATACCATCTTTGGTATTGAACTTGTTAGGGTTAGGGTTTATTAGTATTGAAATTGTTAGGTTTAGGGTTTATTGGGATTGATTTGGGGATTTAAAAATGAAACGTTAGGTTGGGTAGGGTAAAATATAAAGAGAGATTATGTGGGGTTTGGGTGTTTATTTGGATTTTAGTGGGCGGAAAAAGACCAAAAAACCCTCGTGTGCATAGCACATGGGGTGACTAACGGAAGAGCATTAACAGCGTTTGGACCCGGGGACCAAAAGTGCAACTGAAACTTCATTTTGGGGACGTCCACTGCACTTTCAAAAGGATGGGGACCAAACATGCAATTTGGCCAAACCTCAAAGACCAAAAATGCAATTAACTCTATTTTTTTTGGATATAAGTTTAGAAGCCCAACAATACTTGCATTCTACGATTCGTTTACTAGTACTCCATAATCCTTAACCAACAAGTATACCAGCCATTGCGGTTGATTTATTATTTTATTTTATTTTATTTTTGTGTTGTATTTGTGTATTTAGTGGGGTATGTGTGGACCTGATGGCACCATTTTTTCCAACGACAATATATTTTTTGATGCCAAAGGTAACGTCATAAAATGTGGTGCTAAAGAAATTCTGGTGCCATAAAAGGTTTTGCTGACGTGATAGCATTTTTTGCAATGGCAACACTATTTGTTTGATGACTGATTTTATAAAAAGGTGAGGTGAAGTTGAAATAACGGTGGTAACTTAGTGGAATATTTTTCAATTTCAAGCTAACGAAAAATTTAATTCATTGATTAAGTATCCACAAGTTTATTTGTTCTTTAATGATAAATAAATTGCACGAGCATATTATGAAACTATGAGACTTTATAGCACGGTTGTAACTTATCTTTCCATTTTTATTTGTGTGGGTTTTAACTTAGTTTGATAGTCACTATTAGTATGGTAGATCTTATGCCTAGCAGGTTGGTCAGGGGGTTCTTCCTCTTGTGAGAGGTTTCAAGTTCGAGTCTCCTTATGGTGGTTTTCTCCTGTAAGAATATGATAGTAGACTCTCACTAACTACACTAACTAAATTTGTACTAACCCATTTGTTCTAAAAAACGTTCACCTTAAATTTATCAATTCACAATGGTTGCAAAAAGATAATAGTTAGATGTTTGTATAGTATCCCACATCGCTCGATTAGAGCAACGGGCCAATAGAGGGATCCTTATAAAACAAGAAGCCAAACACCAACTCAATAGCATATGTTTTTGGCCTTTTGATATGATAACTTTGTATGTTGTTTTGTTATCTAATTACTAGTTTTAATACTTTGTTATTTTTTTGGTCTTTGTGAGCTTGCAATGAGTTTTATTTGATGGAAACTTTGTTGCAAGTTCATGGGAAAAAAAGATAAAAAGAACATTAAAATGTGTTTCTAAAATAAGTTAATATGTTATATTCTATGTAATAGACCTTGTCTTCACATAATGGACTTATTTACACGCCTAAGGGACCTTGAACCAGATTTTGCAACATTTAGTAATTCGCCTTTTTTTTTTTTTTTTTTTTGGTGATCATTTTATTTTAGATAAGTTAAAGCTGATATGGAGTTAAAGTAGCAGTGATAAGGAAAATGATAAATGGACCTAACTAAAGAGGCCTAAAAGGAGACCTAATGCATAAATAATTTGTGCGATGTGATCTTGCATAAGTCATTTATCGACAGGTCTCCTTTTTTCTTTAGTTAAACCTCATATCAAAGCTCCAGTGATAACTATTTGAAACGACAATATAATGTGGAAATAACTTAATGGGATATTTTTCAATTTCAAAACTAACAAAACTTTTAATTCATATAAAATATTTACACTTTTATTTTGGTCTTTAATGGTAAATAAATTGCACGACCATATTATGAAACTTTAATGTACACGGTTGTAACTTATCGTTACATGCTTTAAGTGTAGAAACTAATAAAATTCATGACACTATTGCCCTGTTAATTGAGATAATACTCGTTTATTTGAGTTTTCATTCATGAGCCCAAAAAGCTGTTTAGAATTGAATGGGATGTGCGTTGTTTATCAAACATTTAAGCAAGTCAAGTAGGTTCAATTAAAAAGGTTAGCTCTTGTCACACGAAACGCTTAAGCACCCGCGATCCTCGCTTAAGGGTCGAACGGGTTGGAAGTTGTCCAAAGTCTATTT
Organism: Chrysanthemum lavandulifolium; assembly: GCA_022545495.1. Lineage (NCBI taxonomy): Eukaryota > Viridiplantae > Streptophyta > Magnoliopsida > Asterales > Asteraceae > Chrysanthemum > Chrysanthemum lavandulifolium. The sequence goes on along the minus strand of CM040244.1, from coordinate 25,133,154 downwards.
ATAAGAAGCTAAAGAGCGTGCTTAGCCAGAAAGCAATGACAAACAGTTCATTCACAAAGAGGTCCTTGAATTTCTTGAATGATGATGATGTTGAACTTTTGGAGGGAAAAACCTTTTGAACATGTTACTATCAGCGGGTTCTGGCTATAAGTTATTATCTTTGGGTCTCGATAGCTTTAGTGAACTCATTGGAAGCTTTCATGGGTGAAACAATGTAGGAAATTTCGTAATTTCCAGTCTCTAGATTATATTGTTTGTGGGAGTTTATGCTAATTTAAGACTTATTGAGATTTTTTTTTTTTTTTTTAATTGGAAATACTCATCTGAGTTGCATATTCGTACCATATGGCTATATTCTATCTAAATTTATCACATGTTTATTGTTTACTTGGGAACACTTAACAAAATTTAAGTATAATGTTTGTGTTTTGTAAGGGTAAGTTTATTTTTAATGAAATTTTTAGAAAGTGTTCTAATTGTTTGGGTTATGAAAGTAATTTTTTAATATCGTAAGTAAATGTGAAAATAAGATTGATTTACATGCATCAAATACATAATTTACTAATCAAGATCTTTAAAAAGAATAATTTATCATATATTGTAAAAATCTTCAAGATCTTCATAAAAAAATACATCACAATAATATTTTTTCAGTATATATGTTAACATCATCTATGCAAACCATCTTTTATCTATGCAAAAATGAAGAAAAACAATAAAATGAAACTATTGTTTGTTCTTCTGGTTCTTACTGCCACATTTGCACCAGCAGCTAAAGGTAAAAGATATAATTGCTTTTGTTGCATGTAAAATAAGTTTTTCAAACTTCAAATTTATAATGTAATTTAACATACAATATGATCTTTTCTTGATCTCAAGATGTTATTATGTAACAATATTAATTTATCTAGTGTATATATTGTATAAACATGATGTTATTCTCTTAGTTAATATTGATTTTAGATGTGTTATATCAATTGAAAATAATGTATACATTTTCTTTTTAGTAAAATATAGGTTTCGAACCAAACAGTGATGGGATAAATTAGTGTACATATTGTTACAATATATAACCCGATATCCCTCTTGGTTTGTTTGTTGTTTTATGTTTCAGGTTTGGACCAAGCCCAAGATCTCTCTCAAGCCCAATTATTCAAGCTTCAAGCCCATGAGCAAAAGTCTAACTCTCAAGCCCTGCGCTCCTCATATGACCGTTTGAAAGACCCGAGTATATAAGCAGTTCCTATCTCATCTTCTAGGGTTGGACGAGTGTGTTGGAAGTTTGTGAGCCGCTCCCAAATATCTATCTCTCATTTCGTACGGATCTTGAGACTTTGTCTCAAGATCAAATCTATCCTGTATTATTGTTCTTATATCTTGTAAAACTATTATCAAGTTAGATAATAGGATCATACCAGATTAGCTCTGGTGATCTTTTATGTTTTTCTTATTATTCCGCTGTTGAACTTTGATTTGTTTAAGTTATATAAAAGTGTTTTGTTTCTGCATATCATGATTTTCTACATGGTATCAGAGAGAAGGTTGTTAAAAAAAAAAAAAAAAAAAAAAAAAAACTTTAAACAAATATATATCTATTTACATTTTTTTTTTAAGTTTGAATCTACTTTTGAGATAGTTAGATCCTGTTTAAAATCTTTTTCTATAAAACTGGTTTTTTTATAAAACTATGGTTTCAATATTCTGGGGATCTTGGATCTGGTGGTTAATCGTTGATTGTTGTTGGTATCCTAATTTTGTGAAAAATATTAGGGTTTGGTTGTTGGTGCTTGAAGGCTTTGTTGCCTCCTAGACTAAGTGAATCTAGGAGAAGCAAAGTGGTTCGTGGTTTGGAGGTTCTGTTGCCTCCTAGACTAAGTGAATCTAGGAGAAACAGTTCGATTGTGCTGCGGAAAAAGCGTTGTAACACCTCTTATCTCTCTCCTTTATTTATGTCATTTATTTTTCTTGTTTAGAATGCCCGAGGATAGGTTGAGGGACATTTGAGAAGTTTGGTTGGTTGTTGGAGATTGATTGTTATTTGAGGAGGTATAAGGTGTTGTTGCTCTTCTTTATTTATTGCTTTTGTTTGTGTGTTTGGTTGTGTTTGATTATTTGTTATAATGTTTGAACATGGTGATTCTGACAATGAGAGTGTCAGTGATGCTGTCACTCTTATTGGTAAGCTTGATGTTAGTAATCCCTTACACTTGCACCCTAATGATTATGCTGTGCTCACTGTTATTTCTGTCAAACTTAGAGGGACTGAAAATTATCAAGTTTGGGCTAATGCTATGCTTCTTGCCTTAGAGGGTAAAAATAAAATTGGTTTTATTGATGGCACTTGTAAAAGGTCGATTACTGATGAGGTTTTGGCTAAGCAATGGGATAGAGTTAATGTTGTTGTGTTAGGCTGGATTTTGAATTCTGTCTCTGAGGAGTTATTCCTTGGTCAAATTTTCTCTAAAAAGGCTAAACATGTTTGGAATGAGTTAAAGGAAACCTATCATAAAGTTGATGGTTCTGTGATATTCAACTTGCATCATAAAATTAGTACTTTGAAACAAAATGGCTCTAATCTGTCTGACTATTATCATAAGTTGAATGCTTTATGGAAACAGTATGATGCTATGGTTGAGTTGCCTAATTGTGTGTGCACTGCTTCTAGTGAATTTAAAAAACATAATCAACTGTTGAAACTTATGCAATTTCTGATGGGACTTGATGAGTCTTACATGAGTATTAGGAGTTCTATTTTATCTAGAGAGACCTTACCTGATGTGAAAGGGGTTTATGCCATTATCTCTAGTGAGGAATCTCACAGAGTGGCATCTGGAAGTAACTCTGGGTCCTCACAAAGGGGTCAGACCTCTGCATTCTTATCCAGTGGTCCTGCTAGAAACAACTTTCAAAGAAATCAGAACCCTTATACTAATGCTAGACATAACACCACTGCTTTCAGACCCAATACCAACACTGGTTTCAGACCTAGTGGTCCTAATGTGATAAGACCTAATGTGCCTGCTAACTCTGATGTTGTGTGTGAGAATTGTGGTTATATTGGTCATACTATAGACAGATGCTTTAAAATCACAGGGTATCCTGTTGATTTTGGAAAAAAGAAAGGGGGACAAGGTGGTAAGGGTAAAAATGTTGCATACAATTTTGTTGGGTCCTCTGGGTCTGATAGTCCCTCTGGATCCTCAGGGTTCACCATGAGCAACTTGCCACTTTACTCTCCCTTATTAAGGAGAACAAAATGTCTGAGAAAAATGTCCAAGCCAACATGGCAGGTACTTACTTTAATTCTAGCAAAATGTTCAATGATAATTTTGATAAATTTTTCTATTCCAGTTCTAGTTTAATGACAAAAATGAATTATGTTGGTAAGGTTGTGGACTCTGGTGCTAATCAACACATGACCAATAGTGAGAAAGAGTTAGAAAATGTCTATGATATATCTCATCTTAATATCAAAGTTTCTCACCCAAATGGCACTAATGCCATCATTTCTAAAATTGGAAACCTTAAACTTGGAAATGGTCTTGTCCTGTTTGATGTGCTTGTCATTCTTGATTATTGTGTGACCTTGATTTCTGTTCATAAACTTGCTAAAGATAATAAGATCTTAGTTGTGTTTAATGAAAGTAAATGTTTCTTTGTGAATCAGGATTTGAATCTAAAAAACATTCTGGGGATTGGTAAACAATGTGGTGGTTTATACTATTTAGATACTGAAGGTACTAAATGTGATAATGTTAATATTGATTACAAGTGTTCTTTGTCTGCTTATGATTGTACTTGTAGACTTGGCCATCCCGGTGACCACGCTCTTGATGTTCTAAAAGATTATTTGAAAATTGGAAAAAATGATAAATATGAGGTTTGTGAAATCTGTCAAAGAGCTAAACAGACTAGGGAACCCTTCTCTTTAAGTGATCATAAATCTAAAATGCTTGGTGATGTTGTTCATCTTGATCTGTGGGGACCCTATAAGGTGGTCAGTCACTCTGGCCATAGGTATTTTCTTACCATTGTTGATGATTATACTAGAGCTGTGTGGGTGTATCTTATTAAATCCAAGGATGAAGTTTTTGATTCTATTAATATCTTTTACAATTTGATTAAAAATCAATTCAAAAAGACTGTTAAAGTGTTTAGAAGTGACAATGGAATTGAATTTCAAAATCAAACCTTTAACAAGTTTTGTGATAACATGGGGATTACACATCAAACTTCTGTTGCTTACACCCCACAGCAAAATGGTGTGGTTGAAAGGAAACATAGACATCTCTTAAATGTGGCAAGATGTCTTATGTTTCAGGGGGGAATACCCTTAAGATTTTGGACTGAATGTGTGCTAACTGCTACTTATCTTATTAACAGATTGCCATCTTATGTGCTAAATGGAAAATCCCCTTACCATATGATTTATAATTCCTGTCCTAATCTCTCTCATATCAGAATGTTTGGTTGTCTTTGTTTTGCTACTATTCTTAATAGTCATGATAAGCTTACCAGCAGATCTAAAAAGTGTGTTATGATGGGTTATTCTAGTTCTCAAAAAGGATACAGGCTTTATAGTCTTGATAGATGTCAATTTTTTGTGTCTAGAGATGTTAAATTCTTTGAGTCCATATTTCCTTTTAAGGAATCTATATCAAATGGTATTAAGAATAAGCATATTGAATCTGATGTCTTTCATGAAAATAACCTGTTGAACTTTTTTGATCTAAATAACCCTGAGCTTCCTAATGATGATGAGAGAGTTGTATCTAGACATAATAGTGACCATGAGTCACAAAGTGAAGGTAGCCTCTCTGCAAATCTAGGTGACAATGTGCACACTGGTGATTCTCCAACTGGATCACCCAGTGATGACATTGATGCCAGTTTGCATGAAGTTGAGGCAGCCACACTTGCTGAAAAATCTATTTTTGAAGGAAATGTTGATGCCAACATAAATGCTCAGGGTACTCAAACCTTAAGAAGATCTTCTAGAACTTCTGTTTTTCCCACAAATTATAATGACTTTGTTGTTAAAACTAATGTCAAATATGGGATTGAAAAATATGTTGGGTACTCTAGATTAAATGGTGAAAACTTATGTTTTGTCACACAACTGAATAAGAACTGTGAACCCAAGTCCTTCTTTGAAGCATCTCAAAACCCCTTATGGGTTGATGCTATGAACTTAGAGATTGCTGCCTTACTTGAAAATGACACTTGGGATGTTGTTGAATTACCCATAGGCAGAAAAGCCTTGAACTCCAAATGGCTGTGGAAACTTAAATATAAATCTAATGGGGAAATTGAGAGGTACAAGGCTAGACTTGTTGCCATGGGCCGTGCTCAAAGGGAAGGGGTTGATTATGAGGAAACATTCTCACCTGTTGTTAAAATGGTTAATGTGAGATGTGTGCTTAATATTGCTGTTGTGAATTCCTGGCCCATTTTTCAACTTGATGTTAATAATGCTTTTTTATATGGTGAGCTAGATGAATCTGTATACATGAGACCACCTCAATGTTTTTATGTTGGTGGTAAGAACCTTGTTTGCAAACTTAAAAAATCTATATATGGCCTTAAACAGGCCCCTAGACAATGGAATGCTAAACTCACCTCTGTGCTTATTGAAAATGGATTTAGTCAAAGTAAATATGATTACTCTTTGTATACTAAATCTGATAATGGTGTGTTTCTTGCTCTCCTTGTTTATGTTGATGATATAATTGTGACTGGAAATAATCTTGGTGAAATTGAGAAGTTTAAAATGTTTTTGAAAAGTAAATTCAAGATAAAGGATTTGGGATAGCTTAAATACTTCCTTGGTATAGAAGTGGTTGATTCTGATAATGGAATTTTCCTGAATCAAAGGAAATATGTGCTTGATTTGTTGTCTGAATATGGTATGCTTGCCTCTAAACCCTCCATGACACCCTTAATGGCTAAACTTTCTATATCTAATCTTCCCACTGCTACTGATCCTGCTCTTTTGAATATTGTTGATTATCAAAAGCTTATGGGAAAGCTTATATATTTAACCAATACCAAACCTGATATATCCTATGTTGTGCACTGTCTTAGTCAATTCATGCATTCTCCTTTAACATCTCACCTTAAAATTGCTTTTAAAATTCTGAGATACCTTAAAGGATCACCTGGTCTTGGCATTCATATTGCTAAGGATACTGGTGTGTCTCTTAAAGGATACTCAGATGCTGATTGGGCCAAGTGCATTATCACTAGGAAGTCTGTTACTGGTTATTGTGTTTTTATAAATGAGAACCTCATTTCTTGGAAGAGTAAGAAACAAAATACTCTCTCCAAATCTTTTGCTGAGGCTGAGTATAGAGCGCTAGCTTCTTTAACCAGTGAGATCATTTGGATTTTGAAAATACTTAAGGATTTGCAATGTATAAATCTTTTGCCTGTAGATCTGCACTGTGACAGTAATTCAGCTATCAAAATAGCCGCTAACCCTGTATTTAATGAGAGGACTAAACACCTTGAGATTGATCTCCATTTTGTGAGAGAAAAAAAAAATCCTAAATGGTGTTGTTAGAACTGTCAAAGTAGATTCAACAAATCAAATTGCTGATATCTTTACCAACGGGTTAGACATTTCTCAGCATCATTGTCTTGTAGAAAAACTTGGAATGATTGACCTCTTTGGAATATCGGATTAAGGGGGGATGTTAAAATATATAACCCGATATCCCTCTTGGTTTGTTTGTTGTTTTATGTTTCAGGTTTGGACCAAGCCCAAGATCTCTCTCAAGCCCAATTATTCAAGCTTCAAGCCCATGAGCAAAAGTCTAACTCTCAAGCCCTGCGCTCCTCATATGACCGTTTGAAAGACCCGAGTATATAAGCAGTTCCTATCTCATCTTCTAGGGTTGGACGAGTGTGTTGGAAGTTTGTGAGCCGCTCCCAAATATCTATCTCTCATTTCGTATGGATCTTGAGACTTTGTCTCAAGATCAAATCTATCCTTTATTATTGTTCTTATATCTTGTAAAACTATTATCAAGTTAGATAATAGGATCATACCAGATTAGCTGTGGTGATCTTTTTATGTTTCTTATTATTCCGCTGTTGAACTTTGATTTGTTTAAGTTATATAAAAGTGTTTTGTTTCTGCATATCATGATTTTCTACACATATGTCGCGTGCATAATGGGAATAGGTGATGGATTTTGCACTCATGCCATGAGTGCATCCCTCGTGGTTGGATATGGTCAGTGTTTGTATCTTTCGGGTTAATAAGACGAATGTGGTAACTGTTGTTGCTTTACTCCTTTAACATCAAACGAGATCTTATTTGTGTTCTCTTGTCCACGAGTTTTGGATGTAAACTATAGTGTTTTTTTTTTCCGGTTTTAAAAAAAGAATGGTTTGTTTATGAGAAAATTTCAATGATTTAAAGTGTATGATCTGGGTTCCTAATATTATAGCATAAGGTCGTAGTTTGTGTGTGTGTTTCTACTCCGTTTGTCATGTTTGCAGTCCGGATGTTCATGTGATTGTCGAACTTTATGTCAATTTCGGTGAGACCCTTTTTGCAAAAAGTTCATGTTTAAGTAAGAACTAAAATAGCTCTATTCAAAATTCTACACACAATATATTCTTATAAAGTTATAATATAAACCATCAAACAATTTGGTTAGAAATTATGTCATTACATGATAAGGAAAACAAGTGGACGATTTCATGGAACATAAATGAGGCGAAGTTTTCTACCGGTATCATATTACATATTATTCATGTTGCGTCGCGTGAGCAAGTAGACATTTCGTATAGCGATAACAAGTTGCCATAAGAATTGAAATGATAGTGTGTTCAAGTCCCATTGGATCCAAAGTGATTGTGAGTTTGCTATTAAAAAAAATGGCAAATAACAAAAAAATGCATTAAACTTGACACGTTTTATGATTGTGTGTAGCCAACTATTTTTTTTCTTATTGTGTGTACTGAACTTTGAAAATTCGATTATTGTGTGTATTTTGAGACCATTTTACCCTTAATTTTTTCAAATTTTGAAGGGTAAAATGGTCATTTTACATGACAGAATAGTCACAAAATACACATAATGATCGAAATTTGAAAGTTCAGTACATACAATAAGAAAAAAAATAGTTAGCTACACACAATCACATAAAGTGTCAAGTTCGATGCATTTTTTTATCATTTGCCCTAAAAAAAACTATACACGTTGCTACTTGCTACAACTTTCAATTGGCATCGTTACTTCATATAATCTACACCATTTGCTAAACAACATAGCAACCATGTGTTTCAAACTTAAGTGTCCTATGATGTGAAATGAATTGTTAAATGTGTTCAACATAATATGTATTCTTTGGGTATGTTTGGCGCAATGGGCTGAGGCTAATGCTAGGGCTGGAGCTTGGACTTGGACTTGGACCGGGCTGGGGCTAGGGCTTTTATAATAAGCCGAAGTTGAAATTTGTATTTTTGTAAACTTGTTTTGCAAATGGGCTGGTGCTGAGGCTTATTATTGCAAAATTACTAAAAAAGATATAATAAATGAGTTTTATGATATATGTTAGATATTTTTGTGGGTAAATATGTAATTTATAGTTCATAAGCCCGCATGACAAACGAGACTTATTTTATAAGTCGGCTTATTTTAGAAGCCCAAGCCCCCATAAGGTTCCAAAGAAGACAAGAAAGCATAAACAAACGCAACAATAAATATTGGTACTAGGGCTGAGCTTTTCCGACCGACTAACGACACCCGACCGCCACCCACCACCGCTCGACACCGACTGACACTAACCGATCTACACTCGGGTCGGGAGTCGGCCTAATTTTTCCGGCTAGTCAGGATCGGGATCGGGATTACCCGACAAAACACAAAGTCGACCACTGTCCCGACCGCCACCCGACACTGCCCGACACCGACCGACACTAACCGATCTACACTCGGGTCGGGAGTCGGTTTGATTTTTCCGGCTAGTCGGGATCGGGATAAATCAGGATCGGGACAGGATGGGTCGGGATCGTCCCAATGCTCAGCCCTAATTGGTACAATCTATAAATTAGATGTTTGTATATTGTATCCCACATGGCTTGATAGAAGCCAATGGCCAATAGAAGGATCCTTTTAAAATCGGAAGCCATATACTTAACGAATATTATACATATTCTTGGTATGAAACTTCATACTTTTGTTCTCATTACTAGTTTTAATATTTTGTTACTTTTTTTTTTAAGTGACTTAACAGATTTTTATTTGATGATAATTTGTTGGTAACTTTCAATAAAGATAAGAAGGTATTAAAATGTGTTTCTAAAAAAAGTAAAATTTGTTTGTGTGAGTTAAAGATCTAAATAAAGTACTGTAAGATTTGGGGATAACCAGTAGATTACTTTTCAAACTAAGGCCGCTCCCAGTAAGGGCACTCAATCCTCATCATTTTCTCTGCCAAGTCAGCTTTCTCTCTCCAGCGACCTTCAAGCGATTGGGTGCCCCATGGCGACCATGATCCATTTTTTTTATTAAAAAAAAACATTTTTAACACAAACTAAAATTCCATTAATAATTAAAATGTTACATAATAATTCTAATAAAATAAAAACATTACGAAACTTATTAAAACATTACAACACTTATTAAAAACTAATAATCTAGGTTGTGGCGTGCCTTGATCGAATCTTTGATTTCCTGCATTTTTTGTCGTTGTAGTGAAGGCAAAGATGGGTCGATTGGCGTGCAATAGAATATGATGTCTTTTTCATATTTCTTTTGTCGCTCAAATTCAAAATTTTCTTGTTATAGTGCCAATCTTTTGTCTTCCGTTTCTGCTTTCTTTTGCTCCAGCTCCAACTCCTTTTGCCTTTGATCTAGCTCTTTCTTCTTCAAGTCGTAGTATCCGTCTGCCAGCTCTTCTTCTTTCCAAATGCCATGGACTTAATGCTTTTTCATTTCTCGGCAACACCTTCCATATAGCTAGCTTTGGAACACTCCGAAGATTTCTTCTTATTCTTCTTAGCGGTATCAGGACCAATTGGTCGCTCAGGCACAGGCACATCCGAGTCGGTTTAAGAAGTCCTTGCTTTTTTCCGACTCTCATCTTGGCTTAAAAAAGCCAGCATCTCATTATCCTTCCAAACCTAATGGTCCCTCAAAATTTCCCAGCAATGCTCCAATACAAACGCATGATTACGCACTATTTGGTATTCATCACACGCTCGTCTATAAACAGTGAGGTCATTCTCACCACTTCGGTAATTCTTATAAGCATTGTTGTAATTGGCACAAAATTGACCAACTCTAGGACGAATCCTATTTTTCCACTTGGTAATGATCGAGTTATATGTTCTTTCTGCACCAACCTCCTTTTCAAAGTAAGCAATGACTTTCTGCCAAAATCCCTTAGCATTTTGGTTGTTTCCCGTTATACTATCCTTGGATACATCACACCAAGCATTGCACAACGCGATCTCTTCTTCGCGTGTCCAAAGTGATGAATCATTCTTGGTTTCTTTCTCGACAACCTTCTTCTTCGCCTTTGTAGCTCGTTTCTTCGGTTTGACCGGTGACGTATCTTCCGAAATAGTCTTGTCGTCATCATTCGTAACCGAATCGTGATACGATCCATGAGCCGAACCTTGACCCGAACCGTGATACTCTTGAGTCGGATAACCCGAACCGGTTCCAACATAAAAATCATGATTGGTGTATAATTGTTCTTCGAAATCAAAAGCATCAAGATTGATATGGTTAACCGGAGAATAATGTTGATAATTTTAATATGAAGACGATGATGAATCCATTGTTGGACGATACACCGATTCGGGTGAGCCATACATAGATTGTTGGCTTTGATAGGAGTGGCTTTGTTGTTGTTGTTGGATGTTTTGATACGGTGGAACAAATGGAAGATTTATAGGATGGTTTATAAAAAATTTATTGTTAGTTTGTTGTTGTGGAGGTTGTTGCGATTGATAATCAAAAGTAGCGGGTCGGAAATTGACGGTTGGTGAGACACCGGTTAACTGGAAATTCGGATCCGGTGTTAATTGCGGGATGTTTTGTGCCAATCGGGATTTTCGGCCTTTTTGTTGTGGTGTTATCTTAGACATTTTTATAGAGATGATTATGAGATTTTTGATAGAGAGGATTGTGAGATTTGTGAATTTAAGTGTGTAAATATGTTGTGCATTTATAGGGTAGTTTAGTAGATTTTTTTATTTTTTTATTTTTTATTTTTTTTTATTTTTATTTTTTTAACCTACAAACGGTCATTTTTTAACTTTTATAACGTTTGAATTTTTTTTTGAAACGTTACTTTTGCAAAGGTAATATTTTCCAAACTCACTTTTCCAAACGTTACTTTTGTCCAAAACATTCGATCAGGAGGACGACCAAGATGATTAAAAGGTGGAGGACAATCGACTGCCCACAGAAGGGCGATCGATGGTGATTCGATCGTGGGAGTCGATCGCCTCACCTTACTGAACCAGCCTAATAGATTTTATTTAATGCGAATCGATAACGATTTGATCGAAGAGATACTAGCACAACTTGGTTGAGTAAATTCCGACACTAACATGTTTTAAACAAAATTTATGTCATTGTTTTAGTATTTAAAAGAGTAAATTGCAAAAATCGTCCTTTTGGTTAAGCCAAATTGCATATTTAGTCCTTGGGGTTCATTAAGTGCAAAAATAGTCCGTATTTGACACTGTTTCGTCCACTTTTGGTCCCCCGAAACTAACACCGTTAGTTTCTGCTCATTATCTTTAAAACAAGAGGGTATTTTTGTCTTTCTCATTAAATTAACCCCACACCCCAATCCCAATCTTAATAATATATACTTAGAACGTTTTATCTCCCCCAAATCACCACATCCCCAAATCACTGATTCCCAAAACCCTAATTCTTCATCCCTGAAATTGAAACCCATTCCACTTTTCGTCCTTGTAGATACTAACGATTGTTAGAAATATAAATGAACCTTCACCACCAAATTTAATCTTTAGAAAGGATGGCGTATCATTTGATCCAAACACATCATATGGTAAATTGCAGAACCTTTTTGAATTGAAATAATCACTTATTTGATACTAAGTTATTAGCTCATTGATTTTTTATTTCATTATGATACAGGTGGTTCCAAGTCCATAATTTCTTTGAAATTGAATCATGGTGGACACTTCACAGACCCGCCAAACAGGAAGTATACTTCAAGTAACATATCATACCTTGATCACATTGATGTGGATCACCTTAATGTTGAGGGAATAAATACAATTATGGTGCAACTAGGTTATGATTCTAAAGAAATTATGTATTATTACTTTAGGATGCCTAAGAAAGGTTTAGATGATGGTTTAAGGTATGTGAGTTGTGATGATGGTTTAGTTAGGTTGATAAAAGTAGTGTAAACAAATAAGGAAATAGAATGGTTTGTTGAGCATTGGGTTACAACTGTTGAGATTAAGGACTTAGGTTTTGATGTGAATGTGGAAGACTTAGACTTAGGCTTTGATGAGGTAGATGTGAATGATGAATACTTAGGCTTTGATGAGGTAGATGTGAATATGGAAGACAGAGAAGATATTGTAGATGATGAGCATACCATTGATGAGGTAGAAGTGAACATGGAGGATTTTAGCAGATATGATGATAGGGAAAACTATGTTGACCCAAGTGGAAAACCTCATTTTGAAGTCACAGAAGAAGCTTTACATGTTGTGGACTATGATTCATTTGATAGTGATGTAGGTGATGGTGATGATACTGCAAGTATTAGAAGGAGGAACCTTAGGAAAGTTAAAAAAAAAATAGGTGGTGGATCAACTGGTAGTGTCAACTGCTTGTTTGTTGGACAAGAATTTGCTAACAGGGAAGAAGTTAAGGATATGATTAAGGCACACGCAGTTGAAACAAGAAGAAAGATTCAGATAGTGAAGAATGATTTTGAAAGGGTACAAGGAAAGTGTAGAGGCATTGTGCCATGTGATAAAGGGAATCTAGCTGTTGGTGGGTCACAAGGGAATATGTGTAAGGGTAAAGGTAAGACAACAAATGCTGGGTCAAAAAGGGAAAAAACAAATGAAGGGTAAAGATGTAAATGTACATGATAAGGACAAAAGTGTGTGTCCCTGGAATGTGTATATCTCCCCTAGTAATTGTGGAAAGTGGGTGGTAAAGACATTTAATAATGACCACAAATGCCTCCAATCTAGAGAGATAAAGGCATGTACAACATCTTTCCTTGCAAAACATGTTGAAAATTTGATTTCTCTCAACCCTGAAATACCAACAACAACAATCCAAGAGTAGATGCAGTCCAAGTTTCAGGTAGGTGTTTCTAAAACCAAAGCTTTCAGAGCTAAGTATAAGGCAGAAGTTAATTTAAGGGGTGATGCTCAGGGTCAATATGCTTTATTGAGAGATTATCTTTGAGCAGTTAATGAAGTCTAACCCAAACACAACAGTGAAGATAGATGTTTACAGGGCTCATAATCCAAATGACCTGAAAGAAGGTTTAAAAGGATATATATCTGTTTGGGTCCATTAAAGAAGGATTTAGAGCTTACGGGAGAAATACGCTAGGGTTGGATGGTGCCTTTATGAAAGGTCAACATCACGGACAACTGATAACACTTTGTGAGTGTGGATGCTAATAATGGAATCTTCCCTGTAGCATATGGAATTGTTGAATCAGAATCCAGAGATTCATGGGAATGGTTCTTGTCATATCTTGGGGATGATTTGGATTTGCTTAGCAATTCCAACTTCACCTTTATTAATGATAGACAAAAGGTATGTACTTCACCCTTTTTTCAATTTTATACTTGTAAGTTCACCTTTGTTAATGATTCCATTTTTTTATAGGGTCTGTTACCAGCTATACATAACCTATTTCCTGCTGCTGAACACAGGTATTGTGTAAGGCATATTAATGATAACATGAATTTGATTTGGAAAGGAGGAGTATACAAAGATAGGTTGTGGAAGTGTGCCACGGCAACAACTGTGGTAAAGTTTGAGAGAGCAATGGATGAACTTAAGGGATACAATAGGCAGGCACATGAGTGGTTGAGGAAAATACGTCCTAAGCATTGGAGCAGAAGCCACTTTTCAGGTAACCAATTATGACCTAAATTACTTCTTTTTAGTTCATTATTAATATGCTTAACTATTTGAACATACTTATGACAGGAAGGGCACACTGTGATTTATTGATCAACAATATTTGTGAGGTTTTTAATAGACAGGTGATAGATGCTAGGGATAGTCCTATTTATACTACACTAGAATATGTTAGGGAATATATAATGAAAAGAATTGTGTTGGTTCAGAAGGTGATTGAAAAAAGTGAGGGTCCATTAACACCAAGTGTGACCAAGCTTTTCAAAGTTATAATGGAACAAGCATCACAATACACAGTTCAATGGAATGGAGCTGAACTATTTGAAGTTAAGGGTCCTTGGAGTGATAAGTGTGTGGTCAGTCTAAATCTTAGGCATTGTGCTTGTAGGAAATGGGAAATATCTGGAATCCCATGTAAGCATGCAGTTGCTTGCATCTTTAACATGGCAGATAATGGTATGGAAGTTCCTATCCCTGCGGATTGGGTTTATGAGTCATATAGGTTAGATACATGGAGGAATGTATACTCTCATAAGGTCAACCCAGTCCATGGTTTACAGTTTTGGGAGAAGTCACAATTTAACCAAACAAAACTGATTCCACCTTATATTCCACCACAGATAGGTAGACCAGGAAAAAAGAGAAAGAAGAGTGTAGGTGAGATGGCTGAAATGGTAAAAGAGGGCAAGTTAACTAGGAAAGTTGGAATTGTGACTTGTGATAACTGTGGGCAACAGGGTCATAACAAAAGAAGCTGTAAGGAACCAAATACATGGAAAGATCCATTTTATACTTCTCCAAACTCATCTGCAACTGCTGAACAAGCACCAACTGGTCACCAAGGAGCATTTGCATCTGCACCAAATGCACCAAGGCAGCCATCTACATTTGCACCAAAGGCACCAAGGCAGCCATCTGCAGCAAAGGCATTTGCATCTGCAGCAAAGGCATTTGCATCTGCAGCAAAGGCATCTGCAGTAAAAGCACAAAGGAAAAGCCCAAGGAAGACATATGCAAGTCAATCCAAGACAACTGCAGGTCCAAATAAAGGAACTAAAACTGCATCCAGGACCATAAAATAGATTTGGTGTTTTCTTATGGTTATGTGACTAGTATGGTTATGTATTACTAATCTTATGACAATATGCTTATGTATTAGTACTCTTAAGACGCTATGGGCACAATTGTGATGCAAATTTTTATTTTAGCAAGTTGAAAAACTTGTTTAATGTATGGCAAATGTTGCCCTTTCTAGCAGATGTGTTCTTTTGTTTTTACAATTATTGAACTTGTGTTGTTTTGTTATGCAAATGCTACCAAGGCATTTGTAGATGCCAATGTGAATGATCAAACTTGCAGCCATCAAAGGCATTTGTAGATGCCCATACTTGCAGCCATCAAAGGAACCAAGGATGCCAAGGTTGCCAAAGTGTATTTGTATGCATCCAAGGCATTTGTGTAACACCCCCAAATCTCGGTACAGCGGAAGACTTAATCAAGTTTTCGGGGCGTTACTATTGGATTGGTATCGCACACAAGTATAGCAAAAAGATAGTCATTTAACATTCAAAACCAATCCCAAATTTAGTTATTTAAAACATTTAATCCAAAAGAGTAAATATTAGGCCCAACATGGTTTATTCAAATAGGTCTCCAAAGTTTATCAGAGTCAGAAATAATCCGCCTTCTTGCCAAGCTTCCACCGATCACGTATTCCAAACATCTCTCAAATACCTGAGAAATCATGCTAAAAGGTCAGCTTACGCTGGTGAGTTCATAGGTTTAAGTTCAACAAAATCATAGTGGACCTGTAAGAGTTGATTTGCTATGCCAGATGATGAGTGTCTAAATACTCATCATTTTTGTACAAAATAAACTGCAAAATCATCTGAAAACACTCGAAACACATCAAAATGATCAAAATATCACAAATCGTTGTTTTATGTGTTTTAAATGCAAAATATCAAAATCGGATGAAAAACATATCAAATTTGCAAAATTGCGTTTGATCCCCAAGTTTCAAAAGTTGTCAAAAACAGTCCCTGAGCACATAATTTCAAAAGCAAAGTCACCAAAGGTCCTTTTAAAATCAAAAGTTGTCAAATTTAGTCCTTTGGTGAAAAATATAAAAAGTTTGAGAAAATTACAAGTTTAGTCCTTCAACTTTGAAAATTGGCAGAAATGGCCCCTGAAAAATGGCAAAATGGCAAGTTTGGTCCTTATACTTTTGAAGGTTGTCACTTTTAGTCCTTGGAAGAAACTTTGCAAGATTGGCAGCAATGGTCCCTTGATTTTCAGGATTTACACATTAAGTCCCTATAGTTATTAACCCTTTCACCCATTTTGGACCCTTGCACCCACCTTGGACCCCTGTCAAATTGAATTGTGAACCACCCCTTCTATTATTACCCTCTGGTCAATCCTGGTCAAATCCAACTTGGCGCCAAAGTCCACCCCTTCCAACTGCTGCCTGCAAACTCAGCTACACCCCATCCCCCCTCCTCCATTCCACTCCACCATGTCCCCCCACCTCCAACTAACATCCAAACTTCATTTAATGCTCCCCTAACCTCCTCACTCAACCTAGCTGTCAAATACACCAAATTGGTGCCAAAATCAGTTTGAAGGGTCAAGATCATTCTAAGCAATCCAATGGTCAAGAATTTGGTGGGATTTGATCAGAATAGAGAGAAATACTTTGGGTATAAGAAGGAAGCAAGAGAGAGAGAGAGCAAAAGGGAGTCTTGTAGTTTTTAAATTTTTCTTAATGTCGTTTTTAATGTAAAATTTTAGTTAAGCTCAAAAATCTGTAATCTTTTGTTATAATGTACTCATTTTAAGTTCTTGTATCAATATAAATCATCTTCAAGTGTCAATTTAAGTTAAATTACTATTTTGCTTAGTTAAGCTTACTGTGCAATCCTTAGTTTTCATTTAAGCTTATTGTTTTTTTTATTTTCAGTAGTTTTTAAAATGTTTTCTTAAGTTTTCATTGTATTCTCCAGTTCTTGTATCCAATTTCAGTTTCAATAAAAAGTTCAAAGTTTTCATCTTTTATCTTGCAAATCTACTTTAAGTGATCAATAAGCTTTATCTGAATAATGGAGTAGGTTCATTTAAGTTTTTTATAGCTTTTGTGAGCTTATCTTGCACCATCATATTCTTTTCGTTCACAAAATTGTTCGGTCAACAAAAGTCAACTCGTGCTCATAATTGGTTCAGAGATGGTTATGGTTTGATTAGATGATGGATATGGGTTGAATAGGTTAGGATTAGTGGTTCTTATTCTGGTTTGCAAGCCATTGTGGCTATGGATCTCTTGTAAGTGCTAGTTTTCATTTCATATTTAGCTTATAAGTAGTAGCAGTTAGCTTATTGTTTAGATATGTTATTGTATTGATGTTTGCTGTCTCATTAGCTCTAATTTAGTATTTTGAATCTGTTTTAGTGATTTGCATAAGTTGTTTTGGTATTAAAGCTTGATTAGAGTACATTTTACATCATAAAGGGGTGTTTGGTTAGCCCACTAAAACTGTTTTCAGAGGTTTCTTGGTAAAAGATTTTTGTTGCATTTATCTCTAATATCATCAATAATATTGCTTCAACAAGAATTTGCACAAGTTTTTCTCTAAAAGTCAAAATGATCTAGTAACTGCTCTTGATTGCTTACTGTTGGAATCAGTTAACCCAAAACAACTCAAATAGGTTTAAAACTTGTTAAGTTTGCTTGATATAGTAGCATTACATCATATTTCATCAAGATCGGTCCTAAATTTGCATTGGAATTCCACTTAAGTCAAACCTTCAAACCGATTAAAAAGTCGAACATGTGTCGAAAGATGAATTATGCGAAACTTGCGACACGCACGAGCTTCAATAAGGCTTTGTAGGGTCGATTTTTGGCTTAGGTATAGTCCACTAGGTGGTCTTTAAGACTCATTATCTGTTTTTGGCTAAAGATCTCTGGATAAGCTAGTGCATAAGCTCAAAGTTGGTACCTGTTCACTGTATGCTGTTCCAAATCAGTTAACTCATTTTCTTGTCAAACTGCATATCAGAGGTTCAAGCTTGTTGTTACTTGATCCATTTTAGTTGTTTTAGCTTATTAGAGCTCCATTATCAGTTTGGTAGCTTTTGGATTCCATTTGCTTAATCAAGTGCTTATTTCAATAAACATTTCCACATCAGTTCCATTTTTCCACACACAAGCACCTGTTTTTCCATTTTTCTTATATTCCTAATACTATTTTAAACTTTTCCTGAAATTTTCAGATTTTTCTAAGTTGATTTGCTATTTTTCTTAATTTAAAGTAGTTTTTAAGCATTTTTAAATAGCTTTTAATACAAAAAATTAAGAAAAGGTTCAAAAAAATAATTTTTCAATTTTCTTAAGTTTAGATAAATATAAAAAGCCAAAAAAGTAATTTTCCAGATTTTTCATAGTTTATTTTGTAATTTTTAGTAATTTAATTAGTTTTTAATAGTTTTTAATTCCAAAAAAATAGAAAAATAATCAGAAAATTACAAAAATAGTTTTGAAAATTCTATTTTGATATTTTAGATTTTTCTAAGCCTTAATTTTATTTTTCTAGCTTTATTTCCTATTTTCTTGTATTTTAGGTAATTATTAAATAGTTAAAAATAGTTTTAATTAATAATAATTAGATAATTAGTCATAAAATAATTTTCTTTTCTAAATATTTTCTTTTATCATTAGGATTGTAAAAATATCATTTTCATATTTTTAGGGTTAATATTGATTAAGTTTCACGTTTTTATTTGTACGTCGCGTAGATTTTAATTTCAGTTTTATAAAAACATAAAAACAAAAACATCATTTTAATTATAGTGATAGCGTTTATTTAATAGATTTTATCTTTTTAATTTTCTTTAATTTGTATTTAAGCCGTTTTAATTTGTTGGCTTTTCATGTAGTTATAATAATCCAAATTCTCCTTTTCTGTTCAAATTTCCCGATCACTAAACGTTTGATAATCCATTGCACAACTCGCTGGGACATAACGACCCGGGGAAACACTATACTCCTCAGATCTTCATTGCATTCGTGCTGAAGCAGTTTTAAGCTTGTTACGGTCTGCCATTCACAAGTGGCGGGCTTTAGTGATTTAGCTTGACTGTTTGGCACGCATCACCAGACCTAGATAGAATAATACCGTTTGCACACACCGATCCTACCCGGATCACCAACCATATAATCACATCCCGTATCCAGGGATTACTCGGGCCCCGCGACTCTAGTCCAAAGACTGTCGTGGCAACCTCTAGAAACAGTCTCCAACCTCGGACTAGGTCGGTAGAAGTCTATTCTTAGCTAGGCAGCGGTTAAACCTAGACTAAGGCAACGACTACCGCACATCTATCCAGACGGTCAAGCATATAAGCAAATCCAAATAGTTTTAACGGTCCAAAAGCAGTAGCATGATTCTCACCCCAATATAGTTAAAACGTAGATAAAAGTGGGGCTATGAAACTCACCTCAAGCAATCAGCGCAAATAAACACTAGCGAAGATAACGGTATCACGGCACAACAACTATCGACTCGGCACAACCTATTAATGTAGACCAACTTTAATATATATATTCCTCAAAATCAACGTTATCTACCCCAATATATTCCATTTCTTTATTTCCAAAAACGTCTCGTTTCACCATTTAATCCTAGTGTTTGGTATCCTCATGTGGGTGTATCGACTCAATATGATGCTATGAATGCAAACCCATATATAACTCAATGCAACACAATGAGACCTCTAAACTATAAGCTCCATAGTTCAATAAGTTTCGGAATAAATAGTAGACCTTATCGAATTCGTCAACTCGATAAACTCATTTATTTACTCGTGTCGCTTATTATCCCATAAATCAATCGTATCCTAAAGAGTCATAAGGATAATTCACCCATTAATAAGGTTACCCAACGTACCTAGCGGGCTCTTATTAGATTCGTCAACCTAATAAGTCCGCTACCCACGTGGATCAACACTATTAACGTTAGGTTATCCGTAACCCATGCACATAACGTAAGTAAATAAATACTTAAACTAATATTAAATGTCCACAATTGACATTTATCGATAAACGTGTACTCGAAACATTAATTACTTATTTATTATAAAACATTTCCAATTTAGTCGTTAGTTTCCATTAAAAATAGTAAATAAGAAGATAAAACTTGTTATCAACATTTTTGGTACAAAAGCCCATTTATTATTTATATTTCATAGTTTATTAGCATTTTCAAGTTTATATATATATTTTGTCAAATTTCAATATTAATCTCATATCGTTATTCGTTTCGAGTCCACAAGCACGAGTCATAACTTCTCGGCTTTTAATCAATCATCGTTATTCGTTTCGAGTCCACAAGCATGAGTCATAACTTCTCGGCTTTTAATCAATCAATAGTCCAAATTATACTAAAGTCCATGTTACGGCTTTGTCGGAGTCAACTATTTACTAAAACGTCAAAGTAACGCCAACGTAGCTCAAAGTCAACAATATATATATCAAGTCCAATGTAAAAGTCATAATATCACAATTCAATTCCAAACTAACTCAAAACAAACTCGCCAACCAATTAATCAACCAAAATATACCCGAAACTAATGTTGTGACCCTAATGGTCATGACACGGTCTCGGTTAAGACCACGTGAACCAAACAAGTTCTAGAAGCTTTTCGGCTCCACGCGTCTCATTCAAACCTCAACTACATCAACCAACAAGCTACCAAATCGACCCGACCCGGACCCGTGGCCCAAGTGGGTCACGTACGCAAGCCAAGGGCCACGTACTTGCCCTATGTGGCTCGTACACCATTCCACACCAATCAAACATCACCCAAATTCATTCCACAACATCCAAATCCAATCATTCAAGCTCCAAACACTAACCAAACACAAAACCCATCATCTATTCTAACCAAAAATATAAAACTAAACCTAAAATGCATAAACCCATCAAATTGATACACCACACATTTACCAAACATTAATTACTTGTTTATTTAGACATTAATTAAACTTAATTCCATGTTTCACCCAAAATCCCCAAATTTGGACATAGGGTCGAAACCCTAATAGCCCATACGTGGCTTTTTATTGCCCAAACAAGCTCTAATCTTGTTCCATTTACCTTATTCAAGCACCAATTGCAAAACTAGATGAAAACCCTAAAAGTACGAATCTTAATCTTTAAATTTGAGGGTGTTAATGAAGGTTTTAGTATGAGTATTATATGGATGGAAAGAGGATGAAAAGATCTTTGATTTGGTGGTGGAGGTGTAGCACCACTCGCCGGAAAATGGCCGGAATGTGGCCGGAAGGTGGCGGCGGCCAAAGTGGTGGTGGTGGCTAGGGTTTTATTTCTTGAAGAGAGAGAGTAGAGAGAGAAAGAGTGGTTTGTGTGTGTTTTTAGTGAGAGAAAGAGCTAGCACAAATGAGGGTGAGGGGGCCTTTTATACTTGGACAAAAAGGAATCAAAAATTATTATTTTGGGTGGAGGGGGTGCCGGCCATAGGGGAAATGGGGGGTCGGAGTTGTAATTTTTCATAACTGTTGGGATATAGAAAGTCAAAGTGCTGAAGAATTAAAGTACTGAAGAGTCAAAGTGCTGAAGAAGTCAAAGTATTGCTCGTTCATCAAAGTACTGCATGATTAAAGGACTATTATGCAAAAGCGTTAAGGATTATCTTGTAATTCTAGAATGTTCTAAGATTAGTTTAGTATTACTTGTCGTACAAGGTTTGTAATTGTAAACCGACTAGGGTTATCCTTAAGCCTATAAAAGGACCCCTAGGTTGGCATTAGAGAATACGTGTTTTTAGAGTTTTTAGAGAGTACGACTGAATACGTTTTAGAGAGTACGATATTAGACTTTTAGAGTTGTTAAAGAATCTGTAACAAGCAGGTTCTAAGTATTAATAAAATCGTTAAAGTTAAAAGTTAATTCTTCTTAGCTTTGTTAAGTAAATTTCTCATACTTAATAGAGTTTGTTCAGTGTTTCATTGTTAGTAACTTAGGATTTATCCGAGGTTATTAAACCCTTAACAAGCTATATAAGTTAGTTTGGTTAGAGTACATCGATCCAACAGTAACTATCCCGTTTACCCATTCCCGAGCTCACATATTGTCCCCCGAGTGTCCCACAACGTTTATTCAACTTTCCAACATCGTTATTTACGTTTTCCCACAAGTTTTGACTATTTATTTGTCAATTTTCGAGTTACGGTCTAAAAGTTACAATATTTCTCGTTTTAGGCTTTTGTAGTGCCAAATCGAATAGTGCCTACCAAATAGAGTTAAAACTCATACGATAACTCATTCAATAGTGAAATAAATCGTAAAAACCAATAGACGATATAAAATCAAGTCATTGTTTATAAAAATAGTGATAAAGGCAAAAGCTCGGTTTAGTTTAACGTAATGCGGTTACCTAAAATAGACTCCCTAAATTGCCAGTTGTCCCAGCCTCAGAAGAAACCCGTCCCGGGTTTCACTCTGAGTTGCTTGTTGTCTTGAAAAGTTTAGGATACTTCCTACGGAAAACGTCCTCACGTTCCCAAGTGAACTCCGGTCCATGTCGGGAGTTCCAACGAACCTTAATAATCGGAATACGGCTATTCTTCAGCCTTTTGATCTCACGGTCCATAATCTCAATCGGTTCCTCAACAAAATTCAATTTCTCATCAATACGAATATCTCTTAAAGGCACCACTATGTTTTCCTCCGAAAGACATTTCTTAAGATTACTAACATGAAAGACATTGTGTACACTACTCGGTTCGTTGGTAGCTCCAGCGGTATGCTACGGTCCGATTCTTTCGAGTTGGAAAGGGACCAATATATCGGGATTGAGTTTTCCACGCTTTCAAAGCGAATCACTCCTTTCCAAGGAGAAACTTTCAACATAACACGATCTCCAACCTGAAATTCTAATGGTTTACGTCTCTTATCGGCATAACTCTTTTGTCTATCACGGCGGTTTGCAACCGTTACAATTTGAACTATCTTCTCAGTGGTTTCTAGGACAAGTTCGGGACATGTAAGTTGACTCTCGCCAACTTCAGCCCAACAAACAGGAGAACGACATTTTCGGCCATACAGTGCCTTAAATGGGGCGGCCTTAATGCTAGAGTGATAACTATTGCTGTAAGAAAATTCGGCCAAAGGGAGGTGTCTCTCCCAGCCTTTACCGAAATCAATAACACAGGCTCTAAGCATGTCTTCTAAATTCTGAATGGTTCTCTCGCTTTGACCATCGATTTGAGGATGGTATGCAGTACTCATATCCAAATTTGTTCCTAACGCTGTCTGTAACGATCTCCAAAAGTGAGATGTAAAACGGCTATCTCTATCGGAAATGATAGATATCGGTACTCCATGACGCGATACTACCTCCTTAAGATACAATCGAGCAAGCTTATCAAGACTATCGGTTTCACTAATAGCTAATAAATGAGCAGACTTAGTTAAACGATCAACTATTACCCAGATAGCGTCATTACCGCTAGCTGTTCTCGGTAATTTAGTGATAAAGTCCATGGTTATTCGCTCCCATTTCCATTCCAGGAGTTTGGGTTGAACTAAGAGTCTTGATGGTTTCTGATGTTCGGCCTTAACTTTAGAACAATTCAGGCACCAACTAACATACTAAGCTATATCGGCTTTCATATTAGGCCACCAGTAAAGTTTCTTAAGATCCCGACACATCTTATCGGCTCCGGGATGAATAGAGTATTTCGATTTATGCGACTCGTGCATAATCAACTCACAGATTCCACCATGAAATGGTACCCGACTACATCTTTGAAGCATAATGTTCCATCGGGCGCTTCAAAAGCCATTTTCACTTTCCACCATTCCATGAAGATTCTCATAAGGACGGTTCTCTTCCGTCAATGCCTCTGCTTGGCGGCTAAAATTTGAGATGGTAAAGGCGAAACTTGGTCATTCCTAAGGATCTAACGGTAGGGGTGGAATGTCCTCTTCGACTAAGTGCATCGGCCACAACATTAGCCTTACCGGGATGATAACGAATCTCACAATCATAATCACTAAGCAATTCCAACCAACGACGTTGTATCATGTTCGATTCCTTCCGATCTAAGATATGCTTCAAGCTCTTATGGTCGGTAAATACTACACACTTGGTTCCATACAGTAATGTCTCCAATCCTAAGAGCAAACACTCTGACACCTAACTCAAGGTCATGGGTGGTGTAGTTTTCTCATGCTTCTTAAAATGTCGGGATGCATAAGCAATCACCTTCTCTCGTTGCATCAAAACAGCACCTAAGCCTTTATGCGAGCGTCGCGATTGCGACAAAGTCTTCGCTTCCTTGAGTAAAGCTAGGATGGGCGCACTACACAACTTCTCCTTGAAGTTGGAATGCTTCTTCTTCCTTTTCTCCCCATTCATACTTAACATCCTTCTATGTTAGTTTGGTCGGTGACTTAGCTATCTTGGAAAATCCTCAATGAATCTCCTATAATAGCCTCGCTAAACCTAGAAGCCGTCGGATTCGATGGGTTCTTAGGAGCGCCCATTCCTTAATGGCCTTAATCTTAGGCGGGTCAACATGCACACTCGACTATCTATCACGTGGCATAAGAATTGCACGGACGGAATCCAAAATTCACACTTAGAGAATTTGGCATACAACTTCTCCTCTCAACAATCCTAAAATTAGCCTCAAATGCTCTTCGTGCTCCTCACTACTCTTAAAGTATATCAAGATGTAGTCTATGAATACTATCACAAACTTATCCGGTGTAAACACACTCGATTCATGAGATCCAAGAAAACCGCTGGCGCGTTGGTCAAACCAAACGACATCACTTGGAATTCATAGTGTCCATAACGAGTTCTAAACGCCGTCTTAGGGATATCCTCCTCTCGAACTCTAAGCTGGTGATAACCAGATCGTAAACCGATCTTAGAAAAGACATTAGCTCCTTGGAGTTGGTCAAATAGATCATCTACTCTAGGTAACGGATATCGGTTCTTCACTGTTAACTTATTTAATTCCCTATAATCAATACACATCCGAAACGATCCATTCTTCTTCTTCACAAACAACACTTGTGCTCCCCACGGTGACGAACATGGTCGAATGAATCCCTTCTCTGAAAATTCTGTCAACTGTTTAGACAGTTCCTCCAATTCTCTCGGAGCAAGTCGATAAGGTGCACGGGCTACGGGTGCCACACCGGGTATCAACTCTATTTGGAATTCCACTTGTCGGACAGGTGGGATCCCTGGAAGATTGTCGGGAAACACATCCGGAAATTCTCTAACGACGGGTACATCATTGAGGTGTCTTTCAGTTTTCTCCTCACTTTTCTTTTCAGAAATTCGAGCCAAGAAAAGACAACCTCCTCTATCGATGTACTTTTGGGCCTTAATACAAGAGATGATGCTCAACCGGGAAGGACTTCCACAGTCGCTCCGATCTCCTTGTATGCTTAGAACTTTTCTTCCATACGGTAAACGCACAATCTTCTCATCACAGATGATGTGTGCACCGTTCTTCGACAACCAATCCATTCCGATAATGACGTCAAAACTTCCTAAGGTAACTGGCAATAGGTTTATACTAAACGGGCGGTCTAGGAAACTTAAGGTACAACCTCGGACTATGGTGTCTATCTTCTCTCTATTCCCATTAGCTAATTCTATATCGTAACTAAACCCTAGGGTTGTTTGGGAGATTCCTAGAAAGGGCATAAAATTGGTGGATACGAAACTCATATCCGCACCAGTATCAAACAGTATGGAAGCACAACGATTATTGAGAAAGAACGTACCCGTAAATACGTTAGGTTCTGATTGTACAATAATTCGTACGACCAGGCCTTCGATGATGATCGAAGGGTATGAGGTGATATGCTTGCGCCAAACTTGTAGTCAATCGCAATAAGAAATAATAGACACTTCGTTAAGTGATTGCGCGGGGGTTGGGCCTCGCGAACCACCTCCGGCGTGTGAATAAGTATGTGATATAAGTTATGGATAATATGATGTATGTGAAATCTGCATTGAGTGAACATACCATTGAAATGACTCGTCCAACCTATTTATAGGTGATGAAAATAGCTTAGAGTGTTAGCACGTTTAGTAGATCATGGGGGCGTCCCGATTTATGGTAACCGCTAGGCTTCATCCCCACTATCTCGGACTTGGCGGGAAGCTAAGGACATAGTGGGAGCGATGGGAAGACCAAGTCAAGGTTCTTATTTGTCTTGGCATCTTCAGAGAAGACACCGAAGGGCATGGGCCTTGGTGGCGAATCCCAATTGGTAACCATGTCAATGATGAATGGTTTCGCCACCAATGACTTATAAAGAAAGACTTGGGTCTTCGTAATGCAATTCGATCGAGGCGAAGGGGTCCTTCGACCGATCGGAGGGTGCGTCATCAAGCCCCCAATCGAAAGTGATATGTACGGACAAGAAATATTGCTTACGACTCGAAATATAACGAAACCTCCCTTCGTCACAAAAATGAGCGAAGATGAAAAGTTTTGTTAATAGTGACCGCAATAAATGCATAATTAATCCTAACTACCCCTTGATCCTCGGTACTAGTAAACATCCTTTCAAAATTTAAAAGGGTTTGAAATCCGGTGAAAAGGGATAGCATGGACACGTGTAGGGTGAGATGCAACATTTGTAGGGTATATAAAATGCAAAAATAGTAAAACCCTAACAAAGTAACTCTCGCCCAAAGTTTTGCACCTACTAAAATTCCTTTCGATCAAGCCTTCGACCAAACAAGGTAAAGCGCTCCTTCTTCTTACAGTATTTCAACTATTTTTGTGTTTTTAGAAGGTGTCATGTCAACCAACAAAAATTTGTGATAAAACAACAAGGTTGCACATTAACAGGGAGGAGCTTAAAGCGTTCCTCACCGATTATCCCATTCAAAAGAACACAAAGTAATGCTACCAAGTAAAGATCAAGGAATATTTGATGCCCACGAAAATTATGTAGGCTTGTATATCCACGCTTTCACCACTTCCAATCTTAGGATACCACTGCATCCTTTAATTTTAGAATTCCTCCGATATTATGAGGTACACATTTCTAGGTTCAACCTTTTGGCCTAGCCAAGTGACAACATACATTGTTATATGTAAAGCCTATGGGTTTGAACCATCCTTGATCGTGCTTAGGGTTTTTAAATCTATACCGGGTGGAGATTGGTTAACCTTGGCCAAGAGGGTGAAAGGGATGTGCCCATATTGATAGATAGGCCTTTACGAACATAAGGAACTGGAAAGGCAAGTTCTTTTATATTCGAGACTACCATTATCCCTCCCGGATACTCGCATTGTTAAACCCGGACTTTCAATATGATGAGAAAGGTTCACCGATCCATTGCCTTATCTTGTGAGAAGAAATCCATTGTATCGCTTGGCTCGTCATCCACCGACCGCCGACCTTCCCGAGCCAATCCTGTTCATGGTGGCATTCTTTGAGAGATGGGAAGGGTCTCCATTGGTACTGAGATAATTTGTGATGGAGAAAGTATGTATTTTTAAATTAACATAAGAAACAAAAACTTATCTTCTTGATATTTATCTTATCCTTCTTTTGCAGAGATATCATTCGGGAACTTTGTTGTGGTGGAGGTGCCAAAGAGGTAAGCTTTCTTCCAAAGAATCCCAAGAAACAAGCTATGGCGTGGGCTCCCATCGGTGTCCATAAACAAAGGCGAGGTGGATGCCCATCCTGTCGAGCTCAGATCTTCGCTCCTCCACCAAAGGAACCCATAGATGTAGAAGATCGGTGGTGGAGAACATTCTTGATTCAGACGAACCGGTCTCAGAAGGACCGTTGGCCATCGTAGGACCCTCCGGCATAGGTGAGAGGGTTCGAGCGAGAAAGGTGCGAGTGCTAAGGCTATGAAATCGATTCAAAAGAAAGCTTATTCTACCTACTCCTCCTCTCGAACTACCCGTGGAAGAGTGCCGGGTAAGGCTATGGTGTTTCGGACATCGAAGGGCCCAGTGGTGATGACTTCCATGGTAAACTTCTTACAGTGAAATAAAATTAAATACCAAAGATCATATATTAATGAAACTTACTTTTGTTATAGGACTTCACGATACGAAGGAGCTTCCTTCTCCCAAGCTTGTCACCAACTTATGAGCCATGTGATCCTCAAGTGGAAGGAGGTGATGAATAACATGTCTATAGAGGCTCTGTGATCTTCATGATAAAAGCTATGTTCGCGTGGCATGTGACAACCAACTCAATGCTAGGACAAGGGAATTGCTCATGTTGTCACCAAAGCTCGAGAAGAAATGGATACTATCTTTGAGGGGAGAAGGTTAGAGATCAAAAGTATGCGGACACTGGAGAAAAAGTGTGAGGAGACCTTGGAGGATTTTGATAAGAATCCTTGGTTCAAGATCTTAGAGTGAGAATGAAAAGCTCAAAGGTCAATTGGCAACGAAGCAAGGTGAGTGCGGCAGTTAACTGTCGAAGGCTCTATGGTTGTTGGTTATAAGAGCGGATATCTGTTCTTTCATCCAAGTGTGGAGGTCTCGAGCAGGAGAGGTCAAAGTTCTTTGGACCAAGAGATCAAGCTCGAGAAAGGTAGGTGGCATGAACCTCCGTCTCAAGATCTTGAATAAGGACGGGGTGGACTGTAACAAAGTGATCCCCTACATTGTTATGGAACTTTACCATAGCGATGATGTGGGGATTTCCATTGGGAATGTGGTGAATGCTACCATTTTCATGGCAAGTGTACCACTTTGGAGGAGGTGGCGAAGACTAGGGAACCAATGGTCTTTGGAGAAAATTCCGTATTACAGGCAACTCATGAAAAGAATATGATGATGCGGTAATCATTTAAGCGCTTTAGAGTTCCTTTCCTTGCGGATGTGACGAAGGACCCATCGACCTCGATTGAGGATCTGCTAGCCAATAAGCCAAGGAAAGTCCGACCTCCTTCTCCTACAAGAGGACTCCGTCACCCAGGTTCCATCTCCGTGCTCGGTGATCCCACTCACTCCAAGGTTTAAAGAAGGCAACCATGTGGTTGTAATTTGATCCCAGTGGTATGTACCTGTTTAAAACAATTATGCGTGCTCCGTTCCGGGCTTCGTGCTGATGAAACAATTTACTTATTGCATGTTGGTAGTAGGCTCTGACCTAAGACAATAGTTTATAATGTTGGATGTTTTAAGGCTATGGCACGCTTTAGACTAGTAAAACTAGTCATAAATCTACAACGAAGCCACTAGGGCTCGAATTTTGCCATGTGTGATTCTTCTCTTTTACTTTTACTTGCGTAAAATATTTTTACAACCTAAGGCGTATGGTAGATGCATAGCCTCATTGTGTGTAGTTACTTCACCAAGAATATTAGCAATCGTATAATTTAGCTGGCGGCGGGTCGCACCACCCACTCCGACTTGATCCTTTGGGCGTGAAGGTTTGAAATACCTTAAGGCCATATAGGAAAGTTAATGTGAAGTTGAGATGGATGTTATGCATATGAGCAAGACATGTTATTTAGTCTTTGTACATCCCTTCGATATTCAAACTTATAAAGCGACTTGGTGGGCAAATCTTTGTTGTATTGAGCGAAACAAGAGATTTGAGGAAATGTGTTATTATCATAAGTGGGTAGGGAGGATTACATCATTTTAAGAAATGAATACTAGGCGCCTACCATTAATGCTTCTTTCCCAGTGAGAAGAATGCAATACATTGATTGAAAGCAAAAAAAAGACAAAAGATGTGTCCTTAGAGTTGTAAGTTTCATACGTAGAACTTCGAAGAGTAGTGCCATTCGGGTTCTATCAATAACGTCTCTCGCCAAGGTTTCTAGCTTGTAGGCTCCGTTGCCATCGCTTCC
The DNA here is from genome assembly GCA_022545495.1 of Chrysanthemum lavandulifolium. Lineage (NCBI taxonomy): Eukaryota > Viridiplantae > Streptophyta > Magnoliopsida > Asterales > Asteraceae > Chrysanthemum > Chrysanthemum lavandulifolium. The sequence goes on along the minus strand of CM040244.1, from coordinate 25,103,132 downwards.
TTAATAACGTAGGGTCCTTCCCATGTAGGTCCCGTTTACCACAGTACTCGGCTTTGCTTGCGCTATTGAGTCGGAGGACATATTCCCCAGGTTTGAAAGTCGAAGGCCTAACTCGCTTATTATAGTACCTTTCAATCTTTTGCTTGTGGATAGCCTCTCAATGGAGGCTATTTCTCTTCGTTCTTCAAGTAGGTCCAAGTTACTACGAGTCTTTCTTAGATTGTCTGCTGCTCAAGTTCATGACCCTTTACTCGCTTTCGACACTTACTCGAAGGGATGGCGACTTAGTGCCATATGTCAAGTCGAAGGCGTTTCTCCATGACTTGACTTTGTATGCGTTATATGTGCCCAGTACTTGAGGTAGTTCATCTACCCAACCGTGATGATGTATCCCACCTTCATTCTATTCCTTGTATGATGTCTCTTGGTAACTTCTACTTGACCGTTACCACGAGGATGATAAGCGAGTGAATGATTGTCGACATTCGCACCCTTGCAAAATCTTGGGAATACCCTTCTAACAAGCGCTTTTCATTATCTCGAAATGATGATGTGAGGTACTCGAACCGACGGATAATGTGTTCCACACGAATTTTTCCATGTGTCTTCCGTGATGGATGCCAAAGGCTTCGCTCAACCCACTTAGTGAAGTAATCGATGGCTACGACCAAGAACTTTACTCCTCCAGAGCAATCGGCGGAGGGCCACGATATCTATCCCCATTGGTGAAAGGCCATGCGGACGTTCTGAAGTCATATCTTGCTTTGGTAGCCTTGGGACTCTTGAGTGAATTTGGCATGCTTCGCGCTTCAATGATGTCGACAGTCTCTCGTGCATCGAAGGCCAATAATATCCGACTCTCATTACTTTGGAACAACGGAGCGAGGCCTGCGTGAAGTCCGCAGGATCCTTCATGCACTTCTTGGATGATGTTGGCGGCTTGCCTTGGCCCTACACAACGGAGCCAAGGGATAGAAAAGATCTTATGTATAAGTAATTTCCCATGATCCTGTCTTGTGGTGCTTTGATGCGCACCTTCGAGCCAACTTCGGGTCCTCCGACGGTATGCCACTTATTAGATATTCTCTAATTGGAGTCATCGATTCGAGTCTTCCTCGATATACGTCGAGACAACTCCTTTCGAGCGATGGACCTATCGCCAATACTTGACCAAAACTTCCTTTGTTAAATGAGCAAATGCCATTGATGCCGGTTGCTAAGTGCATCCGCCTTCTTGTTTTGGTTTCTTCGAACATGCTCTATGTTGTAAGATGTGAACCCTTCGAGCATTTCTTTGGCCTTATCCAGATATTGCTTGATCACAGGTTGTCTCGCCTCGTAGGAGCCTTTTATCTGGTTGGCCACTAGTTGAGAGTCAACAAAAATAGCCAAGTTTTCTACTTCCATATATGTGGCCAATCGGAGACCTGCTAACAAGGCTTCGTACTCCGCTTCATTGTTCGTAGCATCGAATTCGAAACGAAGTGCGTAAGTGTATTCCTTCCCTTTGGGATCAATGAGCATGAGACTGCACGAAACCATCGGAGTCGGAGGCTCCGTCGATATAAAGTTTCCACCCTTGATTTCCATAGCGGGCTCCTTTTCAACAACCTTTTTGTCTGTTTCGTTTGGAGGTGTTTACGCTAAAAAGTCCGCCAATATTTGCCCTTTGACCGAGCTCCCGCTTTGTATTCAATATCATGTTCTCCTAGCTCGATAGCCCATTTAGCTATCCTTCAGTTTCTCGACTTTGAAAGTATCCGCTAATTGGCTTGTCGGTAAAATACGGTTATGGGGTGAGCTTGAAAGTACCTTGAAGGCGTCTCAAAGATGAACTAAAGCCAAAATTAGCTTCTCCAATGCTAGGTAATTTAGCTCGACTCCTTGTAGTACTTTACTAACAAAGTATATAGGGTTTGCTTCTTCTCCCTTTCGCCAATAACACGGCGATGCTTTCAAAGAGGTCGCAATATACATGAACAACACTTAGCCTTTGATTGGGGTTGTAAGTGTTGGTAGAATAGCCATGAATTCCTTAAGCTTTTGAAAGGTCGTCACGCATCTATGCTCCATTGGAACGTCTTTTGTCCATGCATCCTTTGAGTGTTTTGAAGAGCGGCAAGATCATGCGCACCCTTCGACAAGAACACGCTAAGGGTCGCTAGCTTTTCGTTAAGACTTTGCACTTCCTTTAGGGACTTAGGAGGCTTCAAATCTGTGATGGCTTTGACTTTCGAAGGATTGGCCTTAATACCCTGCTTGGTGATTAGATGTCCCAAGAATTGTCCTTCTTCCACACCAAAGGAACACTTCTTGGGGTTTAACTTCATATTGATGGCGCGAAGCTGATCGAAGGTTTCCTTGATGTCGAAGAGCATATCTTCCTCCGATCTACTTTTAATGACCATATCATCTACGTATGCCTCTAGGTTCCTGCCTATTTGCTTGTGGAAGGCTTTGTCCACCAATCGTTGGTAGGTGGCACCTGCATTTTTCAAACCAAAAGGCATCTTTTTGTAACAATAAACGCCTTTTCCTGTAAAAAAGGTTGTCTTCTCTTCGTCTTCTTCGGCCATTTGTATCGATGGTAACCTTTATAAGCGTCTAGGAAACACTTTAGTCGAAACCACGACGAGATTCCACCTTCCAATCAATTTACGGAAGAGGTAGCGATCCTTGGACGAGCTTTGTTAATGTCGGTAAAATCTACGCACATTCTCCATCCCCGTCATGCTTTTTGACCATCACGGATTGGCCACCCAAGTTTGATACTTCACCTCTCGAGTATGCTGCGCCGCCACGAGTTCGTCCACTTCTTTGCATGCGTGGCATTTCTTTCGTGAGCTAGACTTCAACGCTTTTGTTTGATGGGTTCAATATGTTTGAACTCATTGAGCTTGTGTTCGATCTTGAAGGGCTGTCCATCTATAGTGAGAGTTACGGGACCCCGTCATGTCGAATAGGTCCATGCGAAGACATCTGCGTTAGCACGAGTATCTTTTCCAACTCGCTTTAAAGGAGGTTGGAAGTTGCTTTCCGATTACTCTTGTCGATCGGGGTGGAGATCATTTACCACGATGCGTTCTTGATTAGCGCAGCTGAGAACATCTTTCGAAAGTTCCTCCAAAACTGTTTGACCCTCTTGCTTTCTCATCGTAGGCCCTTCACCTTATAGCCGGAGAAACCGTTCCAATGCCGAAGGTGTTTGGAATTTGATCGCGGCATGTATGGTTGAGACAACGATGCCCATCTTACGCATTGTTGTTCTCCTATCAATAGGTTGTAAGGAGATTCCGACCTTACGATCGTGAAAACCGGACTTTCTGCTCTTTTCACCTCCTTCTCCAATCGTAACCTCTAGAGGACTTCTCCCAAGGGCCATGAGTGTTCCCCGAGAACCCTACTAAAGGTACCTTTGAATCTACTCTCTTTGACCTTATTGAAGGTTTGAGCTTTAGGAAACACCGTTCGTAGATAACTCATGAGAGCTACCGCATCAAGGTAGGCTCTGTTTACTTCTCTGTTGGAGATCAAGACTTTGATGACCACGGGGTCATTTGAAAGAACTTTCCACGTGATTGAAGGAAAGTGACATCTCTACTCGCATAAGGCTTCCTCTCTTCCTTTCTCTTTGAACGAGTCTTCTTTATAAACCATGAGGATGGGTGCTTGACAAGTGTGGTATCTTTCCCAACCGTGTGTCGGAGGTTTTTCTTTGCCTCTCTTTATACCCTTGACAAATGTCCCAATTGGCGGACTTCACGGCCTCTTCTATCTCGCTTTTGAGCTCTTAGCGATGATTGGTGTCGTGACCGTAATCGTCATGGAAATAGCAAAACTTGGAAGTATCTCCGGCCTCCCTTTGTTTGCCAAGCGAGGAGGAGGATCAAAGGCCTTGCAGCTTTTTCAATGTGAGTATTTACCTTGGGATTTGGATAGATTAGCCAGAGGCCATGGTTGATGTTTTGTGGTATGGAGTAAACTTGTCCCTACTCTTGTGCTTGTTCCTCGACCCTTCCCACGAAAGATGCTTGGGCCTTGTTGTGATTTTCCTTGTTTTCGACGGAGCCCGTTGGTGGACACTTATTTTGCTTGATCCGGTGTAAGCCTTTTCCACTAATCCTTTATAGGTTGCTTGGAAGATCGGTGGAAAGGAATTCAACCAAGCTTACATTAGTAGGCCATGTACGAAACCCGAGATCTTGCCGGTCTTCGTGCAAACCCATTATCTGCAAGGTGTCATCGATATCCGTAATGAAAGTCCCGGTGCTCTCGTTCTCCTTCGCTTGATGTTGTGTCTTTGTTAGGTGCGTTCTTGTAAACTTTTTCTCATTGGTGAAATGTGACCTGAACTTGGCTTTAAGATCATCCAAATTCACGATGCTACGGTTTTGCCCGTTCCACCATATCTGACGAGTCTCGTGGGGTGTACGTAAACATGTGACAAGCAATGTGCATTACCCATACGCATTCTAATAGCCCTTGAATAAGTGTAAAATTTATCCGGATCCCTTTCCATCATAAGTACCAATATGTGCGGGCATTTTCAACCCATCGGGCAAAGGGTAGTCTTCATCCACCTTACGAATGGTGTTGTGGAGCCCATGGGCTCGAATAGAGCAATTATAAGGTGGCATGTACGTAGGGGCAGCATTGTATGGGTTATGGTTAGGAGGTATTCCAACGGTGTTTTGGTTAACATATTGGGGGTAGCGGTAGGTATATAAGGTGGGTGACTTCCAACAGATCTGAAGGATATACCATAGCTTGCCCATAGGGCATGCTTCCATATGGTTGAGTAAAATTGGGGTTGTTGGCTGCCGCCTGTTAGGTGGGGATAAACCCGCGAGGGTAGATTGAGCACGAAAAGGAGGGTACATACCATGAGGAGGAAGATTTCCTCCCCTATTTAATTGAGATGGATTGCCTTCTACGCCGGATGCGTGAGAAGGCTGTAGTGGAACCCCTGCCTCAATTCTTCCCAGATGAGCTGCCAACAGTGGTGGCAAATTAACTTCCATAGTATCCCTTCGATGACTTCTTCCATTAGAGACTTCCATCGTTCCTTCCCTTCTTGTCGGAACCCGTTCCGGAGCATCTTCGAAACCAACCGACCTTCCACTAGGCCTTCGGTTACTTGGAGACCCTACCCTTAACACTGAGCGAGTATTCCCCGGAGCCAAGGACCTAGCCTCCATTTCTAACTCTTCGTCGTACTCATCGCTTGAGTATTCTAACTCCCTACGTATTTCCACATTCCGGTCTTGCCTCCTTCGAGCTCTTAGTAAAGATTCTAATGCTTCGATGTTAGCTTCGACAAACGCGAACCGATTCACGGTTCGGGGTTAGCCGAGGTTGAAGCATGATTGTTGGGAGTTATTTCGGGGTGAGATCGTGTGGTAAAAGTGGATGCGGTTATATTGGGAAGGTTGCGGGATCATTGATGGGATTGGTGTCAAGGTCGAGAAACCCGGGAGGGTGTACCTTCTCTTCCTTGAGTCATGCCGTAAAACTAGTGAGAGTGATTGACCGGGTGTAAGTTTGGAATAACGAAACCAATAGTAGCGGGTCCCACGGATGGCGCCACCGATTGTACAATAATTAAGACGACCGGGCCTTCGATGATGATCGAAGGGTATGAGGGTGATATGCTTGCGCCAAACTTGTAGTCAATCGCAATAAGAAATAATAGACACCGTTAAGTGATTGCGCAGGGTTGGGCCTGCGAACCACCTCCAGCGTGTGAATAAGTATGTTATATAAGTTATGGATAATATGATGTATGTGAAATCTGCGTTGAGTGAACATACCATTGAAATGACTCGTCCAACCTATTTATAGGTGATGTAAATAGCTTAGAGAGTGTTAGCACGTTTAGGAGATCATGGGGCGCCCCGATTTATAGTAATCGCTAGGCTTCATCCCCACTATCTCGGACTTGGGGAAAGCTAAGGACATAGTGGGAGCGTGGGGAAGACCAAGTCAAGGTTCTTGTTTGTCTTGGCATCTTCAGAGAAGACACCGAAGGCATAGGCCTTGGTGGCGAATCCCAATTGGTAACCATGTCAATGATGAATGGTTTTACGCCACCAATGACTTATAAAGAAAGACTTGGGTCTTCGTAATGCAATTTCGACTGAGGCCGAAGGGGGGTCCTTCGACCTGATCGGAGGGTACGTCATCAGGTTCCTCTCCAGCTTCCTTCCTAATAGCGTAAACACGCAATGTTCCCATGTCTCTCTGCTGATTCCTAGCACCATTGTTTCCCTGGTTTTCCATAACCTCACGCTTCACAGGGTTTAAGCCATTACTTCCTACACCTCGGTTAGCAAATCCTCCTACATTACCGAGATTTCCTCTCATCCACGGCTCTCGGCACTCATTCTTAAAGTGTCCCCTCTTTCCACATCCAAAACAGGTGACAGTGGCCTTCCAGTCCGCTCCTTGTGCAGTTTGTGCTGTAGCAAGTGGTTGGGACCTACAGTCTTTGGCCAAATGTCCTACCTTAGAGCACTTCCTACACACATTCGGGCACAGTCCATGGTGGTGTCGGTTACAACGACCACACATAGGCCTACTACCTTCATAACCTTTCCTTTCACCATTTCCTATGGCAAACACCCTGGCTGTCTCATGTCGTTTGTTGCCATTCCCTTTAACAACTTCATTCCTCTTCCTCTTGTCACTCCTATCATTCTTACCCTTGTCTCCTATTTCTAGTACATAGGAGTCCATCAAACACTGAGCCACAACAATCGCTTCATGCAAATTAACTGACTTTGTAGCGATGACATCATTTCGAGTAGCCAAAGTCAATCCATCAGTATACCTTTCAATCTTAAGTTCTTCGGTGCGAACCATTTCAGGGCAAAGCAATGATAACTCTTGAAACGCAGCAGTATAAGTCGCCATGTCGAGATACCATAACCTTATGGTTCCGAACTCACTCTCTAACTTCTTAACTTCATTCCTAGGACAATGAAGTCTTGATCGGAGAGTCTTAAACCGAGTCCAAGTCATACTATAAGCTACATGAATTCCTCTTGATCCGTGGTAGTTGTTCCACCAAGCTAACGCTTAGTCCTTCAAGGTGAATGTTGCATACTTAACCTTACAATCCTCATCACGCTTACTCACAAAGAAACACATATTGGCTTTTCTCCAACCACCTAGTCGGGTAAACTACTCCCTCGGTTCCTCCATAATCAATGGGACCACGAGAATCGGAACTCTTTGTAGGTACAACCTCGAGTTCGATTCAAAGACCTTGGGTTCCACTAGATGTGTTAGAGATTAGTCTCGGCTAGCATTCGACGACACGTGACACTAGGCCGGTCAATGCGGGCTGGGTTCTCAGGTGGAAGGTTTTGTGGAACATGACCATTCTCAGCATGGTCGTTCACATTCGGGTTCCCTACAGCTGGGTTATCAATGTTCGGGCTCTCAACAGGTGGTGTGGTCGGGGCCGGACGACGACCTCGACGAACCGGGGCAACAACAGCAGCAGGAGCTGCTCGATTGTTCCTAAGCGGGTTTCGTCTTGTTGCCACCATTCTGGAGGCAAGAAGAACAGTTTCATAAGTTCACAATTCACGTTCTAACAAAATAGAGTTGGTTCCAAGGGTCACCCAATAACGCCTGAATACGTAATCAAGGCCAACAGGGATAACGCTAAACCAAAGCGAAACAATCAAATACCGAATCATAACTAAGGATGCACGTTCCAATAACCATAACTCATAGGTTTCAAAAGTGGAAATACACGGAAGGATACGAAGAAATCAAAAACGATCCTAACAACGATACTAGTAAGAAAACTAGGATAATCCTACATCTCGAACCAAGTACTACTTAGTTTCAAGATGGTACAAAATCATGAATCTAATACTATCTAGCCACGTCTACGAATACCACTCACTGACCTCCTAACATCGTCAACCTCTCTCCACAATGATGTTAACTCAACAAGTCGAGCGTCGCGATCACTCTTAAGCTCTGCGACCTCTCTCTCCAACTCACCAATCCTACGCCAAATCACTCTATCGGGATCACGAGCTGTCGCAAACCCTCTTAGCAGGTCCCCAACCTGCTCCTGGAGCTCCGACATACCACCATACAAAACTCTAGTCCTCCTGACTACAGTACCCATATCAGCTCTCAGATCCTCTATACTAGCTCTAGATACTCCAACCAAACGATCTGTCAACCTACTAAGCCTAGTACCACGTGAGGTAATCCTCTCCCACATCGCACCTGTCTCACCATACTCCTCGGGCTCAAGCAATCTCGATGGTATCTCGATCCTAACGGGCTACCTATCTCGGTGAATGTGGAGGTGAATCAAAACCAAAAGGCATCCCAGGGACTCGGGCTCGAGCAAAGGAGAACCGGTCCCGGAGAATGTGCGGGACTTTGCAATGGAGGAGTACCCCTTCCAGGATATCCTCATCATCCTCCTCCCGAGGATCCTCATCCTCATCAACATCTGCTCCTCAATCTCATCCTTCTCCTCAACCTCACGCTCCTCCTCGCCTCATCCATAGGGAGAGTCCATGAGTCGGAGTCTCATGCGGGTAAATCGAGGTGGTACACTAGGAGATCTAGGCCTCCTAAGACATGGTGATGCTGATGGTGATGACATAAGAGAGTGGGCTTCTAAACGGATAGGTGATGATGGTGGTCTCACGGATAGGCGGGCAGTGCTATAAGCAAGCCTAGGAGTCTGTGCTCGCGCTAAAACCTGATGTAAAGTGAGCTGCCTAGACGAGCTAGGGCGATCTGATGATGATGAACTAGTGTGACGGGCGATCTCATAAGGATCACCTTGCTCAACTGTCATGAGAGTCAATGCTGGCGAACTAGCAACAACAAGGACCTCCTCAGACACATCAAAAGCTAGTGAAGGCATAGTCTGTGACAATGGCATAGGGTAGGTATAAGTGTTCGAAACAACTAGTTTTAATAAGCGCATCAACTTAACCAAAACATATATCACATAATGAAAGCTTTTAAAAGTGTAGGTACCGCATTACTCAAAATATGCCTTTAAATAAAACACATAAGTTCCGTTCCATCACATAATCCCATATCAAATTAATCGAGTTCAAAACTCCAAAATCACAATATATCGTTTCCTCGAATCAAATTCCGTAATATCTCGATAATCACATCTCATTTTCCAAAATCAATAATCATATCTCATTTCCCAAAATCAATAATCATAACGTTTCCATAATCAGTTCACAATATCCCTTAACAGATCATCTCATAATTCAAATCGCAGTTCATACCATAATCAAATAAGAAGCTTGACATGCAAGCGGGCGTCGTCGGTCGAGGATCAATTTTCTTAAAAGTGGTTATAGTTTAGGGTTTATAAAATACCTAGTTCTCTATAACCTTAAGCTCGATACTAATCAGAACACCCCAAATCTCGATCTGATGGAAGACTTAATCAAGTTTTCGAGCGTTACTATTGGATTGGTATCGCACACAAGTATAGCAAAAAGATAGTCATTTAACATTCAAAACCAATCCCAAATTTAGTTATTTAAAACATTTAATCCAAAAGAGTAAATATTAGGCCCAAAACATGGTTTATTCAAATAGGTCCCCAAAGTTTATCAGAGTCAGAAATAATCCTTGAACCCCGCCTTCTTGCCAAGCTTCCACCGATCACGTATTCCAAACATCTCTCAAATACCTGAGAAATCATGCTAAAAGGTCAGCTTACGCTGGTGAGTTCATAGTTTTAAGTTATACAAAATCATAGTGGACCTGTAAGAGTTGATTTGCTATGCAAGACCTAGATAGAATAATACCATTTGCACATACCGATCCTACCCGGATCACCAACCATATAATCACATCCCGTATCCAGGGATTACTCGGGCCCCGCGACTCTAGTCCAGCACTGTCGTGGCAACCTTTAGAACAGTCTCCAACCCCGGACTAGGTAGAGGTAGAAGTCTATTCTTAGCTAGATAACGGTTAAACCTAGACTAAGGCAACAACTACCGCGCATCTATCTAGACAGTCAAGCATATAAGCAAATCCAAATAGTTTTAACGATCCAAAAACAATAGCATGATTCTCACCCCAATATAGTTAAAAACGTAGATAAAAGTGGGGCTATGAAACTCACCTCAAGCAATCAACGCACAAATAAACACTAGCAGAAGATAACGGTATCACGGCACAGAAACTATCGACTCGGCACAACCTATTAATATAGACCAACTTTAATATATATATTCCTCAAAATCAACGTTATCTACCCCAATATATTCCATTTCTTTATTTCCAAAAACGTCTCGTTTCACCATTTAATCCTAGTGTTTGGTATCCTCATGTGGGTGTATCGACTCAATATGATGCAATGAATGCACTCAAATAACCCATATATAACTCAATGCAACACAATGAGACCTCTAAACGATAAGCTCCATAGTTCAATAAGTTTCGGAATAAATAGTAGACCTTATCGAATTCGTCAACTCGATAAACTCATTTATTTACTCGTGTCGCTTATTATCCCATAAATCAATCGTATCCTATAGAGTCATAAGGATAATTCACCCATTAATAAGGTTACCCAACGTACCTAGCGGGCTCTTATTAGATTCGTCAACCTAATAAGTCCGCTACCCACGTGGATCAACACTATTAACGTTAGGTTATCCGTAACCCATGCACATAACGTAAGTAAATAAATACTTAAACTAATATTAAATGTCCACAATTGACATTTATCGATAAACGTGTACTCGAAACATTAATTACTTATTTATTATAAAACATTTCCAATTTAGTCGTTAGTTTCCATTTAAAATAGTAAATAACAAGATAAAACTTGTTATCAACATTTTTGATACAAAAGCCCATTTATTATTTATATTTCATAGTTTATTAGCATTTTCATGTTTATATATATATTTCGTCAAATTCCAATATTAATCTCATATCGTTATTCGTTTCGAGTCCACAAGCACGAGTCATAACTTCTCGGCTTTTAATCAATCAATAGTCCAAATTATACTAAAGTCCATGTTACGGCTTTATCGGAGTCAACTATTGACTAAAAAGTCAAAGTAACGCCGACGTAGCTCAAAGTCAACAATATATATATCAAGTCCAATATAAAAGTCATAATATCACAATTCAATTCCAAACTAACTCAAAACAAACTCGCCAACCAATCAATCAACCAAAATATACCCGAAACCAACGTTATGACCCTAATGGTCATGACACGGTCACGGTTAAGACCACGTAAACCAAACAAGCTCTAGAAGCTTTTCGGCTCCACGCGTCTCATTCAAACCTCAACTACATCAACCAACAAGCTACCAAATCGACCCGACCCAGACCCGTGGCCCAAGTGGGTCACGTACGCAAGCCAAAGGCCACGTACGTGCCCTATGTGGCTCATACACCATTCCACACCAATCAAACATCACCCAAATTCATTCCACAACATCCAAATCCAATCATTCAAGCTCCAAACACTAACCAAACACAAAACCCATCATCTATTCTAACTAAAAATATGAAACTAAACCTAAAATGCATAAACCCATCAAATTGATACACCACACATTTACCAAACACTCATTACTTGTTTATTTAGACATTAATTAGACTTAATTCCATGTTTCACCCAAAAGCCCCAAATTTGGACATAGGGTCGAAACCCTAATAGCCCATACGTGGCTTTTTATTGCCCAAACAAGCTCTAATCTTGTTCCATTTACCTTATTCAAGCACCAATTGCAAAACTAGATGAAAACCCTAAAAGTACGAATCTTAATCTTTAAATTTGAGGGTGTTAATGAAGGTTTTAGTATGAGTATTATATATGGATGGAAAGAGGATGAAAAGATCTTTGATTTGGTGGTGGAGGTGTAGCACCACTCGCCGGAAAATGGCCGGAATGTGGCCGGAAGGTGGCGGCGGCCAAGGTGGTGGTGGTGGCTAGGGTTTTATTTCTTGAAGAGAGAGAGAGAGTAGAGAGAGAAAGAGTGGTTTGTGTGTGTTTTTAGTGAGAGAAAGAGCTAGCACAAATGAGGGTGAGGGGGCCTTTTATACTTGGACAAAAAGGACTCAAAAATAATTATTTTGGGTGGAGGGGGGCGCCGACCATAGTGGAAAATGGGGGGTCGGAGTTGTAATTTTTCGTAACTGTTGGGATATAGAAAGTCAAAGTGCTGAAGAATTAAAGTACTGAAGTGTCAAAGTGCTGAAGAAGTCAAAGTACTGCTCGTTCATCAAAGTACCTCATGATTAAAGGACTATTATGCAAAAGCGTTAAGGATTATCTTGTAATTCTAGAATGTTATAAGATTAGTTTAGTATTACTTGTCGTACAAGGTTTGTAATTGTAAACCGACTAGAGTTATCCTTAAGCCTATAAAAGGACCCCTAGGTTGGCATTAGAGAATACGCGTTTTTAGAGTTTTTAGAGTTTTTAGAGAGTACGACTGAATACGTTTTAGAGAGTACGATATTAGACTTTTAGAGTTGTTAAAGAATCTGTATAACAAGCAGGTTCTAAGTATTAATAAAATCGTTAAAGTTAAAAGTTAATTATTCTTAGCTTTGTTAAGTAAATTCCGCATACTTAATAGAGTTTGTTCAGTGTTTCATTGTTAGTAACTTAGGATTTATTCGAGGTTATTCAACCCTTAACAAGCTATATAAGTTAGTTTGGTTAGAGTACATCGATCCAACAGTAACTATCCCGTTTACCCATTCCCGAGCTCACATATTGTCCCCCGAGTGTCCCACAACGTTTATTCAACTTTCCAACATCGTTATTTACGTTTTCCCACAAGTTTTGACTATTTATTTGTCAATTTTCGAGTTACGGTCTAAAAGTTACAATATTTCTCGTTTTAGGCTTTTCGAGTTACGGTCTAAAAGTTACGGTCTAAAAGTTACAATATTTCTCGTTTTAGGCTTGCAGCCATCAAAGGCACCAAGGATGCCAAGGTGTATCCATATGCACCAAGGATGCCAAGGACACTATCATTACTTGCACATCCATACTTAGTACAGAACACATACATACTTGCACATCCATACTTGAACATCATTAAAAGCATACAAAAACTATCATACTATCATTAAACTTGAAATTACCATTCATACTTGAACATCCATACATATAAAAAAATTCATTGACTATAGTCAATTTTTAAGTTCAAGTTATTCATCTTAGCTTAGCTTTATCAGCTTACAACAAGAAACTAACTAAAAACAAGACCCAAGTACAAATACCATATCTTCAATCTTCGTCTTGCAGCTGCCATTTCAACCAATGATTCTTGAAGCTGGTTTCTTGACCTCGATGAACCGGAATGATTTGCCTTTGAGCGAGCACACATTGGAGGATCAAACCAATCAAAAAACCCACAATCCGTTCCCTACAAATTAGTACTTCAATCAATAACTTTTGGAGAAAATATAACTACAAATTAATACTTACAAAAATTTCGGGGCATGAGTGAAAACAATGTTATGGGTTAAAATTTGTCCATGAAGTACGGATACGGGTCTGACTACCACAGAAACAAGTCACCATTTTGATTAATTGATTTTGCCCCTTTTACCTTTTTAGGGTTAGGGTTTTAATTATTTATGTGTGTTTTGGATATGGAATGTGGTAAGTGGTGGGGATACTGGGGATGGGGTATTTAATTAATAATAGGCCTGTTATTTAATTGATAGAAGTAGAAAGACCAAAACACCCCTATCGTGCAAGAGAGAAGTAGCATAAAGTAACGTTGTTAGTTTCGGGGGACCAAAAATTGGACGAAACAGTGTAAAATACGGACTGTTTTTGCACTTAATGAACCCCAAGGACGAAATCTGCAATTTGGCTAAACCACAAGGACGATTTTTGCAATTTACTCTATTTAAAATACTCTTTTAGTAATAATTAATTGAAGATACACTTTTATTTTGTTCTTCATGGTTAATAAGAGTGTTAATGAGAAATGAATTCTTGATATCAGGGATAAACTTACATGAGGGTTAGGTGTGGCACGGGTCATGACCAATTTAAGTCACGAAGTGCACTTTTTATTTCTTGAAATTGTTTTTTTCTAAAAGAGGTGCTTGAAGATACATTGGACGTTAGATTTACCAATCCTATTGTCAGTAACAGACACTTGCATTAAAAAAAAAAAAAAAAAAGCAATTTAGTAACATGTTCACCATAATTTTACCATTAGGCAGAGGTTGTAAACAAGATGTGGGAAATGGTGTACACTTTTAATAATGAAATCAGATTACAATTAATAATAACAGAAAATAAAAGACAGAAAATTAAATAACAGACAGAATGGAGTAGAAGCAGAAGACATATACTATTCAATAAAAAAAACGAAAGCAGTAAAGACAGTGGCACGAGGCTCGTGTTTAACACGATTCCACCTAACAGATTCGCCAGATGTTTCCCGTGGTGCAACGTACAAAGTCATTGCACACCGGACTAGACTTACTTGCACGGAAGATCATAGAAGCTTGCGTGTTTCGATCGAAGATATTCTTTGGAATCTTTATTACGGTGGGTTTTGTTTTTCTCTCAGTATCAAACTGAATGACCAAACGTTTATTATATAGCCAATACCTAACTTGATATCCAAGATAAATATCAGCTTAAAATAAAAGGATTTTCAAATCTGTTAAAGCTGTAAACAAGATTTGATATCTTTTATTTACATAAACTAATTATGCACAACTTGTTCTAACAGTTTAAATCAGTTCTAAAAATAAACGAATACAAAATCTGAAAACTTATTAAAATTGGAAACGAAATCTGCAGCAAAAAAATTCGCACGCATGGGTTTCGAAGCTTCATTCGTGTCCGTAGGTCGCGCGGCCTCCAAATACTCCCTCCCCCTATATATACTTATTGGACAAAAACTTAAGTGACAGGTTCGGACATTGATTTTTTGAGGAGTCATACTTTTTCCACTGGTCGCTACGACGGGCCGAGACACCATCGGGGCAGGTTTACGTCGGTCCGAGAAACCTTGGTCGAAGGTCTACGACGAGCCGAGGAACCCTGGTCGCTTCG
The DNA here is from genome assembly GCA_022545495.1 of Chrysanthemum lavandulifolium. Classification (NCBI taxonomy): domain Eukaryota; kingdom Viridiplantae; phylum Streptophyta; class Magnoliopsida; order Asterales; family Asteraceae; genus Chrysanthemum; species Chrysanthemum lavandulifolium. Next base: position 25,088,050 of record CM040244.1, on the reverse strand, counting down.
TGGTAGCCTTTGTCGGTCTACGACGTGCCTAGGAACCATCGTGGGCTCGCATGAGTTCAAAAGCTTCAAACCCATTTTGACCCAGAAATCCTGAAATCTGCATCCCCTGCGCGCGCTCGGTGTTTGAGTAAAACCAACAAATTATTTTGAAGGTCTATATCATGATTTCTATATAAACACACTCCCACTTCCTTTTCTAGGCGATGTGGGATGTGTTTCTTTTCCAAATTTTTGTGTTTCACGTGCCCCACTTTGAGACACGATATCTCGTTCATATTAACTCCATTTTGGACATACTTTAGCTCGTTGCTAAGCTCTCGTCAAGAAGAACGCAAAGCTACCAAGAAATATAAATATATATAACATATACATATCTTAAATATTGTCCAAAGTTTACAAAAAATCATTTTTGCTAACTCTTTTTCCAACACAAGACAAGAAAACATAGATGTTTGTATATAATATCCCACATCGTTTGATTGAACCAAATGACCATTACAGAGACCCTTATAAAATAAGAAACCAAACGCCAAATGGAGTAGTACATGTTCTTGGCTTTTTGGTATGACAACTTCATACTTTTGTCTTGCTAAATTACTAGTTTTAATACTTTGTTATTTTTTTTCCCCGTTCCTTTCAATGAGGTTTATTTAATATAACTTTATTGAAAGTTTTGGGGGAAAAAAGATAAGATTATTAAAATTTGTTTCTAAATAAGTTAAAATTTCAGATTGGATGTAAAGTCCTCTTTAATGAAATAAATTCAATTTCAAACAGAAAATTAAATCATTGATTAAGTATCTAAGTACACTTTTATTTTGTTCTTTAATGATAAATAAGTTTGCATGAAGCCAAACAAAAGCTAGTTACTAGAATATTTCATGTTTAATGTACCAAGCCACTTTGCCTTCAAATATTTTATTTAGAATCGTTAGAGACCATTAATATATTTTTTCTTCTTCTTTATTTTCACATAAACTAATGACTCTTTTTGTTATAAATGATGCAATAAATCTTGCAATGTATTTGAGAACATCGATTTGATTCATATTTTTGTAAGTAATATGTAGTAAATGATTTCAGTAATTGAAGAAAAATGGAAATTCGATTTACCTTATTAATAATTGGAATTAGTTACTCCAGATGAATGTATTACTTCAAATTATATAACCGATATCAAATTCTTTGCCTAACTTATATATTCTCTAAACTGCAATTAATATAGCATAAAAATAAAGATCTTTATTAAAACTAACAAAGTAACAAATAACCAAAATTTCAAAAATATATGGATGCCATATACAGTAAAACCTCTATAAATTAATACTCGATAAATTAATAACCTCGATAAAATTAATAATTTGCCCAGTCCCAACTTGGGACCAGTACAAATTTGGACTCCAATCGATAAAATAATAAGATAATAATTTTTTTGAAACCCCAGTGTATATATATTAGTCCCAACGAAACTATAAATTAATAATCGCTAAAAATTCCATATATATGCGTATATATATATGTGTGTGCGTGTAAGAGAGAGATACACTTCTAAATCCTAAGATTGTTTAGTAAAAATAAATCTATAGTCACTTGTTTTTTGTTGAACTTCAAATCTATATTGAGTTTATCATAAAATCTCCTTATTGCACTAAAGCGTTGTCTTCTCGTATTGCAACAAAAAGTGTTAATTTTATTTTCATAAAGTGTGAATGTGTATTTATAATATGTTAATTGGAACTTGTTTTTCAAATTTATCTTTCGTCTCTAATGAGTATAAATTGTAACTAGCTAGTATATTAGACTTGAAAATTTAAAGTCATGCGTAAAACCTTTTTAAATTAATAAATTATTAATTTATCGATATAATAATATCTCGCTAAATTAATAAAATATTTCGGTCCCAACACTATTAATTTATAGAGGTTTTACTGTATAATGCAATAATTATTTTCATTTATTTATTTTCCTCAATATATATACACACATCTAATACAAACCATAATCATCGACACATAATGGAGAAAAACATAAAAATGAAATTGCTCATTGTTCTTCTAGTGGTTTTGGCCTCATTTGCCTTCACAACTAGAGGTAAATAGTTTATGTATTAATCTTTTTTGCCACTAACATTTGCATACAATATTTAATATAGGTTTTAACGCGAAATTTATATTGTTCGTTTTTCGTAATAACATAGCTAATTTCGTGTTAAACCGACATGGAGCAATTTCAACTTGTGTATAGATGAATTAGTGAAATTGGGTTATACTTTAGGGCAATTCATATTTTCCCTCCTTTTAGTTGGAAATTTCATATATACCCAAACATGCATTAAAAACATTGTACATTATGCGTTCAATACTTGCACTTTGGGTATACATGAAATTAATCATGAAAGTAGGGTGATATATGAAATTAATCCTATACTTTATTGTGTTCAAAAGCAGGCCGTCTCGTGAATTTCAGTGGCCCCATGCCATTATCACAAAGAGGCCCTCAAATACACACATAATATACATATGTATAAGTAGTGCATGAATTAATTAAGCTCGAGTCTCATATTGTGTTCATATATATAATAGAAGTGCATGAAATTTGGTGGCCCTCATCAAGTGGTGGCCCTGTGCAATCGCACCTCTTGCACTCCCCTAAAGCCGGCTCAAAAGAATATTAACTTGTTTTTACTAGTGAAATGTAGGATAAAATATCGTTTTCTATTATGATGATAAATAAATATGATGGATAAAATGCAACTATAACTAGTTTTGTCAAACATGGTCTTTAAAGTACGGCGTATTCTGTTTAGATTGATGTTAAGTCCTCAGTTTTTCTAACATTTGATCATCTTTGTGAATTCTTTATGGCAGGTTCAGAGGTGAACTGGGATGGGAAAAAATATTGTTCAAATATGGTGTGTAGATTGGGAATCGGAGATGTGTTTTGCACATCGGATTGCAACCCTCGCGGTTGGACTCATGGTCAATGCATAGACATTGCCCATGAATCCGATGGGAAAGGCCACTGTTGTTGTTGGACTCCTTGAACTCGAATACAAACCCGAACCATTTGGTTTTGCTGACCAAAGCCGTTGAGTTCAATGTATCCGCTGACTCCCATGCTCGAGATATGTTTAACTACACCATTCCTAACTCTTGTCCACACTGTTTCAACAAGGTGAGTTCACATAGTCATATGCACTTAATCTGATCATAACATGTAGCAAAGATACAAATTTGAACTCAAAAGTCAAACCCATTGCAAGTATAAGAGAACTAAAATAATAAAATCAGCACATTATTACTAGGTGTTTTTCATTGCTTACTAAAACGACTTATCTGCTTACTACTCTTTGAAATAAGCTGAAGAAGTGTGTTTTAAAACTGATCATGTTTTGTATAATCTTAAGCAAGAACACATAACCAGCTGTAACAAAATACAATGTATAACATTGTTTGGATTTGATTCTACTACAGATATGCAGTTATCTGAGTGATTGGCAATGATACTTATCCACGAATTTAAAAGGTGTAATAATCATAGTCATATAAGCAGTTTGTTTCCATCCAAACACAACTGCTTATCAGATGCCTCAAAACGTATTTTAAGTAGAACTCGAACCTACAATTATTTGGTCAAGCTTCTCACACAATGTTAGGTATCATAAAGAAATAATACAAAGGTCGGTTTTTGTTGGGAATTCGTGAAGTATGAATTATCTTTGAAAATAATGAAGGAATCTCTTCAAGTACATGGATTCTTTGAAGGAATCTCTTGAAGTATATGGATTCTCAATGAAGAAGGACTTCTGTGAAGTTATATTATAGTATAGTTGGTTTCTACGGATATAGATATTCCGTATATTTATTAGTTTGTTAGGATTTGCATGAAATTATTTTAGGTAGTGATATGCGTTTATTTTATTATTATTGTTTTATTTAGGGTTCCTTGTGTATAAAAGGCGATGTCTTTGTATTAGGAGACTTGAACATTAGAAACCTAGAAAATATTCCGGAAAACATCTCTTAAGAGAGTGAAAAAGATCCATAGAGGATCATTGGTTTATTGTTTTAATAAGAAAAAGCATTGGTAACTTTGATTGTGTTAATTATTATCCACGCAGATCTATTCAATCATTGTTATTATACCCTAGTTGAGTCGGATCTTGGTTTAAACAAGTGGTATCAGAGCGGGTGGCTCTTGATCTAGGGTTGATAAAGTTTTTGGGTAATTAGGGTTTATACCCTCATTGATCGATTGCAGCAGTTAAGTGTCTGCAGGCAACGAATAGAGCAGTACACATGGTCAAGGTTGAATATTGGTTTCTTCATATACACGTAGGTTCCTCGTTTTTATTCTTCTGATTTCGGTAATATTGGTCTTATCACGTAGGGATATTGTTTTCGTGGGGCCGACATAAATTTATTTGGCTAATGTGTATGATTGGTTAAATCTGGTGGCTCAATTAAAAATAAAATAAAGGTACGTATATCTTGAATGAAGGATTTGACTTGGCGTGTGTAATTGAAAGATCACGTGGACCTGCGTTTTTGATTCATTAAAACGCATAGGTGGGTCACAAGGAATTATAATAGGTTGATCATTTATTTGGTTCTTCATATGATAGTTATTCGATCTGGTCCCACATTTAATTTTTGGTCTTGAGATTAGTGTGTTTACACTGCTGAAATAATGTGGGGTTCGTTGGGATTGTTTGGTTAACGTGTGAATAAATTGTTTTTGAGGTCAAAAGTTACGGCGCATTTATTGGCTTCAAGTGAGAGTTTCATTTGTTTCTTCTGAATTACTTGTACATTCGGTTTCTACTGATAACAAGTGGGTCCGAGATATTGATTTCAAAAGGTCACATTATTTTGGTGGTGAGGCATTTATTTATTTGTTCAAACGAGAAGGTAACTGTTTGTTAAGGCGTACTATTTGCTAGGACCCACATCTGTTTTGCTACTGTTTGGTTTTGAAAGTTTCTACTGATTGTGATTGATTACTACTGATTTTTATTGGCTGGTCTCTCTAGTCACGTGGGTCAAGAAATAAGCTATTGCTGGTTCTCACTTGCAGTTGGTCTCATATTATAGTTGCTATCACATAACTTTACTGCTGTTATCACATAAAATGGCAGTACTTGATAATGATAAGGATGATGGTGTGTTCCTTATTTGATGGATGATGAGTATGATGTTTGGGCTAAGAAGATGGAACACTGGATCATGAATAATGATATGAATATCTGGGATGTGATCCAAAATGGCAACAGCTTGAAAAGGACCGGATGTGATCGCGATGGAAATCTCTTTTTCATCCTCCAACGATCGAGATGAACACATTCTTTGTACAAAGAGAGTCAAGGCGAACTACCTTGCTTAATTCTATTCCTGCGATCATGTAGCGATTTTCGTTATATGGATGATGCAAGTCGATATGGGATGCACTCAAAGAGAGGTATGGTGGAAAGGTGAATTCAAGAAGATGAGCCGAGAAGGCGATCTCGAGTTATCTTTGAAGAATTTGCCAGTCCACACTTTGCATTCATGGGCATCTCTCAGGTACAAAAACAAAATTGTGTGTTTGGTTGTAGTGATAAATACAATGAACTAAAAGAAGCTTATGATATTTTGGAACCTAAATATAATGAATGCTATGTGGAAGTTGAAGCTTATAAACAGGCTTTAAAAACACTACAAAGACAAAAGGTTTGGTTTCAGAATAATCAAATAGCTTATGATGAAAAGATAGGTGTATTAGAAAGGGATCTCGAATGTGCTAAAAATGAGTTAAAGTGGTCTGAGAAGTTAAGAGCAGATGTAGTGTCAGAAAATTTAGAGCTTAAAGAGAAACTTAATGAGGAAATTGCTAGGCATAAAGAATGTATATTAAATGGAAACAAGTTAGCTAGTCACATCTATGGTAGTCAATCTGAGACATCTAGGATAGGTCTAGGCTTTCAAAAATATGTAGGTCCTGAAGCTAAATATGATGGGCGTAAAACTACACCAAAGAGCTTAGCTAATTATGTAAAGAAGGTGAATTACATGCTATTCCCGGTCCTATTAGAGGAGAATTTATGCTGTTGACCTTTCCATTACAATTGACTTTGATGGATCACACCATTTATATGGCAAAAGTCAGTGACTTGCTGACCTTAGTAGCAAAACTAATGACTCATCTCTTGTTCTAAAAGTGACAAGTCATCAGATCTTAAGTCCACTGACTATGCCTCATGTGATTCAAGTGATAAGTCTGACTCACCTAGGAACACACCCAAGACCACACCCAAGTCCAATGTAGCTGCTGATGAACTCAAAACAAAGCCAGTTACTTATTCTATTAAACACAATTTTGCTGCTAGTTCTGTTTCTGATAAGTTTAAATGTAATAAACAAAGTTGTGTTAAGAATGAGTCTTTGAAGAAGAAATCTTGTTTTGTGTGTGGTAGTAAACTCCATCTTATTAAAGACTGTGATTATCATGAGAAAAAGATGGGTGTTTCCTCTGGCCATAATACTTCTAAACCCACATGGACTAATGTTGCTAGTATTCCTCCATTTGTTCCCAAAGCTGCACATGTGAGAGTAGGTAAACCAGTTCCCACTAGTAAGCCTAAGGTGTATGCATTTGTTTCTGCTGAAAGGCTTAATAGGCCTTTTCGATTCCTACGGTGGAGGATATTCTTCACGATTGCTCTTGGTTGGTGGAACAAGAATGCTAGACCTATGCCCTATAGACCTACAAGTTCTTACTTTCAGTCATATATACCTTATGTATCTCATATGAATATGGCACATGGTGGAGTACGAGTGGGAAATATTGTTAAACCCTCAACAGGTTATTCTTGGAAAACTCAAAGGAAGGGTTTATTCTGGGTACCCAAGAAAAATAGTCCTTGTCAGGTGCATTGATTGAGGGGAGGCCTAAGCCTAAGGGGAGGCTTATTGTTGTATATTTGTCTTCTAACCATTTTTGCAGATGTTGGATCCTCATACGCCTAAGGGGAGGCTTAGTGTTTCTGCTGACACTACAACTGTCTTTGGTTTCTGCTTCTGCTTGATGGTTTATTTTACATGTTTTGGTTATGTTTATTCTTTCTTTATTTTATTTGTTAAAAAAAAAAAAAAAAAAAAAAAAAAAAATTGTTATTTCTTACATTTCGTGATTAAAAAAAAAATAAATAAATAAAAAAAAAAAAAAAAAAAAAAAAAAAAACTCTAACCCGTCTGTGTTTAGTTTCTACTCTATCTTGCTTGCAGGTTTTGGTGTTGGTTAATTACCACACCACTAATGGTTTTCATCTCACCATGTTTTTCTGACACAAGAGTTGACTAGCCCACAGGATTATGGCTTGTGGTAAAGGCTGCGAAAATCCATAAATGGTAATCAACTCACCATGATGATCCCTTAAAGAGTTGGCTAGTCCAAAAGCAAACGGTTTTTTGGTAAAGACATCTTAATTCCGTTGATAGTTGCTGATTTACTAAAAATCAGAGGGTTATCAATGTACCCTGGTCTCACACACCAAACATTGGCTAGTCCTGAGCAAACGGCTACAAGTAAAGACATATCAAATCCGTTTATATAGTTGCTGATTTGCTAATAAATCAGATGGTTATCAGTGTACCATAGTTGAAACAAAGATCCATAGTTTTCGAACTGAAACATTTGGCTACTCCAGTAGTGATGGCTATTGGTAAAGAGACATCAAATCCATTATTTTCAATGATTCACCTCTCACAGGAGTTAACACTCCTGGATGTGATGAGAATAGTATGAAACTAATGCTTTTGATGTATCTTTTGTCATTTGTTCTTGCAAAGATCCGGAGTTTCAAAGTTTGTCATCATAGAGATGTACTTGTTTTGATTCTTTCTGCGATGTTCGAGTACAATCCTCAAGTTCGAGCGTTAAAGTACTATCGAAAACCGGAACTTAACCATGTCAAATTCCGGTTTAGGGAGGATTGTTGGGAATTCGTGAAGTATGAATTATCTTTGAAAATAACTCAAGGAATCTCTTTGAAGTACATGGATTCTCAATGAAGGAATCTCTCAAGTATATGGATTCTCATTGTAGAAGGACTTCTTTGAAGTTATATTATAGTATAGTTGGTTTCTACGGATATAGATATTCCGTATATTTATTAGTTTGTTAGGATTTGCATGAGCTATTTTAGGTAGTGATATGCATTTATTTTATTATTATTGTTTTATTTAGGGTTCCTTGTGTATAAAAGAAACTGGTGTCTTTTGTATTAGGGAGACTTGAACATTAGAAACCTCTGGAGAAAAATATTCCAGGAAAACATCTCTTAAGAGAGAGTGAAAAAGATCCATAGAGGATCATTGGTTTATTGTTCTAATAAGAAAAACCTTATTGGTAACTTTGATTGTGTTAATTATTATCCGCTGTGCATCTACTCAATCATTGTTATTATACCCTAGTAGCTTGTTGGTCCAGCCCAACACACATTCTATACACATATTCTAACCCGTCACACTTTTTGTACTAACAAGTTGGCGCCATCCGTGGGACCAATACACAACTGCGATCTTAAAAAATACTCACTATGAGCACTCGGTCCGAACCTACTCCTGCCCCCGCATCCACCGTGCGGAACACGACCGGAAAGGGAAATAACATATTTATGGCGGAACTTAAGGGGCCCGCGTCCGACGATGTCCTCAGAAAGTACTGTGACAAGTATTACCACCAGATCTTGCCAATTATGACAGAGAAAGTTCGTCAAGAAAGGAAGCAAGAGGAAAAGACCAAGGCAATGGAACCACTGAAAGCCCGTCTTAAATTCCAGGAAGCTTCACAAAATTTCGAGCCGGGGGTACTGAACGGAAGGAAATATTTGAGGAAAAAACTCGTGTTTAAGAGACGTCGAGACACACGCGAAGGCTCTGACCGAAGAAGTGATCGGTCTAGATCACCAAGAAAGAAAAAGACGGGGCGAGAAGCGGTGTTTAAAAGATTACGAAAAGGTGTATTTCATAGGTTGGGGGATAGAAAGAGGACCGTCTTACTGCACTCCTGAGAATCCAGACGACCAACCAGAGTTCCCAAAAAGGGAGGAAAGCTACTATCACATCTCCTATTCACAAAAGGCAGGCTCACCACCTAAAAAGAAAGCAATTTATTAAACATGTTCACCTTAAATTTATTGTCACACCCCAATTACATTTTGCGGTGAATGGAATACCTTGGGAGGACTGTCATAGCATCAAAGTTCTGATTATATTGAGCGACCTAAAGTGTCGTTTGGAAAACACATCGTTTGATTTATTAAAAGAATCAGAGTTTACAAAGTATAGGTCCCAAATGAAAATCAACGTGTGCGGAAATAAGTTTGATACTAGCCTAACGAAGTTTTTAAAGTGCATAAATCCCATGTGAGACGCGTCTTCACCACGACTCTATGATAAGTCCAAATGCATGCCATGAAGTGAATGCCTTAGATACCTGAGATAAAACATGCTAAAAGTGTCAACACAATGGTTGAGTGAGTTCATAGAGTTTGGTTAACAAGTAAAGCTTTTAAAGAGCGTTCATTCAACAAAGGCAAAGTTTTTGGTCATATAGAATAGTTCACAAAGCAAAGGCATCGTAAATCCACTCAGTTCCAAGTTCCGCCCATACAAAACTTGCAACCTGTGTGTTTACAACCCACTGCTAAAAATAGTACGACAATCATGAATATGCGCATTAAGGTAGTTAAAAGTATAAATATCACCACGAGGGTATTCCAACAACTCGTGTTGGGATGTATCCATATAAATGGCCTTCCAACATATAAATATTGGGATGTTCCTCCAACGACTCACGTTGGGCTGTATCCAAATAAATGGCCTTCCAACATATAAATATTGGGATGTTCCTCCAACGACTCACGTTGGGCTGTATCCAAATAAATGGCCTTCCAACATATAAATATTGGGATGTTTGTTTAAGTCTAGTCACTACACGCACCAAGTCTAAAGTATAAGTAATGTTGTTTGGAAAAAGAGTTTAAATATTTTGATAAATAAGCATGTATCTTGCCCCAAATAGTTTATAAGAATTTAAACGAGTAAAAGCGGGGTATGAACTCACAAGGAAAGTAATAGCATTGGTTCTACTTCATCTCCGAAACCCAATGCGTGTGTTATCCAAGGAGACTTTCAAGTTTAGTATAACACAATCAAGTATAATGCAATCAAGTATAAAAAGTATAGCGTAGCATAAAAGTGTAAATGTTTTGAGTATTTGTATTTGTAAAAGCAAGTAGTTGAGCATGTATCTCCCCCAAAAGTTTGTAAACAATTAATAGAAAGTGGGACTATGAAAACTCACAGTAACATGTAGAAGTTAAAATAAAGCAAGTAGTTGAGCATGTATCTCCCCCAAAGTAGTATAAAAACAATTGAAAGTGGGGCTATGGAACTCACCTGTGCAATAGTTACGATGACACAGTGGATGCACAGAAATGAGATGCAACCTCTAACCGCGACCTATTATGAATGATATGTTCTAATGTAAATCATGAAACAATGTCGTGCATGCAAATCCACATGTAATCTATACCACTTGTACGTTTTTTAAAATAGAATTTATCGTCGAAATATAATATCATTTGACAATTTCATGAAAGTGACTAAACGGTCTGAAAAGCTAGTCTTAAAATGGTGCACATTGAGTGTTAGGAAACAAACGCAACGGTTTTGGAAAGCTTGTATCATTATATTAAAGTTTTAGCATTTAAGTTTTTATCCTAGAGGTCTCGATCATGGAGAAAATCATAGGCAAAGTAGGGTACTTGTATCCAAAATATTGTTTAAGGGTAGTTTTCGGCAAAGTTTAAGTGACCGTATTTTACTCGTTACAACTCCGTTCGACGAACGGTTAGACATTTTGGAAAATAGGCTAGGCGAACTTACTTTTACTAGAAGACATCACGTTATAAAAAGTATTACATCCTTGTTAAAAACGACCCTCAACATGGTCACTTGTTGCCGTAAGGTTTGTCTAATAGAAATATATTAGTTTTTCTTATATAATAAAGTTACGGCAACTTTGTGTAAATGCGTGTAATTTAATCGTTACAAGTCCGTTTTCTACGTTTTATATGTCCTTAGCTTCGTATTAAAGTATACTAATATATATATGATAAGTCGACACATTTTATAACGCTTAAGACTCATTTTTGACTCGTAAAAAGTCGAGACATCATGCCGAATTTTCTGAAACAATTAGTTTTCGTCGTCAACTTGAAAAATTCATATCTTCTTCGTTATAGCTCCGTTTTAATCCGTTCAAGTGGCCACATTTTCGTTTTGAAGTGTATTTTCTAAATATCTAGCCCAAAATATTTTACAAACTGTCGGATTTTCCAGATTTCAAAAATAAGGACAGACCCTTAATTAAACTTGTCGAAATGAGTTTTTCTCGTGCCAAACCTATTCTAACCAATTTAAAACAACTCCGAAGCTATCCAAATCCTACCATACACCTTATTAGGGTGTCATGGGTTCCTAGACATCAACAAAAGTGATATGTTTCAAGGGATTCATTTATAGGATGATTATAATAATTATAAGTAATATAAACAACAAAAGTGGTATAAATTCATATGTAACATGCATGTTTTCTTGTAGGATCACAAAAATAACCCATGAATGATCAAGAAAGATTAGTAAAAGATATGAAAAACTTACTTGAATGGTTTAAGAGTTTTTGAGCAAAGAATACTTAACAATCTTGAGGTTTTATTTCAAAACCCTAAAAGATTATTCCTAGGACTTGTAAAATACTTGGATCATGAAAATTATGGATTTCCTTTGTTTCTTCACCATGGCGGTTCTTCATCAAGGAAAAGGAGAGAATGATTTTGTTTTACACCTTGAGTTGTGTGTTTGTATGTTTATTTTGCAAAATATCTTCAATATAGATAGAAGTAAAATATTAAGATGCAAAACTCAATTTGATGACCCATTTTTAAAAGGGTGGCCGGCCATGTGTATTAGGGGGTAAGGTGGAGTTTTTGGTGAGTAAATTTATTTCTTGTAATGTATATTGTATAATTTGGTAAATGTAAGTATTTGTTAATTGTAGCGTTAACTAAAAATAAATTTTTAACGGGACAAAATAAAATGTATTGAAGTTAGAAAAGTTATAAAAATACATTTCTTACCTGAGTTGAGTGAAATAATAATTTGAAAAATGACCGGAAATTGAGAATTGTGACATTCTTCCCATGTCAGAGGAATCACGTCCTCGTGATTCGATTAATGATACTATGGTCCGAACCTCGACAAGGGTTCTAAAAGTTTATGCTCATGTATGGTCTAAATGATTATGTCAATGCTCATGCATATATCGTGACTATATCCCATTCTAAAGACATGCTCCCTTATGATTAGGCTCGATGAGGCAGGCTTTTCCATTCTCGAGCAAAATTTTCAAAAGACTTTTAGGTAACCGATTTTACTTAATCCCACAACTCATCAAACAAGAACTGTCATACGATTAGGCTAAATCGGTTTAGGTAACAACTTGTTTCTAGCTTGATCTTTGCAACTCATCAAACAAGAACTGTCGCTCGGATCAAACTGGAAACAAGTGGTTTGAAGAAAATCTTTTGAAAATTTGGCTCGATTACGGAATTGCTTACTCATATGAGACTACTACTCCCTTCATTGCATGATTCTTCCTGAATTAGACATAGGTGATCAGGCTATGTATAATTTAGGAGTAACTATGCAATGCTTGGACAAATCGACTCATATGATGTTTAGTGTTGAGTCATAAGTCCGCATGTATAAAGAATATGCACTTATAATGATATGATGAGATGCTATGATGATGTAGTTATAGTCTAGGGTCAATGATGCAACCTAGTTCTCTATAACCGATGCTCGATACCAATCATCACACCCCAAATTACATGCTTTGCGGTGGAATGGAATACCTTGGGGAGGACTGTCATAGCATCAAAGTTACAGTTATATTGAACGACCTAAAGTGTCGTTTGGAAAACACATCGTTTGATTTATTAAAAGAATCAGAGTTTACAAAGTATAGGTCCCAAATGAAAATCAACGTGTGCGGAAATAAGTTTGATACTAGCCTAAAGATGTTTTTAAAGTGCATAAATCCCATGTGAGACGCGTCGTCACCACGACTCTATGATAAGTCCAAATGCATGCCATGAAGTGAATGCCTTAGATACCTGAGATAAAACATGCTAAAAGTGTCAACACAATGGTTGAGTGAGTTCATAGAGTTTGGTTAACAAGTAAAGCTTTTAAAGAGCGTTCATTCAACAAAGGCAAAGTTTTTGGTCATATAGAATAGTTCACAAAGCAAAGGCATCAGAATCCACTCGGTTCCAAGTTCGCCCATACAAAACTTGCAACTTTGTGTGTTTACAACCCACCGCTAAAAATAGTACGACAATCATGAATATGCGCATTAAGGTAGTTAAAAGTATAAATATCACCACGAGGTCTTCCAACAACTCGTGTTGGGATGTATCCATATAAATGGCCTTCCAACATATAAATATTGGGATGTTCCTCCAACGACTCACGTTGGGTGTATCCAAATAAATGGCCTTCCAACATATAAATATTGGGATGTTCCTCCAACGACTCACGTTGGGCTGTATCCAAATAAATGGCCTTCCAACATATAAATATTGGGATGTTTGTTTAAGTCTAGTCACTACACGCACCAAGTCTAAAGTATAAGTAATGTTGTTTGGAAAAAGAGTTTAAATATTTTGATAAATAAGCATGTATCTTGCCCCAAATAGTTTATAAGAATTTAAACGAGTAAAAGCGGGGTATGAACTCACAAGGAAAGTAATAGCATTGGTTCTACTTCATCTCCGAAACCCAATGCGTGTGTTATCCAAGGAGACTTTCAAGTTTAGTATAACACAATCAAGTATAATGCAATCAAGTATAAAAAGTATAGCGTAGCATAAAAGTGTAAATGTTTTGAGTATTTGTATTTGTAAAAGCAAGTAGTTGAGCATGTATCTCCCCAAAAGTTTGTAAACAATTAATAGAAAGTGGGACTATGAAAACTCACAAGAACATGTAGAAGTTAAAATAAAGCAAGTAGTTGAGCATGTATCTCCCCAAAGTAGTATAAAACAATTGAAAGTGGGGCTATGGAACTCACTTTGTGCAATAGTTACGATGACACAGTGGATGCACGAAATGAGATGCAACCTCTAACCGCGACCTATTATGAATGATATGTTCTAATGTAAATCATGAAACAATGTCGTGCATGCAAATCCACATGTAATCTATACCACTTGTATGCGTTTTTAAAATAGAATTTATCGTCGAAATATAATATCATTTGACAATTTCATGAAAGTGACTAAACGGCCTGAAAAGCTAGTCTTAAAATGGTGCACATTGAGTGTTAGGAAACAAACGCAACGGTTTTGGAAAGCTTGTATCATTATATTAAAGTTTTAGCATTTAAGTTTTTATCCTAGAGGTCTCGATCATGGAGAAAATCATAGGCAAAGTAGGGTACTTGTATCTAAAATATTGTTTAAGGGTAGTTTTCGGCAAAGTTTAAGTGACCGTATTTTACTCGTTACAACTCCGTTCGACGAACGGTTAGACATTTTGGAAAATAGGCTAGGCGAACTTACTTTTACTAGAAGACATCACGTTATAAAAAGTATTACATCCTTGTTAAAAACGACCCTCAACATGGTCACTTGTTGCCGTAAGGTTTGTCTAATAGAAATATATTAGTTTTTCTTATATAATAAAGTTACGGCAACTTTGTGTAAATGCGTGTAATTTAATCGTTACAAGTCCGTTTTCTACGTTTTATATGTCCTTAGCTTCGTATTAAAGTATACTAATATATATTTGATAAGTCGACACATTTTATAATGCTTAAGACTCATTTTTGACTCGTAAAAAGTCGAGACATCATGCTGAATTTTCTGAAACAATTAGTTTTCGTCGTCAACTTGAAAAATTCATAACTTCTTCGTTATAGCTCCGTTTTAATCCGTTCAAGCGGCCACGTTTTCGTTTTTAAGTGTATTTTCTAAATATCTAGCCCAAAATATTTTACAAACTGTCAGATTTTCCAGATTTCAAAAATAAGGACATACCCTTAATTAAACTTGTCGAAATGAGTTTTTCTCGCGCCAAACCTATTCTAACCAATTTAAAACAACTCCGAAGCTATCCAAATCCTACCATACACCTTTTTAGGGTGTCATGGGTTCCTAGACATCACCAAAAGTGATATGTTTCAAGGGATTCATTTATAGGATGATTATATTAATTATAAGTAATATAAACAACAAAAGTGGTATAAATTCATATGTAACATGCATGTTTTCTAGTAGGATCATAAGTATAACCCATGAATGATCAAGAAAGATTAGTAAAAGATATGAAAAACTTATTTGAATGGTTTAAGAGTTTTTGAGCAAAGAATACTTAACAATCTTGAGGTTTTTATTTCAAAACCCTTACAAGATTATTCCTAGGACTTGTAAAATACTTGGATCATGAAAAATTATGGATTTCCTTTGTTTCTTCACCATGGCCGGTTCTTCATCAAGGAAAAGGAGAGAATGATTTTGTTTTACATCTTGAGTTGTGTGTTTGTATGTTTATTTTGCAAAATATCTTCAATATAGATAGAAGTAAAATATTAAGATGCAAAACTCAATTTGATGACCCATTTTTAAAAGGGTGGCCGGCCATGTGTATTAGGGGGGTAAGGTGGAGTTTTTAGTGAGTAAATGTATTTCTTGTAATGTATATTGTATAATTTGGTAAATGTAAGTATTTGTTATTGTAGCGTTAACTAAAAATAAATTTTTAACGGGACAAAATAAAATGTATTGAAGTTAGAAAAGTTATAAAAATACATTTCTTACCTGAGTTGAGTGAAATAATAATTTGAAAAATGACCGGAAATTGAGAATTGTGACATTTATCTTCACAAAGGTGCAAAAAAGATAATAGTTAGATGTTGGTATAGTATCCCACATCACTCGATTAGAGCAAAGGGCCAATAGAGGGACCCTTATAAAACAAGAAGCCAAACAACAACTCAGTAGCATATGTATTTGGTTTTGAAATGATAACTTCGTATGTGTTTAGTTATCTAATTACTAGTTTCAATACTTTTTTACTTTTTTTTCCTCTGGAGTTTGCGATGAGTTTTATTTTATAAAAACTTTGTTGCAAGTTCTTGGCAAAAAAAAAAAAAAAAAATTAAAATTTGTTTCTAAAATAAGTTTAAATGTTTGAATGTATGTAATAGACATCATCTTCACGCGTAAATGTTTGAATGAATGTGCTAAAATGGTAATTATACAAAAAATAATCTCGGAGTCTTTTCTCAAACGTTGGTTGGATGAATTTTTAATTTTAGAGATTATAGGGTTAATTACTTGAAAATGTATTATATTTGTCATTTTTTGTTATTAAGTGCTGAACTTTTTTTTCTTTCTTATTATGTGTACTGAATTTTTAAATTTCAATTATAGTGTGTACTTTGTGACCATTTTACCTTAATTTTTTCAAATTTTAAAAGGTAAAATAGTCATTTTACATGGCATAATAGTTAGAAGTACACACAATAATCAAAATTTGAAAGTTAAGTAAACACAATAAGAACAAATAAAGTTCAGTACACACAATAATAAAACATGGCAAGTATGATACATTTTTAAGCAAATAACCCACTATTTTTCCTATAATCTTTCTTAATTTTGGCAGCCAAATGATACTACATTTTGGACAAAAGATTATGTTGTTCCCTATTCACTATCGTTAAAAAAGAATAATTAAGTACTTAAAGCAATTTAACGGTGGATAATGACTGAAATTAACATAAGTAAAACACAAAAAGTAATTTTCAACATCATATTCTTATTAGAAATAAATCAAAATAATACGTTACCCAAGTACTTGCGGAATAGTACTTGGGATTGAAATGACAAAGTTTGGGTGACTCCTCTCTAAGCTCAGGCTAAGTCTGAGCACAACTCTTAGAACCCACTGAGCTAGCTCAAGGATAAAGTTATATTTGGAGGAGTGAAAAGTTGGCTTGTGTGTGTGTGTTTTACAATTCACAAGCTTAAACTTTTCACTCATTCTCTTATGCTATTTATACAAGTATGATTTTAACTTTAACCTAGAAGACAATACAATGATCACGGTAATCACGAATATAGATATATTCGATTCATGCTTACTTTACTATTAGTAGTCGAGCAATGAAGCTTCTTTCCTTAACAGAGAATCCTTTAGTATCGCCGCTTACTATAAATGGGAAGATTTGGCTTTAGTAGATAGGGACTTAGTTTTATCGGGTAAAGCACTTGGGGACTTAGTTTTATTTGGGTAAACTTTTCCGCCTAGTCCCGCTCATTCTTGATCTTCAAAGCCTTGATCTCTTCCTTGATTTGTCTTGATGCTAACAGTTGGAGAGGAGTCTTAGGGATTCAGTGAGTTATTGTCACCACTCACTGAATCCACCATCTTCTTCTTGACTTAGTCTTCACCCATTAAGTTCCGCCTTGCTGAGTGGAGAGGCTTCTTCTTTGCCTCGTACCGAGTATCCTGAAGATGGCTCATTGAGAGTCTATGCACTCAGTAACCTGATAGTGTCTAACGGATAGAACACTTAGGTTATTTTCTATTCAAATCCTAAATTAAGGGGTTTGAGTATTTATTGAACCCAACAGATTATTTTGTGAAAAAAAAAATTGTAGCCCTCATAATCTCCTAATAATCTGGGTCACCAAACACAGCCTAATACTTTTCTACACCATCATCTTACAATTTTCATCTCACATGTCTTCAACGAGACTTGAACCCATCACCTCTAGCTTGATGAGCCACTCATATACTGTTGGGCCAAGAGGCCTTTGGTTCACCAAACTAATATGGTCATGCAATTTATTTGAAACTGAAAATATTCCAATAAGTTATTGCCACATTATATTTGTCATTTTAATTTCACACTATTTTAACTTCACGTCAGCTTTAATAACTCATTCATAAAATCATTCATCAAACAAATATTAATGGTGTGAACACCAAATCAATCAGATAAACAATAAAAAAAAATGCTAATTTCGTTTGGTGATTACTAGCAATGCTAGATCTTATGACTTAATAATAAGATGAACAAAATTTGTTTTGTCAGCAAGTATTATAGGTAACTAGAATTAAATGGGTTGTAGGTTGTATATTAAACATTTAAGCAAGTCAAGTAGGTTCAATTAAAAGGTTAGTTTCGAGTCACATGAAACGCTTAAGCACCCGCGATCCACGATCTTAAGCGAATCATTGTCACCAGACACAACTTAAAAAAAGTGTTTTGCAAATAGTAAATCGTGTTGTGCAAATAGTAAATCGTTAGATCTATTAGGAAGTTTGGATTTTTGACACAATGAGAAACTTTCTTATAAATTATTAACCAAATCGATCCGAAGTGAACCTACTCCTCACTGTACTGAATTTTAGACACCTTACGAACCGCGATCTTGAATTGTGACCCCACACAAGATTGATTTGCGTTCCTTGTATTGTTGAATTATATGAACAATGGTTTGTTTATGAGACAAGTTTAATGATTTAAAGTGTTGACGATCAAGTTTTTATTTTTTTTAGCATAAGGTCGTAGTTTGTCTGTATTTCTAATTCGTTTGTCATGTGTCTATATTAGTGTTCATGTGGTTGTGGAAGTTTATCTCAAATTCGAACAAAGTTTATCTTTTTTGACGAAAATGTTAATGTTTTGCAAGTACTAGAATACTTCCATCCAAGAATTTATCAAAGATGTCGTTATAACATAAATGATCAAGCACTTGGTTAGAAATGACGGTACATGATAAAGAAAACAAATGAATGACTTCATTGAACATAAATGAGACGAAGTTCTCCACTGGTATCATGTTACGTGAACAAGCATGTATTTTGTCAAGCCATATCAAACATTAAAAGTTGCTTAAAGAATTAAATTAAAGTGATAAAGTGTTCCAGTCTCACTAGAGTCAAAGTGATTGCGTATTTGCTATTAAGAAAACTATATTCGTTGCTACAACTTCCAATTAGTTTGCCAACGACTAGGGGTGTCAAAAATCCTGACCCGACCCGAACCCGACTAAGCATATTCGGGTCGGGTTATTCGGGTTAGAAATTGAATTCGGGTTATTCGGGTCAACCCGAGTAACCCGAATACTAAATAGGGTAGGGTATTGGGTTGAGATTTTTTGGCTAAGTCGGGTTCGGGTCAACCCCGTTTGACCCGAATAAAGAATTTTTTTATTTTTTTAATATATTTATTTTAGAAATTTTCTATATAAATTAGAACAAATAGGCAATTTTTTCACTATTTAACTTATATTCGGGTTGACCGAACCCGAAACCCGACGTGACCCGACCCGAATTGACACGAACCCGACTAACCCAAGTTCAAATAGGGTCGGGTTCGTGTAAATTATTTTTAGCCTTGACCCGACTTTGACCCGAACCCGACCAACCCGACCCGAATGACACCCCTACCAACGACCCGTTCACATTGTTACTTGATATATTTTACACCATTTGCTGAGCAACACATCAATCATGTGTTATAAACTTAAGTGTCATGTGATATAAATAAATCGTTAAATCAAGAATACAAAATGTGCTTGACGATACGTTAGACGTTATATATACCTATACTACTAGTAGGGTACCCGCGCGATGCGGCGGCGGGTACCCTGTGACTGAATTTTCTGATAATGTGATGTTATGTGGCCATCTTTTTTTTAACAATTAATTTAGAAATAATAATAACGGATATCTTGTTTAGTTTCCTTTTCGTTTTCAACTCTAGATCTTTGTTATTACTGTGAGTTGGGGAGTGACCAGTGGGTAGCCTAACAAAAAAAAAAAAAAAAAAAAAAAAAAAATCTTACAAAGTTAAAAATGTTTTTTCAATAATGTAACGGTTTACTTTTTTGTTTTTTAGTTGAGTGAGTTATCGGTCGAGGGGATGAACCCTTCGTCAATTTTGGAGTCGACCGACCCAGTTCGACCATCGTGCTGCAATGGCGGCGACTCGGTCGGCGCAATGGCAACTGAATCGGTCGACCGACCACTGCGGGCAACCTATTGGCTTTATTTTTAAGTGTTTGGCTTAGTAGCTTGATTAGATTGTACATTGTGATTAAATGGTTGTATATTTTGGTGAGGGGTAAATTAAATAGTGTATTAATTGTATATGTTGAATAGTGTTTTTTTAGTTTTATTTGTGCTTCAAATAGTTGTAATATATGCTTTTTTACTTGTATTCGCTTAAAAGTTCTATATTAGGAAATCTTAAAAAATTAATAGGAGGGAAAGTACAAGATGCATTATAAGTAGTATAGATAACACACATGTTCACCTTAAATTTATCATTCACAAAGGTTGCAAAAAAGACGAGAATCCATAAACTGATGCAACAATATAAAGAAAGATCAATACAATGTCAAAGTTTGATGTTTGTATCCCACACATCGCTTGATTGGAGAAAAGTGCCATTAAAGATTTAAAGGGGTCTTTATAAAATAAGAAGCCAAACACCAAGTGGAGCAGAACACATTCTTGGCTTTTTGGTAATGATTTTCGTATGATTACTGCATACTCTCTTTTGTTCAATTACTAGTTTTAATACTCTGTTATTTTTTTTCCCCATTTTTTCCAATGTGTTTTATGTGATAAAACTTTGTTGTAGGTTTTGGGGAAAAAAAATAAGAAGAATGTTAAAATTTGTTTCTAACTAAGTTTAAATTTTAGATTGGATATAATAGTCCTCTTTAGTGAAACAATTTTAAGTTTCAAACAGAAATTTGAATTCATTGATACGTTTTTGAGTACCCTTTTATTTTGTTCTTTAATGGTAAATAACACGGTTTGAAAACCGGATTGGACCGGTCAAAACCGGACCGGACTAGAAACCGGTTTGCCCCAAAACATTAGATCGAGGATCGGAATGTTCGGTCCATGGCCGAGTTGGTTCGGGACGGTTTGATTAGTGGGTCGGCCCGGTCCAACAAAGCATAATGTTCGGTTGTACGTAAGAACGAACTGAGGACCGAAAATGATTAAAAGGGTAGACGACGACTGAATTTAAATGCTTTCGATCCGGTTTGGTCAGGCCTGTTCGGGCCGTTTTTTCGGTTTGGTCCGGTCCGCAATCTATAATGCTCAGCCATATTTAAGTAATTCAACTAGGAACCAAATATCGTGAAGCAAAACAAAAGGTACTTATTACAATATTTCATATTTAATGAACGAAACCACTTTGCCTTCAAATATTATTCAAAATCGTTTCACACCAAAATTTTTTTTTTGTTCTTTATTTTCACATAAACTTATGACTCTTTTTGTAAATCTTGAAATGTATTTGAGAACATCGATTTGATTCATATTTCTGGAAGTAATATTTAGTAAATGATTTCATTACTTGAAGGAAAATGGAAATTCCATCTACCTTATTAATCACTGGAATTAGTTACTCCAAATAAATGTATTTAATCTATTTTGTCATTATAAGATATTACTTATAATAATAACTGATTATAAAATTCTTTGACTAACTTATATATTTTCTCAAACGCAATTAATATACCATAAAAAGACAAGATCTTTATTAAAACTAGTAGTACCAAATAACCAAAATTTCAAAAATATTTGGATGCCATATTTAATGCAATAATTATTTTCATTTATTTATTTTCCTCGATATATATGCACACACATCTAATACAAACCATAATCATCGACACATAGTTGAGAAAAACATAAAAATGAAATTGCTCATTGTTTTTCTAATGTTTGTGGCCTCATTCGCATTCATAACTAGAGGTAATAATAGTTTTAAGCACTAATCTTTTTTGCCACTAACATTTGCATACAATCTTTAATATAGGTTTTAACGCGAAATTTATATTGTTTGTTTTTCGTAATAACGTAGCTAATTTCGTGTTAAACCGACATGTAGCAATTTCAACTTGTGTCTCGATGAATTAGTGAACTTGGGTTATACTTTATCGTGTTCAAAAGAATGTTAACTTGTTTTTACTAGTGAAATATAGGATAAAATATTGTTTTCTATTATGTTGATAAATAAAGATGATGGATAAAACGCAACTACAACTAGTTTTGTCAAACATGGTCTTTGAAGTATGGCGTATTCTGTTTAGATTTATGCTAAGTACCCAATTTTTCCAACGTAAGCTAAACTTAGTGAAATCGTTATGGCACGTTCGGAGGTTAACTGGGATGGTAAAAAATATTGTTCAAATATGGTGTGCAAATTGGGAACCGGAGATGTGTTTTGCACAGCGGATTGCAACCCTCGCGGTTGGACTCATGGTCAATGTATAGACATTGCTAGTGAAAACGATGGAAAAGGCTACTGTTGTTGTTGGACTCCTTGAACTCGACTACAAACCTGAATCATTTGGTTTTGGGGCTATGAGTTATCGGTCCTTATTACTCTTTTATTATTGTAATTTTTCCTGGAATGAATGACTAAATGGTTATTTTGGATACACGTGTGAATATTGTTTGTTTGCAGATTCACAAAATAAATGTTTGTAACGACTAACGGATAAAATGGATTAAAAAGTGAATGATTTGTATATTAATTTGAATAGAGTACTAAAAAGTGAAGGAGCTACTACTATATATTATGCACAGTGCTCAAGCTTTACATCTTTTTTTTTTATAGAAAAGAAAATATATCATTCCATAGACAAGATTACATCTTTAGACATCCATACATTTGCAGAGCTCGGAACACTACCGTCTAACGTAAACTTATGAGGTCAACTCAACGCTAAAGAAACTGTACTATGAGCTACCCAATTTTCTTCCCTTTTAACAAAATACCAATTACAAACATTGAAAGCCATTGAATTGGATAATATATCCGAAAAAAGACTTGCAATTTGTAGCAGGGTGACTTTATTATGAAGCCTTAGATATACACAACGAGTCTGTCTTGAATATAACGTGAGAGTACCCCTTAC
Source organism: Chrysanthemum lavandulifolium (assembly GCA_022545495.1). Classification (NCBI taxonomy): domain Eukaryota; kingdom Viridiplantae; phylum Streptophyta; class Magnoliopsida; order Asterales; family Asteraceae; genus Chrysanthemum; species Chrysanthemum lavandulifolium. Next base: position 25,064,982 of record CM040244.1, on the reverse strand, counting down.
CAATTGCACGAGTCATAGCCCAATGAACAGCTTTTGCTTCGGCTTCAACTTGCATAACATTCTAAACGACCACCTGAAAATAAGGCCACACCCTTGTAGTCACGGGCTACAAAGCCTAAACCCGCCTTTCCAGACTCTTTTTGCCACGCAACCTCATAGTTAATTTTTATGTGCCCGACGTCTAGCCTTAACCACACACCTGCATGAGTATTATGTAGCCCACTGTTACCGCTAAGATTTCTATTTGATTTGCCTTTTGATAGTCTGATAAAACCGATTTCGCTATCATAAATAGTAAACTTGCCGAAATACTAACTGTACAACACAAAACAAACAAAGTCCAGAACACATTACCTTTCGAGGGGAAGGAACGTCATTTACGAGCTTACTTATTACCAGATTTAAGTTCTCGTGAAAGTAAGACTGACCCAAGGGTAGAAAAACCAGACAAAACCGTTGATCCATAAAAGAGAACAAGTATTGTTCCGAGCAATGACTGCACGAAACAAAAACATTAACCAGTCATGGTCGCAAGCGTGGCTTAAAAGAAGGCATTCATGTCTCTAACGGATCAAATGCGTAATTAAAATTAGCTCAAAAGGGAAATGGTTTAAATAGGCGAACAGGCCAAAGGTGACCCAAAGTAGTTTCTCGTGCAAAAGGCTCATAAATTATAGATTCCAAAAAATACGATACTCCTCGATATCACTGATATCGTCAAAGTTTTATAAAGATAACTACGGACAAAAGTGTTTCTGGTCAACTTAGAGTCATTAGAACCATTGCTTTATAGGTTATACTATTTAAGAAAGAATCACAGTACCTTGGCAATCAACGAAGTGTTGTCATTTGCATACTGGAATGTGCTCTCAGGTAAATTCTGAATGCCTAAACTTAATTCCGATGAAATAATCCTTAGCATTTCATAGTTTAAGGTCATTGGTCACAAATTCTGTTATTACATAATTCTGTTATTACATGATAAGGAAAACAATTGGATGACTCCGTTTTCTACAGGTTTTGTATTACACTACTGTTAACCATGTTGTGTGAACATGGTTTGACAACGACGTATTCAGATCGTTACTTAATATATTTTACACCATTTGCTTACCAAGACATCAACTATGTGTTACAAACTAAAGTGCTAAGTGTCCTATGATATGAAATAGATCGTTAAACGTGTTCAACAGATTTACTACCTCACAAAGGTTGCAAACAAGACAAGAAAGCATAAACAAATGCAACATTAAACAGATGCATATATAATTTGGTACAATTTATAGATTACATGTTTGTATATTGTATCCCACATTGCTTGATCAAAGGCAATGGCCAGTAGAAGGATCCTTATAAAATCAGAAGCCAAACAACAAATAGACTAGTACATATTCTTGGAATGATAACTTCATACTTTTCTTCTAATTACTAGTTTTAATATTTTCTTACTTTCATTCAAGTCTACCACCAAGTTTTTATTTGATGAAAATTTGTTGGTAACTTTGAATGAAAGATAAAAGGTATTAAAATGTGTTTCTAAAAAAAGTATAAATGTTTGTTTCGCGATAAAAGATCCGAGTAATGTAAGATTTAAATGACATAGCTTTGGTAGGTCGTGGTGATAACTAATAGATTCAAAACTAATAGAATTTTTTTTAAGCAGCAACCAACAACTATTTGAATAGGAAGATTCCAATACAACATGCTTTAAGTAGGTTTTAATTTACATCCATTGAAACACGAACCTTTTAGCAAAACAATTGAAAATTTAAGTCATCGTTTTAATATCTAAAATACACTTTTAGCAATATTTAATGGCATATACACTTTTATTTTGTTCTTTATGGTTTAATAAGAATGCTAGTGACAAATGGATTCTTGATATCGGGACAAATCTACATGGGAGCCACGTGTGACACGGGTCACACCCAATTTTGAGTCACGAAGTGCACTTTTTCTTTTTGGAAATTGTCGTTTTTTTGGAAAATGTGTTTGAAGATACATTAGACGTTAGATTTACCAATCATGTGGTCAGTAACACAGCCACATAAAAAAGAAAGCAATTAATACCGTGATCACGTTATATTTATCATTCCACATAGGCTGCAAACCAGAGAACATTAAATGATGCAACAATAAAAATATCAATCTACAATGTAAAAGTTAGATGTTTGTATCCCACATCGCTTGATTGGAGAAAAGTGCCAACAGATGGATCCTTATAAAATACGAAGCCAAACACCAAGTGGAGTAGTACATGTTCTTGGCTTTTTGGTATGATAAGTTCATACTTCTCTTTTGTTTAATTGCTAGTTTTAACATTTTGTTTATTTTTTTTTCCTTATCCAGTGCTTCAATTGAGTTTTATTTGATAATACTTTGTTGGAAACACTGCAGAAGGAAATGAAGATAAAAGAATATTAAAATTTGATTCAACTAAGTCTAAATTTTAGATTGGATGTAATATCCCTTTTTAATGAAGTAATTTTTAGTTTCAAACATAAAATTTAATTCATTGATCAAGTATCTAAGTGAACTTTTATTTTATTTTTTAATAATGATAAATACGATTGCATGACAATATATAAAACAATGACACTTTATTGGATCTTTTCATGCTTTAAGACTTTATCTGACCGATCAAAATCGGACCGGGCCGAAAATCAGTTTGGCCCAAAACATTAGACTGAGGACCTAACCGAAAGGTTCGGTCCATGTCCGGGTTAGTTCGGTTCGGTCACAAAACATAATGTTCGGTTGTATGTAAGAACGAACCGAGGACCGAAAATGATTAAAAAGGTGGGACGACCGGATTGAAATACTGATAGAGACTAATTAGAGGTCAATCTCCTAAGATAAATAAATAGGTAATTGAGTTAGCAACTCTCTAAAAAATTAAGAAAAAAACAAGACCACTTTAAACATATTTTCTTCTTGTTTATTTCATGAAGCAGTTACACTTAAATACTAGAAATGAAAATGCATGATCTCCTAAACTTAAGCAGCAAGACTATTGACTAGGAAATGAAAGTAAACATGGGAATACATGGTCTCTTACTAATTTGCATGCAACTATAACTTTATGAGAACGTGGGTTTGCCTTCCTTTTGAATTGGTCATCACTCAACAAAACTAATGGTTCTTCTTGTTGGTTGACTGAATCATATCAATACTCCCCGTCTTAAGACGAGCCTTGTCCTCAAGGCTCATAGTTGTGTACCTCGGGTCAAGTGGCTTCTAAGGTGGTTCCGGTTCGGTTTGAGAAAAACAAACTTTGGTGGATGGCATTGTTGACCTACAAAAAATATTTTCACGCAACTGAAGATGGGTAGCATGGCGATGATGACCGGGTGAAGAGGAACTCGTGTTTGTGTGGCAACATCATGTTTGAGCTTGGTAATAAATAAAGCGGAAGCGTTGAGAGACTTGGCCATGGTTTTAGGGTGGTTAACTTTCAGCCATTGGGTTTTCGGTGGTGGTGGGATAATTGGTTGTGTGCTTTGTTGGTGACGTGGTGACGGTCGGTGTGTTAGTATCCCATTGGTTGGCGAGGCGTTTCCAACGGTTGGCGAGCTCCAGGAAATGTACGAAAAGTTTTGATTTCAAGCAGAAAATTTAATTCATTGATTAATTATAAGTATCTAAGTACACTTTCATTTTGTTCTTTAATCTATATTATAATGAAGGAAGGTACTTTCATCCTATTTATTATTTTAAGACTATTATAAATAGAATTTTAAGCAAATACTACCTTATAAGCACTTTTTATAAGTATATAAAGCGCACATAAAACAAAAAACACACTACTTATATAATAGAATTAATACACTATTAAAAACACTCATTCATCCAAAAAGACAACTGTTTAGGGTAAGTACAATATAATTAAGCTTTCACACATGAATAAACTAAAAATAGGATTTTAAGCAAATATAAGTAAATAAGCATAATTTACAAGTATTTAAAGCACAAATAAAACTAAAAAACATTATTCAACACTTACAATTAATACACTATTAAAAATATATTTCACCAAAATATACAACTATTTAACCACAATGTACAATAAAATTAAGATTTCAAAACATAAATCTTAAATCCAGCAGTCCAAAACAAAATAAATTTGTTCGTCAAAAAATTTAGTCATAAAGTACCTGCAGCCACATCGCACGAGTACCCAGCTAATTCATTATAAAACACCTACTAATTCAACTAGGAACCCAATATCGTGAAGCAAAAAAAAGGTACTTACTTCGATATTTCATTTTTTTCTTCTTCTTTATTTTCACATAAACTAATGACTCTCTTTGTTATAAATGATGCGATAACTCTTGCAATGTATTTGAGAACATCGATTTGATTCATATATGTCTAAGTAATATGTAGTAAATGATTTCATTAATTGAAGAAAAGTGGAAATTCGATATACGTTATTAATAACTGGAATTAGTTACTCCAAATGAATGTATCATACATACTATAAGGGTTCGTTTGGTAGGACGGAATGAAATGTCAACTGAATGAAATAAACGATGTAATGGAATGAAGAGTGTAATGTAATGATTCATTGAGTTATTAATATGTTTGGTTTATATAATAAGACGTAATGGAATCGATAATAAAAAGACTAAAATATCCATTAATAATAGAAAGTTTATTTAATGTGGTTAATTAATAAAGGAGTTTTATGTAATTTTGATTCCATTACAAGATGTAATGAAAAAAAGTAGGGGACCCCTAAGGAGTGGTTTTGGTGTAATGGGTCATTACTTGCAATGAATCATTACATTCTATAAATGTAAACAAACAACATTTATTCATTAAATCGTAATAATCATTTCCATTACGACTTTGATTGCGACATACCAAACGTTACGTAAGATTGTCCCCTCTAATTGAATGCGGAGGCGTCAAGATTGCATAGAGTACAACACGCTAATGCTGTTCATGATATAAATCCGAGTTATTATTTTTTCCTAATTCTAATTACCAGCATATGAACAGACATGTGGTTACAAGCATCCTTAATGGGGGTTAATAGCTTCCTAATATCTGCATATGAAGAGACATGTGGGTTACAATCCTTCTTAATGAAGGTACCTCTCTTTTTTTTCTTCATAATACTAATTACCAGCATATGAACAGACATGTGGTTACAAACCTTCTTAATGGTGGTTAATAGCTTCCTAATATCTGCATATGAAGACACGTGTGGGTTACAATCCTTCTTAATGAAGGTATCTGTCTTTGTAACTATAAATACAGTATGCATATATTTTTTTACCACCATAATCATCAATTTTTTTTGCTTTCAAACCAGAATTGCAGCAAAAGTTACCATGTCCAATAAAGCTTCCGGTAGCAACTCCATGTCCATCCAGTCTTCGGGTAGCAAATCCATTCATGTTGCCGACCATAATGGTGAGTTATTTTTGGAGCAACTCGAAACGGGTATTAGTGGTACAATTGTTGTTATGATCAGTAGAATGTGGGATGTGAATGAAGTAACTGGGAGGTATTTGAGCATAGATTTTGTTGTTAGTGATGCCAAGGTAAGTAAACATTACATTTACAATTATGCATATAGAATGGGGATATTGAATTCTGATGCAATGTTTTTCATGGTAAGGCGATGCATTGCTTTTCAAGGAGTAATATAGCGCACAATTTTGTAGGTTTAAAAGAAGGTGGTGTTTACTCTATCAAGAATTTTATTGTGCAGCCAAACAAGGATGACTATCGTATCATTAGGCAGGATCCATACATTCTTAAATTTGATGGTTCCACAATCATTAGAAAAGTTTCTGTCAGCCCTAAGGGTTTTGTGAGATATCCTTTTGAGCTTGCGGATTATGATGAAATTGAACCTACAAACAATAAAAATCTAATAGGTTAGGCTTTTTGTTTAAACATTCTTTCTTAAACGGTTTTTGGTGCCATGTTATATTTTTGCTCTTACTATACATTATTGGATACTTGCAGATGTCGCGGGCTATGTTACAAATGTTGGGAGGACAATAGTTCAATAGAGTGGTTCACGGACTCTCGATTTCTATCTGGCTAACAAGAGGTGTTTTGCTTTCCATATTTTTTTGTCTTAGCAAATTAAGAAAGTTAAAATAACAATTGCTTTTTTATTTCCTAAAACACGGGCAATCAATAAGAGTAACTCTTTGGGGTGAATTAGGTGACATCCTGATTGAAAAGAAAACAAAACATGTTGGCCTATGTCCGATTGTTGTAACTTCTCTTAATGTTAAACTCTATAACAGTGAGTATCAATAGAATATGGTTTTGTAGCGCTATGTTACCTTATTGCTAATTTTCATCACAATGTCCACCCCATGCAGATAAGGTCTACCTTTCAAGCAGCTCTTCCTCCTTGATTTATGACAATGAGGACATCCCTGCATTGATAAATCTAAAAGTTGAAATGAGGTAATCCTAAATAAATAGTTGCTATGTTATTTTATACAATTATCATTTATTAATGTTTAGCATGTATATTGTTTACGATTACGTGGAATTGGGTAAAGCTATAGTGCTGTTGATTGTTAGAGTCAAAAGATGGGACGCTTGAGAATTTGTTGATTTGGGGCATAATAAGAAAAACAATATAAGCTTCTATCTTTACACTTGCTTATTTACACAAGTTGGTCAATTGGTATTTTATTTAATATATATCCATTTTATAGTCCATGACCTACAAGCTGTAAAGTGATGATCAACAATGTTAGAACTAGAAAGGGATGGAACTACCCATCATGTGGTGACAATAAGTGCAAAAAGGTGCAACCCGAAGAATGGTAGATTTTGGTGTGAAACGTGTAAAAATACATTGAGTACCCGTTTTAAGGTAAACCGATTTTAGACTAGCAATTTCCATGAATTATAGTAAATTACATAATATTGAATACCTTATGTATGCTACCGATGTTATGATTCGAGATTGAAATGGATGTGTCGGACCATCTTGAACAAACCGTGAATGTTCATTTGATGAACCCGCCTGTTTTTGTTGAAGTGTTCTCCGAAACTCATTGGGAAATGACGATGAGGTACAATAATAAATTAAATTCTTAATATATTAGATACTTATATACAATTATAAATTAAATTTAAAAGATATTGTGTTTTTTCGTAACTTTCAACTACTGATTACAAGGTTTCAACTTGCCCGCAATAACAAATCTAATAGGGACGACTCACACTTTTGAAGTCAAGACATCCACGTATTTTGAACATGGTGCTTTTGAGAGCTTCACATCTTGGAATATTATCCTGCGATGACGAACTCAAATGTTCAAGCACTCCATAAATAAAGCACGCCTTCAAGCCCCTTATGACAAAATTGTCAAAAAGACTTTGTGCAAAACCCAAGTTTGCCTACTCCAATGAAATCATTGAGGAGACAAAAAAATGGTATCACAAAGTTTCAATACTATAAAGTAATATATGAAAATTTCTTACCACTAAAACATTATTTAATGTGGCGTTATTATAGGTTGGAATATGAAGATTCGAGACGAGTTACCACATGTTGATGAAGCTTGGAGCGAATATGTATCCGCTTCTCAAAATAAAAACAAAGAAGGTAATTTTGTAGCAAATGGATACAAACATACCTAATATAAATCCCAAATATTAACAAAACTTACGTGAAAATCTTATTTTTCGGTGTGTTGTGACCGACTCTGAAACAGAAGATGACGAAATCTCACCTAAAGCTGATCTTATGAAAGAAAATGAAATTAATGACGGCGCATCAGTCAACGACAAAGCCACAACTTAGTCTTTATTTTTTTAGGAAAATAAAGTGTAAACGACCCAATTGTTTATGGGAGTATGTCATTTAGAAAGCGAAGTTTGTTTGACTCTGTTTTTCACTCAATAATTTTGGTGTTTTAAACCAAATTAATGTTTGATATTACTTTTGGTTGCTTATTAAGTTATAAAATTCACCTTATGCTTGAAATCAGACTCCAATATATGTGATTCGATTATGTATCAAATTGATTCCAATAACTCCAATATATGTGATTCGATTATGTTTGAAATTGATTCCAATATATGTGATCAAGTTATGCTTGAAATTCAAACTTCAATCTTGAATTTACCTTTCGATGTCACGTAAGAGCATTCTACATCTTTTATAATTTGGGATTTTGCCTAATGAAACTAACTATTGATTCATAAATAAAAACATATGCTAAAAATGATTGATTTATCAATTAACAACCATAAACAATTTATCTGCAAAATAAAAAACTCCAACTCTATACTTATAGACTTAGAATCAAAACTACATTATAAAATTTATAATTATTAAGGCAGGTTTGAACTTCAATAAGTTAATCGCAATGCTAATAAAACCAATATTTTGAACTCTATACTTATAAACTTAGTATCAATACTACATTATAAAATTCATAATTTTTAAGGCAGGTTTAAACTTCAATAAGTTAATCTCAATGCTAATAAAACCAATATCTTGGTAAACTTATATGAAGTTTGGAATTGAGTACACAAGTAAATTATCGGATTGTATAATAAAGGATACTGGACCTTCATTTTAAGGAAGCAAAATGTAATGAAAATTGTACATAAATGAGAACTTAATCAATTTTGTAACCCACCAGTCTATTCATATGCAGGTATTAAGAAGCTATTAACCTCCATTAAGGAGGTTTAAATACTCATTATATGAGATTAATTGTTGTTAAGACAATGGCTGAGTAATTTATATCAAGAAGGATATGAACCAAAAAACCCTTCAATGGAAAAATTTAATAATCATTATATGTGCTTAAATGCTGCCATGAAGGTGTATATAAATTTTACCTGCATGACTTTATCTGGGCATAACTACATTTTGATATTTCCATACAATGACTGACTAACATGGAAGTTCAACTCCCCAGGTGTTCATTGATGCGTTGGATGGTGATTCAGCCGGGAACATTGTTGTTACACTCTGCACGATATGGGATGTCAAAGCTACAAATGTGCATCTATTGAATAATGATTTTGTTGTCTCTGATCCAACGGTAATGATTAAACATGTTGTTTACAGTTTACTGCACTTTTACTGATTTCCACACAATATTATTGCAGGGCAATGTAATCCACTGCACTGCGAATGCAACTATAGCATACAATTTTCACGGGTTAGAAAAAGGTGGTCTATTCGTAATAGAAGATTTTGTTGTGTGGGCTAACAAAGAAGAATGTCGCGTTAGAAAAAACAATACCTTTAAGCTTGAATTTGACGGTAAAACCCACTTAAGAAAGACTTCCGTCCTTTATGATCAGTATGTTAGGTATCCTTTGGTAAAGGTTCATATTGACAATATGAAACCTACAAGGAACAAATCTCTTATTGGTAAGTTTGCATTAATTTTATATAGCAAATAATTTTTTATGATAAATGATCTATTACCTTAAGACTTACACTATTACCTTTCAGATGTATGCAGGTATGTGACCAACATTGCCAAGATGAACCACAAAAAAGACCGGTTCCAAAAATCTTGATTTCTACCTAACAAATCATAGGTTAGCACAATTATTATGCGGATAATTAAAATAAACAGTATCTAAAATGTTATATTGCTTTTACCAACTTAAAAGTTTCTTGCATATGCAACAGGGGACAGGCAGTACGGGTAACATTATGGGGAGGGTTAGGTGATTTGCTTATTGACAATAAAATGAAGCACGTAGTAATGTGTCCTATTGTCATAAATTCTACAAGTGCATACCATTACTACGGTATGTTTTTCCTATAACTTTCAAACTTATCTGTATCAATGATGTAAAACGTGTAAAGCTGAATTTGTACATCCCGTTCCAGATAAGTTGAATCTATCCAAAAGTCCATCAGCCATGGATATTGACCAAGCTAACATACCTACATTTAAAGAGTTTAAATCATCCTCTGGGTAAGCATTTATATATATTTTTGCTTCAGTGTTAGAGTAATGAGAATTGTACATCAATGAGCATGGTTAAAAAAATGAGTACAGTAATATATATTTATTTACGAATTTTCTATCTGTTAGTGGTGTTGGGCAGATAAAGGCTGGAATATGTATTAAGGATTGTGTCCCTAAAGATGGAACAATCAAAACCATTTTGATGCTGTCACGCAATCAAACGAATGATGTGAGTAATAGTCTCATATTCCCATACCTATATTACCATCCTATTGCACATTTGCTAAACAATTCCTCATCTAGAGTTGCTAACTTTCCATTTGAAAGCAACGATTGGAAATATCAGGACTGAAAAGGGATGGCGATTCCCATCATGTGGTGGAAAACAATGTCAAAAAGGTACAACCAGAATGGGAGGAGATTTTTGGTGTAATGGATGTGAAAAGAAATTTACATACTATCATATGAGGTGATATTATAGTTTATACTTATGTAATGTTATTTGGACTAAAAACATCTAATCGCTAACGTACTGTAAAACATGCATATAACGGTATAGGCTCGCTTTAGACGTGTTTGACAATCTTGATAAAGTCATGTTTATTCTTTTGATGAACACGCAACTCGGTTGGTAAAGTTTCCAAGATCATCATTCAAGCTAATGGATCACGATGTGAGTATGAAACATTTTTAATTTTTCACGCATTACCCTTTTACTAACCTTCCTTTATAGCCTTCGGATGAGCGTAGGAGGATCTTGCCACCACCACTAGCCAACCTCATTGGTACAACACACGTTTTGAAATCAAGAGTCACACCTACTATGATCATGGAATATTTGAGAGCTTCATATGTTGTGCTATATGCCCACTTGAATTGTCTGTTCCAACAATTGCCACACCTTCCAAATCTACATAGTCTAAGAAAAATAAAAGGTTGGTTCTCAATAACCTTTACAACCATTAAATAACAAACATTAAACAGAAATATAACTAAAAGTTCAATGAAAATCTTACTATTTCATGTATGTTATGACTGATTCTGATCAGAAGAGGAAGAAGCCTCACCAAAAGCAGAACTCTGAAAGAAAATGAAATTAATGACGAAGCATCAATCAACGATGAAGACACATCTTGGTTGTTAAGATTTAGAAAAATAAAGAGGAAATGACCTCAAAAGTTTGTTGGAATATGTCATTTAGACAAAGAAATTTGTTTTAGTCTGTTTTTTAATGAATAATTTTGGTGTTTTAAACACAACGAATATTTGATATTACTTTTGTTTGGTGACTAACTTATAAAATTACGCTTATGCTTAAAATTCAAACTCCAATATTTGTCAAACAGTTATGCATGAAATACATACTCAAATATATGTAATCCAGTTATAAAAGTTGTAACAAAAATAGGACCAACTCTGATTTTTAAGCAATGTTTGAAATTTAATAAGTGCATCTCAATGCTAATTAGTAAGTAAAAAAACTTGGATTGTATAATAAAGGTAACGAAATTTCATTTTAATAAATCAAAATGTAATCAATGTTGTTCACATATGAGAAATTAAACAATATTGGAATATATAGAAATGAAATCAATAATACAATCTAAATTGTAGAAATTTCAAAGAAGAATTAATCTACAACTTTTATATCTTAAACAGTATGTTATGTTGTGAAGCTAAGAAGTATTCCATTAAATAAATTTTGTATATTCTATAACTAAAATGAAAAATAACGATTGCAGCCTAATTTATTACAATCACAAAGATGATATAGAAGTTAGAAATTACCAAGTAGTGGTTAATAGTTGCCTGCATACCTGCATATGAAGAGACGTGTAGGTTACAAATCTTCTTAATGAAGATTAATAATTGTTTGTATATAAAGAGACCTGTCTTTTCCTATTCATATTAATTGTAGTGTTCAATTACATGATTATGAACCATAAGCATCAAAATCTTTACATTAGACAATGTGAGTTAGGTATGGATAATAATATTCCATCTTTCTCTAACATACTCAACAATAAAATCATCATACAATCACATACAATTGTTAACAAAGATGGGAGTTACCAAAGTTACTGTGGGCTGAAGTTAATACACATTCCAGAGATAGGTAATCACACAAATCCTTTGTTGCACATTTTATTAATTTTTTTACAATAAGATTATCAATAAGAATCAAATATGTTATTGCATAGGAACCATCCCAACAAGTTGTTACACAGACAAACCACAGGCGTGGAGGTATTAAATACATAAAAATGGCTCTAAATCATATATATAAAAATATTATATATTAATTCAATATTTTAAATTATATGCAAATCACTTTCAACATCTGTGACTTTTTAGGTAGACGAAGAACAAGTGAATCAAGGATACTACCAAAACAAGCAGCCCTCACATCATCAGGTATTTCTAAAAAAAAAAAAATGAATTTCAGATTATGTAGATCTTTAAAATAACCAACTTATTTAAAATTTTACTACTTATTATCTTTTTAATATAGGTGTTTCTGTTTCTTATGCTAAGCTTGGACCACCATCTTATCAATGCTATAGTTGTAATGCAAACATGTGGTATGAAGAGAGAATTGATAAAGATAAAAAACCTGTGAATCCTACTTTTTCACTATGCTGCCAGGATGGTAAAGTCTTGCTACCGAAATTCAAAGAACCACCATTGCCATTAAAGACTCTCCTTGATTTCACAAATCCTACAACTACAAAATTTAGAGAAAAAATCAGAGTGTATAATGGGATGTTCACATTTACAACCTTTGGAGCAAGGATAGATCATTCAATAAATAATAGAAGGGGTGTGTATACATTTAGAATAAATGGGTAAAATTATCATCTAATTGGGTCACTCCTACCTGTACAAGGAGTTCAACCCAGGTATGCTCAGTTATATTTGTTTGATACACAGAATGAACCTAGGAATCGTATGAATGCTTTCATGAATAATGAAATAAATGATCAAGTGGATGAGTCCATCGTCAAAAGTTTGATTACCATGTTGGATGAATCGAGTGCAGTTGCAAAAGCATTTAGAATGGCAAGAGATTGGTGTCATTCTAATCAATCAGAAACTTTGAATTGCGTTTACTTAGTGAGAGAAGAACATCAAAGCGAGATAACGTTCCAAGCGTATCGAAGTAGCGACTCGATAACTAATGATTTTGGAGATGATATTCCTACAAAGGATATCATTGTTAATTGCAAAACAACGGGTACAACCCGAATATCAGAATTGCATCCATCCTACATGGCATTGCAGTATCCTTTGTTATTCCCGTATGGAGAAGATGGATATCACGATAAGATACCATATCATTCCAATAACGGTAACAACAAGACAAACGTGGATATGTTTCAATGAAGGAATATTACGCATATTTGATTCACAGTCGAAACAACCAAGCCAACACTTTACTTAAAGGGGGCAAGTTATTCCAGCAATTTTTGGTTGACGCATACGCATCAGTTGAGGAACAAAGACTAAAATGGAATAGACATAATCAAGACACGTTACGAGTAGATCTGTATCATAATTTGCAGGATGCAGTTACAAGGGGAGACACAGATGCAGCAGGCCTTGGAAAAAGGATTGTCTTACCCTCAAGTTTTATTGGCGGACCACGTTATATGATGCAAAACTACCAAGATGCAATGGCTTTGTGTCGTACTTATGGGAATCCAGATCTTTTTATCACATACACATCTAATCCAAAATGGCCAGAAATTGATGAAATGTTGGCATTTATACCAGGACAAAAAGCACATGATCGGCCAGAAATAGGGACGCGTGTTTTCAAAATGAAGCTAACTCAGCTATTAGATGATCTAACAAAAAACCATATATTTGGACCACATTGTGCAGGTAAATAATAATATAATATACAATAATTATTTACAATCTCATACTAATTTTTCAAACAACCCTTAATTTTGTTAAAATATATACTTGTAGTGGTGTATGTAATTGAATTTAAAAAACGAGGGCTCCTACACGCACATATACTCCTATGGCTGGAAGAAGATTACAAATGCAAAACTGGAAATCAGTTAGATAATATGATATATGCAGAACTACCATGTCCAACAAATGATCCAGAAGGCTACAAAGCTGTCAGTGAGTATATGTTGCATGGTCCATGTGGTAAAGACGCAAACTATGCTCCATGCACAATTGAAGGAAATGTACAAAAGTTATCCGAAATCATTCTATAAAGAAACAATGGTGGATGAAGATGGGTACCAGTTTATCGACGAAGAGACACAAAAGTATTTGCTTTGAAAGGCAAATTTACTTATGATAACAGAAATGTCGTTCCTTACAATCGATATTTATTGTTAAAATATCAGGCACACATAAACGTTGAATGGTGCAACAGATCTAAAGCAATAAGGTACTTATTCAAGTACTTAAACAAAGGGCCAGATAGAGCAACTATTGTGGTGCAAGAGAACGTGGTGACAAACAACGATGAGGGGGGACAAAGAATCAATGCAGTTGATGAGATCACAAACTATTTAAATTGTCGGTATTTAGCACCATGTGAGGCAGTGTGGCGCCTCTTCTCTTTTGATATCCATTACTCTTATCCATCAGTCATGAAATTAAACTTCCACTTACCAAATCAAAACTCAATCACATTACGTGATTCACAGAGTTTACCAGCACTTCTTCAAAGGGAAGATATCAAGAGAACGATGTTTACAGAGTGGTTTGAGTTAAATAAACGAGATAAAGCAGCCAGAAAACTAACCTATGCTGAATTACCAACAAAATATGTGTGGCACGAACAACTGAAGATATGGAAAGAACGAAAACTGAAAAAAAGTATTGGCCGGATTTTTTACACAAGCCCAGCTTCAGGGGAGCGTTACTATCTCAGAATGTTGCTAAATGTGGTAAGAGGCCCTAAATCTTTTAAAAAGTTAATGACTGTTAACAAAAAGGTCTATGGAACTTTTAAAGAAGTATGTTTCGCATACGGCCTTCTCAATGACGACAATGAATGGACACAAGCTATAACTGAAGCAAGCTTCTGGACATTAGGTCCTAAGCTACGGGACCTGTTTGTAACAATTTTGTTGTTCTGCGATGTTAGTAAACCATTAAAGCTTTCGGAAGAAACATGGGAGATTTTGTCAGAAGATATCTTACACCACAAGCGTAAAGTTTTCAGCTATCCCGAGTTAGAGTTAATGGAGGAACAAATAAAAAACTACTGCTTGATAGAAATTCAGCAGTTGTTAAATAGAAACGGGAGATCTTTAAAAGATTTTCCTGATCTTCCACAACCTAATCGAAACCTCCTAACTAATTTGGATAATCGTTTGATTAGAGAAGCACTCGACTTTGATTCAAAAGAAAGTAAGATTGAACATGATCAATGCATTCGTTATTAAACCCGAGCAAGAATTAATATATGAGCATGTAATTGAATCATCCATTCTAAAAAGGGAGTTTTCCTTTGTTTACGGACCCGAGGTACAGGAAAGACATTCTTATATAAAACCATAATTTCACGATTAAGATCGAAAAAGAAGATTGTGTTAGCAGTTGCATCTTCGTGTAAACCTTTCATAAAATTCTATATACTTGATTGAATAATTAACAATTACATTATTAAACTTATGACAAATTTAAAATATTTAATTAGGAATCGCGTCATTGCTACTTCACGGAGGTAGAACCGCTCACGATGATTTGTTATCCCGCTGAGCTAATGGAAAATAGCACATGTGGGATTAAACAAAATACGCACTTAGCGTAATTATTACAAAGAGTTGAGCTAATAATATGGGATGAAGCCCCTATGACTCGAGGTATGCTTTTGAGCGCTAGGCGAACGCTAAGGGATATATTAGGATACGAAAACAAAGAAAAAGAGAAAACTCTTTGGTGGGCTCACGGTGTTACTTGAGGTGACTTGACAAATATTACCAGTCATCACAAAAGGCAAACGTCAAGAAGTAGTGCAAGCATGCATAAATCGTTCACATTTGTGGAAGTTTTGCAAAGTTTTCACATCGACACGCAAAGATGAGAGTGAATGAAATTTCACGGATGGTTCAATTAACTCAAGAAAGCAAGAATTCAACAGATGGGTTTTAAAGTTGGGCGATGGAAACTTGCCGACAATAAGCAAAGCGAGGAAGATGAGCCTACTTGGATTGAGATTCCGAGGATTTCATTATCAAAACATGCAATGCTCCTATTGCTCAGATAGTTAAGGCAACATTTCCTGATTTTACTACTAGACAAGTTGAAGATGCATATCTCAAAGAACGAGCAATACTAACACCAAGAAATGATGACGCTGATGCTATTAACGCATACATGTTTGAACAATTAAAGGGCAAAACTATTACTTACAAGAGTGCAGATGAAGTATGCAAAGCATCAACTGATCAGTTGTATCAACAAAATTTATACCCAACAGAGTTTTTAAATTCGCTAAATTTACAAGGGATGCCACCCCACGAGCTGAATTTAAAAACAGACCTACCAATAATGCTATTGCGGAATGTTAATCCAGTACAGGGGTTGTGTAATGGAACAAGGCTAATCATCACTGATCTAGGCCAGTTTGTCCTACGTGCCAAAATCCTAACAGGTTCAAAGATTGGAGAAACCGTCTTAATACCAAGAATAACACTAACAAGTACACAAACACAATGGCTATTCGTAATGAAGCGGAGGCAGTTTCCAGTGAAACCATGTTACGCAATGACAATTAACAAGAGTCAAGGTCAGTCACTTACACATGTAGGCGTCTATCTTCCAACTCCCGTGTTCAGTCACGGACAACTTTATGTCGCAGCGTCCAGGGTTACAACCCCTAATGGTCTAAAGATACTTATGGTGGGAGATGAAGAAGGTGAATTCAAGGGTCGAACCCATAATATTGTTTACAAGGAAACTTTCAACAACTTATTTTAATAATTATATTTCTGTTTGAGAACAACTCTTTGTTTAGACATATACATTCACAAAATTCAATCAGAACGAGATTTACTTCATACTTTCAACCAAACTTTGAAATCCATACTATCTAACAATCTAAGAACTAATATAAACCAAATATTTCAACATAGACACACCAACTAATCCAAATGCATCCTCCTATTACAACACTAAACAAGTCAAAATTCAAAATTCCATATATGCCTATCAATCACAAATTTGGAAACAAGCACACTTAGTAAACCTTATTGAAGGGATTAGCCACTAAGTATCATTCATATACAAATTCAGCAAGGATGATAAATATAAAGCAATATATAATTACAACGATTTAAAACAAAATTAAAACTATAAAAAGTAAACTAACCATTCGATCATCCACTGGAAATTTGACATAAAACACAATTCCCAATTGAGGTTTCAAACAATTGTGCATCTCCAAGCATCCATCAACCCAATTATGAGTACATGTTTTCATAAAAAAAAAAAAAAAAAAAAAAATCTCAAACAACTACCCTTTCATAAAATCAACATATGAGACCCCCTTGCACAATCAACAAAGAAATATCAAATCCATAATAAACATCACTTATTATAATTACACGTACATAAATCCGCTATCCTTTCATAACAATTGATTCCACACTCTTAATTAAACGATAACATGCTTTAATTTCAAAAGAATATTGTGAAATTGAATATCCCCAAATTTAGATAAAAAACCCTAATTTAAATCGCCTATGTTCACTATAATGTGTGTTGACTACACTATGTGTGAGAGAAAAAGCACCAACTTTTTTATATAAAATAAATTAGGAAAGAAAAAAAAAAATACACCAATGAAATTAAGATTAAAAGATAATATTCATTTCTGATATAATAATAAAGATTTACATCATATTCATTATATCATCATCATTAAACAACAACTGATAATAACTTAAAACAGCAAAAGATGAACCATGATGATGAAATACACAAAAAACTCCAACAAACACCTAATCATAAACTTCAAGAATGGAGATGTGATTCTCCTTTTCGGTCAACCCTTGACGAAGCTCAAGCAAGAGGGCAGTAACCACCTCCAACCTCCTACGCAGGCTGACAAGATCCTCATGCTCACATTCATAGACATCACCAACAGACTCCTCTTCATCATGATTGAGAGACCATAACTCTGCCAATCGATCAGATTTTTGTTGGATTGTGGTTTGAAGTTGATCACGTCTTTCTCCAAGAAACCTTACAAAAACTTCAGTCTTCCACATGCTCATGACCATATAGAAATTTGAAAGCTTTGTGCAATTCCTGCGTTTCAGAAACATTTTTTAGTTCATTGAGTAGAGGGGTTTCATCAGCATCGGCCATTGATTGAATAATTAGGGCACAAGTATTTTTTTAGGTATAAAGTTAAGTATAAAAAACAACAACCTAATGAATAATTATAGATGAATCGAGATGGAAACCAATAGTCTTGAATCATGATTACAAAAATAAACCCATCAATTAATTTGCAGAGATGGTTTATTTTCCCATGCAGAAACATCAAATAGGTTTCATACATGAATTTAGTAATAACACATTCAACCCTTCAACTTATGATAATAACAACTTACAAAACAAAGTGGTACTTACAAAATATAAGATACATTCACAACTTACAATACAAATAATAAAAAAGTTTACCAAAAATTATACTATAGTAAATTAGATAGAACAACAATGCTTCTTATTCCAATAAACAAAATAAAACTCATATTCTTAAATTTTAAATAACAAAGTATAATTATTTCCTCACCATACTAAACTATAAATATGCATACACCGACAAAACACACAACAATTATGTGATGAACTATTAAATTCAAACTCTGCAAATAACACGGAACCATAACAAAAGACAAAAAATAATTCATATTCTTAAAATTTTAAAGAACAAAGTATAAATATTTCGCTTAGCATACTAAACTATAAATATGCATACATAAACTGAACCTTGAATCAGTAAATCCATTCATAAACTTAATATATACATAATACATCCATACCATTTCCATTCAAATATGATAGATTAAACAAAAGTACATAAACCTAAACACAAAACAAACAGCCAAACAATCCTATTATTCATAATCCGATCCAAAAATCTGCGATAGGCCGTGCGTAGCACGGGTTCTGAATGCCTCGTTAATAATAAGAGTCATTTTATTTTTCTTACTCATAAATACATGCTTATCAAGGGACAAATTCACACCATCCATCTAGTTTGATCTAATTGTGAGGATTAACCTAAGTCCATGTTTTTATTCTTGTCTTTTTGACTTTCTTTTTTATTTACATTTTTTTTTTCTTATTCACGTTTTTTTTTAACGTTTATTTTTTTAATTCTTTTTTTTTAATCCGTGTTTTTTTCTTCGATTTCATATGTTTTCCTCATTTTCATACGTTTTCATCTATTTTCATACGTTCTTATACGTTTTCGTCCGTTTTCATATGTTTTCGTTCGTTTTCATATGTTTTCGTCTTTATGACTCAACATGCTCATTTAAATTTTATCTATCTAAAATGGAGAAATAACATTCGTGTATATCTCGGTCTAATTGTTTTGTATCGCTAATAATATATTTAGAAGCCTCGGATTGTTCTTGTGTTTGTCGTATGGATTGAAGGGAATGTGGCATGTCTTGAACTAAGGTAGTACACTAGAGGGTCGTGGTAATCTTTGAATGGGGCTGGTTTCGATTTGTTTAAAATGGAAATGAGTAATCGACTAGGCTAGGGTTTCCAAAAGGTTTTAGGTTTTAATAAAAGATAAGGGTTGATTTTGTAAATAATAAAGCATGAAGGATGTTAGTTGTTAAAATGGTAAAAGAATGGATAAATTCGTAAACTACATAAACTTGTGATAATTACACTTGTAACCCTATACTTGGTGATAATGACATTTTAGACCCTAAACTATTATAACTTGTCATAAATGAACCCTAAACTATAATAATAGTCATTTTCATCATTTTAACCTAATTTGACATTAATTACATCATAAATGACTAAACCTGCTAATTATGGAAAACTGCTATTTTTGGAAAGTTACTTATTATGGAAACTTACTAAATCGGGATACCTGCCTTAAATAGGAAATTTCTTAAAATGGGTAAGTTACTTAAAGTGGAAACTTACTAAATAAGGAAAGTTACTATATTGGAAACTTGCTATAAATGGAAAGATTCTCGTAAATCCTAAAATACTTAATCTAGAGTAAAACACTTTAACTACATCTAATAAAGGTATATCCTCTCGCTTCTGTAGATCCCTCGAGGAAGGAGTGGTCATCCGTGTCTTGTGATTTCATATACTTGTGTTTGTCTTTGCTATTGGACAAGGTACATATATTCTAACCTTATCTCTTAAGGTTTCTCATGATTCTTACACATCTTTTGATGTTAGCTTGATTATATTGCCTTTGCTCTGAGCCTTACTATTAGGGTTCCCTTATATGACCTTTGCTATGCTCCCTTAGAAATGTGAACCTTTTGATATTGAACCTTGATTTGAACCTTTAACATGAACCTTTAGATTATGACTTTCATTTGACCTTTCAGTTTAATACCCGAGCCATTTTCCTAGCTATGAAGGTAACATGGTTGTGTCATTGATGCACCAATCGCATGACTCTAGTGTGGTTGAGTAATGTCCACACCGTCCCCTTTTGTGATATCATTATGCACGCTTTATATTATTATTATGGCCACTATGATTTGTACAGGGGCATATGGATACATCCTAAATTTGTTATGTTATGATATGATATGATATGACTCATATGGTGATTGATGTTGTGTGCAATACACGTCTTTCACATTCTGGGAGCTAGCTACTCAATGGTCACTTCTGATATGATATGATTTGATTTGTTTGTAGATTTACTGATATTTTCCTTTCTCATGTCCTTTCATCTTTATTATGCCTCATGTTATTTCACAATGCACCATATTCTGTATTTCTCGTTTTTAGTTTCCTTGAATTATCATTCATTCATTATCCTTATGTGATTCGTCTGATTACCATACTATACTCCAGTTCATTTGGCTTGTCATACTCTCACTTCATTTTAGTTGACCACTAAGCTTATACTTCAGGTTACCACTTCATCCGTTTATCTTGCTACTATATGATTTATGTGACTACCCGTTTATCCTGCTATTATATGATTTATGTGACTAACTGTAAAACTAGTATATGATTAATAAGTGACTGTATGTTTGCATGCTATTACGTGACTAATTGATTCACCCGTTGCCATGCTAGTATGTAATTATCTGACTCATCCGATTACCATGTTATACCTCGTTAGGTTATTTTGTGGGCTATGATTATCATTTAGTGTTCCTATTTGCTATTCGTGACTACCATGCTCGTACTTCTGTTGGTGTGTCCTGATGCTTATGTTGTTAGTTCGACATAGCAATTGATGTTTACTTGACTTGTTGATCTGCCATGTTCACATATCTGTTTATGCTACTGTTTGATGATGGAAATGGTTCAACGTATGTTACGTGTCTAGCTGATTTTAGCTTGCCATATTATGTCCTTGTTTAGTTAATGCATTCAATTATGATGTTCGTTTGGTATTCCTACCTGATACATGTGGCTATCATGCTTATACTGCTGCTAGTTTTCCGCTGGTTACGATACTTGTTTCGTTTATTAACTGTGGGTGATCTGACTTGTGTGATTGCCATGCTTACATTCAATTTAGTTGCTTCCGCCTGCTTATGGAATTCAGCTTAGCTTATATCTATCATGATTGTCTAAATTATTTGGCTGCCATGTATATATTATTGTTTAGTTGCTTTTTGTTTGATATGCTTGTACCTTGTTATAGTCGCTTGCTATTTATTACGATATTTGATAGCTTCTATGTGACTTTCATTTCAGTAGTTGTTTACGTTGTTATCTGCATTTACCTATATCGATCATTGATGCACTACTTCTTCTTGTCTTTCTTTGATTTCTATGCCTTCTCTATTTCTTTCAATATTGTGTTCTGTAGGTTCCTTATCGACTCATTGTACTCTTTTCGTTGTGACTTTTTATATCTGTTCACTCGGCTTTTTAAGCTCAGCCGCATTTTCTTTTCCATGCGGCAGGTATCAAGTAGGATGTTGGGCTTTATTGGGCTGAGGGTAGGAGCATTTGAGTGATCCGACCCTAGTTTCCCTTATCATTTTGGACTTATTTTGAAGAGCAATTGTTTTGATATTTCATTTCATTTTTTGACATATTAGATTTTGTATTTTTCCTTGTAAGCCATTCGTTTATATGACTTGGTATTTTATTTTATAAGACTTCCGCTTGAAAAATTTTATTAGTATGTTCTGATATGACATCATGATGTGATACTTCTACCCTTGTCGGGTTGGAGTGTTACAGATTTAACATGTAGGTTACCTTTTGCAGTTCACCTGACCATATTGCCCCATTGACTGAAACCTCTTTCCAGCATAAGTCAAACATTTGCATGCTAGAATCAACTTAGATGGACGAAACTCGTGTGCTAATGAAAGAATTATATTCAAAGCTTTTGGTTTTTACTTTTGCCTGATTTGTTGTTGCTAGTAAGAGATTTGACCAATACGGGTAAATTGCTGACCAAAGCCATTGAAGTCAATGTATCTGCTGACTCCCATGCTCGAGATATGTTTAACAACACCATTCCTAGCTCTTGTCCACACTGTTTCAACAAGGTGAGTTCAAATAGTCATATGCACTTAGTCTCATTATAACATGTAGCAAAGATACAAATTTGAACTCAAATTTCAAACCCATTGCAAGAAAAGAGTACTTAAAATGATATAATCAGCACATTATTACTAGGTGTTTTTCATTGCTTACTAAAATGACTTATCTGCTTACTACTCTTTGAAATAAGCTGAATAAGTGTGTTTTAAAACTGATCATGTTTTGTATGATATTAAGCAAAAACACGTGACCAGCTATATCAAAATACAATGTAGAACACAGTGTTTGGATTTGCTTCTGCTGCAGAATGCAGATATGCAATTGTCCGAGTGATTGGCAATGATACGTATCCACGGATTTAAAAGGTATAATAATTAGAGTCATATCAGCAGTTTGTTTCCATCAGAACACAACTGCTTATCAAATGCCTCAAAACATATTTTAAGTAGAACTCGAACCTACAATTATTTGCTCATGCTTCTCACACAATGTTAGGTATCATAAAGAAACAGTACAAAGGTCGGTTTGCCTTCTTCTCAGGCGGCCTCCTTACCCATGTTACACTCTCACTCCAAGCTACACACGCCTTTTTAGCAAAACTAACGGAAAATTTAACTTCTTGATCAAGTATCTAAAAGACACTTTTAGCAATGTTAACTAGCAAAAATACTTTCATTTTGTTCTTTAAAGGTAAACAAGAGATTAAAATGAGAGGCAAATGATATCTTGATATGTGTTCTTGATAGCAAAATTGCTCTTTTAACTAGCAGTATGACGAAAGTTATTTAAACATTGGATGAATCGAAGTTTTCGACTGGTATTATCTTACTTGTTATTCATGTTGCGTGAACAAGCATGTATTTTGTCTAGCGATAAACGTGCATTAGAAGTTGCCTCGAGAATTAAACTAAAGTGACAGTGTGTTCAAGTCACATTAGAGTTAAATCCTATTGAAGTCGAGGTGATTGCGTATTTTCCATTAAAGAAACTGTATTCGTCGCTTCAACTTTCAATTAGTTTTCTGACGACACGTTCACGTCGTTACTTAATATTCTTTACTCCATTTGCTGAGCAACATATCAATCACGTGTTGCAAACTTAAGTTTCGTATGATATGAAATAAATCGTTAAATCAAGAATACAAACAGGGTTTGAAAACACATGGGACGTTAGATTTACCTTTACTATGGTTAGTAACTCACATGCACATTAAAAACCGAACAATTTTCACAAATGTTGCAAAAAGACAAGAAGCATAAACTAGAGGTTTTTATGCATACCCCACATCGTTTGATTGAGCCAAATGGCTAATAGAGGGATCCTTATAAAACAAGAAGCCAAACACCAAATGGAGTAGACCATGCTCTTGGCTTTATAGTATGATCTTTCATACATTTGCCTTGTTAATGCGAGTTTTAATACTTTGAGACAATCACTCTTCATTAATTACAACATCTATTCATTTGATGAAAATTTGTTGTTAATTGGGAGCGAAAGATAAGAAGCTATTAAAATTTGTCTCTAAATTAAAGATAAAATTAAATTGTGTAATCTGAGTTGGAATATAAATAATGTAAATTTTAAAGGACATATATAATACAACCTGTAACTTAGTGGGTCAAAAAGGCGATACCGGTAACTGTTGTTGCTTTACTTCTTGAAAATCAAATGAGATCCTATTTGTGTTCTCTTATCCACCAGTTTTGGATGTAAAGTATAGTGTTTCTTTTGCCGAAAATCAGCCGTTTGACTATTCTGTTTGTATCAGAAAATCTTATGAGCTACTCCTAAACTGGTAGGGGGTGTTCGGGATTGCTTATTCAAAGTGTTATATGATTATTAATCCAACTTGTTCATGGGACAAGTTGAATGAAATAAGCTGTTTTGATTAATCAACTTATAACATCTTTTTCAAAGTAGCTTATTTATGAAAGAAATAGGCAGATAAACAATTTGCTTATGGGACAAATTGAATGAAATAAGCTGTTTTAAGTAATCAACCTCTTATTTGACTCCTAAACTATCAAATAAGTTTCTCTCTACTCAAACACTAAAAAATAAGATATGTATATTTAAAAAAGCTAATTACCTAAATAATCCTTTTAGAAAATGGGTTTACAAGAGTGAACTTTTTTCATATGTTTTACAAAACTGATCAAAATATGTCACAATCATACTTTTCATTCGCCTAGCAATACTCGCTAAAAAATACTCGCCCACCTAAACTTTATACATACACGCCCAGATATACTCGCCCCAATAATGTCATCTTGAATTTGATATGTTGTATTGCAACAAAAACTTTTGCTGCTACTCCATTAACCATTAGACACATCAACCTTTTCATATTCATGCTATTCACTTTAAAAGCATCCATTGCATCCATTAGTTCAGAAGCTTCGAACCCCGTAGGAGTTGGAGTAAAACAAACTAAAATGATTTTGATAGCTAATACTAGGATTTTCTTATAAACATGCTTTTATTTCCTTCTTTGGGCGATGTGGGATACTCTCCCAAAACCCAATTTTTGTATTTTAAGTGCCTCATTTTGAGACACGATATCTCATTCATTTCAACTTTATTTTTGACACATTTTAGCTCGTTGTAAAGCTCTCGTCAAGCAGAACGCAAAGCTACCAAGAAATATAAATATATATAACATCTACATATACTAAATAGTGTAAAAAAATTGCAAAAAATCATTTTGCAAAACATTTTTCCAACATTAGTTTGATGATTGATTATATGAAAGAGTTTGTAGAAATTATAACAACACCAAGATAGAATCCAACCAACCACCCCTTGATTCAAATAGAGAGTTCCAGGTCACAATATTTAAGAGAGATAACAAGATTGTCACCAGGTGTGAACAATCAACCAAACCACAATCTAGGATTGATCAAGATGCTTAGATCAATCCAACTATACAGTGAGTAAGAATCAGAGAAGACAAGAGAGTCGTATGAAGAAGGCGACTTGAGTGAGTGAGTAGGAAGCAGTGGAGGAGGGTTCTATTTATAACAAATAGAAAGTAGACACACAAGGAACAAACTAGTTATGTTAGAGATATGTATATATGGAGAGAAGGTTTGATAGATTATTCAACAGAGTTAAAGTTGATGTGAAGTTGTTAATGGTGTAAAATAAAAATGACAATATAATGTGGCAATAACTTAATGGGATATTTTTCAATTCCAAACTAACGAAAAACTTAATTCATTGATTATCTACATTTTTATTTTGTTCTTTAATGGTAAATAAATTGCTTGACCATATTATAGAAAGTAGAAACTAATAAATTTTCATGACCATATTATGAACCTTCATTTTTGTTTGTGTGGTTTGGTTTGATGGTCACTATTGGTATTAGTTTGGTGATTACTAGCAATGGTACATCTTATGACTTAATCGACTTAATAATAAGAGAAACAAATTTGTTTATTGAGTTTTCATGAGGCCAAAAAGTTGTTTAATAGTGATACTTTACACGTAGCTAGAATTGAATGGGCCGGTTCACTCGATATTAATCTTATTTTTTATGGGGAAAGACCCACCACAATAGCTTGCTATTGGTGTCTTTTCGAGTCGCCTTGGTTTTGCACTATTGCCTTGGCCTGGCTCACCCCTCCAATTTTAGTATAAATTTATTTTCCATCGTTAGTATAAATTTATTTTACGTGCTATTTTATCCATTTATACAACGAGCTTGGGCGATACAGGCTCATCTAGCCGACTGACTCATGTTAAAACGTACACCTACATTCTTTTTTTATTTTCTTCATATGTTTTTCAATCATGGTCAACTTTGAAATTGAGAGCATATCCTTTTTGAATAATAGGACAGCTCATTGCGCTGGGAAAGGTCTTAGTTTGACCCAATTGATTCTTGTTATTTACTAGCCAAGTATCATACAAGTTGGTCCCGTTCCCCCATAGATTGTGGACGATACAGGATAATGCATTGTGACTGAACCTGAACCAATCGAGGATGAAATAGTTTCTGGTCCAGGATGGTCTAAGGTCTAATCCCTGCTCTTTTTTAATCCAGCCAAGTTCTGACTCACAGTCAATTGACTAAAGATGCAGAAAATTACCAATCATCAAGAACCAGCTCTAAAATGATTGTACTGAAGCTTCCTACATATTATATATATTACATAAATCGCTACACTTGTTTGAAATTTGGAGTCCAATTGATAAGAGATGCAATAATTTTCCGAGTTAAAATCCAACTGATCAGCATTTCAATTAGTCGAATAGGGGTAAAAAAATAAATAGGGAGCTTACCGGGTTATATAAAGTTATATATCTTAAGTTTTTAAGAGAAAACATGACATTAAAGAAAAACCATGTTCTATTTATATAAAGAAAATCAGTCAATTAGTATAATTAGGGTCATAATGATCATGTTTGTCATAGTTTAGTGATCTTATCATCATGACCGTCTAATTTCCACTGTCCATTTCTTTCATATAGTCGGGTTACTTGGTTACAAAGCCTATCATCCCAGTTGTCTAACTTTCATAGTCGGTATCTTTCGTATAGTCTAGTCCACCCTTCCAAATTAAGCTCTATAAGAAAGTCAGCTGAAGTTTTGCTCTTGTAGTTGCAGAGAAACATGATCACGATTATAAGCGTGTAAATATCTAAATTTTTCAATAGTTATAAGCGTCGAGATCAAGTCTTCCTATCGGTAGAATACATTTGAAAGTTGCCATTGTATATCTTGGCAAAACATGTACAAAACATCCAAAGTTCACCACTCACTTGATGTGCTGCAGATTGAGATCATACTGAGCCGCTTAAACATCACAAATATGTCAGCTTATCTAAACTCATCAACCGATGTGCCCAACCTCTTAGTCAAACTGATTCAAAGCAGTCCGACATCAATGGTTCACGAGTCACGACTGAATCTTGTATTAAACCCTTATTATCTCACGACATTTTATGAAGAGACTCATCTAGACCAACACAGACATCATCTCTTTACATTAGCTCAGCTGCCTCTCCCACTGCAATTCTTGTGCGTATCAGGGCAGTCCTAAGCTTTTCTGGATGCCCTCGGCGAATCAACTAAAAAATTCCCCTTATAATCAAATTAAAAAGTATAGTATGTTTGTTTTGAAACTAAGTGCAATAGTGCGGTTCATCCTCATGCTGATCTATGTTTAATAAATATAGCAATACAATACGAGGATATAAGCTCTAAATTACAAGTTCAACACATAACCAATGATGACGTGCGTTTCTTAAAGGAAAAACATCGTCATAATCCATGTTTTGAAACTAAGTATGACTTTACTAACTAAATATGTAGTTTAGAATTTTTTTTGCAAGTCATTAAAACATTTTCCTACACATCATGGATTCATGGCAAAATACTCATAATCTATGATTCACTATGTCACAACTCTTAATACTCCAAATTCGTGTCTGAAAATTCCTGCGTTTTTCACCTTGACTTCAACAGGCCGTGGGTCAAACTGGTTGAAAGCTTATCACTTATTTGGCAACGGGTCGAAAGCGTACAACACACCTCTAATAAATTGTACTAAAGATCTAAGTCATGTTTTTTTTAATAGATCTAAAACAAATAAAGCACATAGAACTTACTATATATGACCATGAACTCATTATACCACAAACAAACTCACTCAACTTCGAAGAATTTGAGTTTGTTATCATAAACTTATATAGATTATACAGAAGTTATCATTATGAAAACCTATGACTCAGTGTCGATTTTCATTTTTAAATCTAGATATAATTATATGTTTTTTTAACCTTTATTAGGAGACACGGTTGTCTAAATGTGCCTTAAGTTGTGCTATAACTTGTACTTGCAAGATAAAAAATGCTTTAAAATGAACAAGACTATTAAGAGAAATACTTGGGCAGTCTATTCGGAAACTTTATATGAATCCTACTTTTTTTAAGTCAACTGAGCTTGTCATTATGTTTTATATAAAAAAAGGCTTTAAAATGGAAAATCAGAACTATTAAGAGAAATAGTTGCACGTATAGAATGAATCCCACATAGGTTAAAGAGAAGAAATGCTATTGGGTTATATACTACATTGCACATGGATCAAATGTCGTAGGACAAATACGAAGTTTTCTTGTAGGCATTCAAGTTGAGATATATTAACTCAGCTTGGGCGGTCTATTAGGAAACTTTATATGAATCCTACTTTTTTTAAGTCAACCGAGCTTGTCATTCTGTTTTATATAAAAGAAGGCTTTAAAATGAAAAATCAGAACTATTAAGAGAATTACTTGCACGTATAGAATGAATCCCACATAGGTTAAAGAGAAGAAATGCTATTTGGTTATATACCCCATTGCACATGGATCAAACGTATTAGGACAAAAACTAAGTTTTCGGATAGGCTAACAATATGGGCTATTGCCTGTGGGTTGCTTGTAGGACAAATACGAAGTTTTCTTGTAGGCATTCAAGTTGAGATATATTAACTCAGCTTGGGCGGTCTATTAGGAAACTTTATATGAATCCTAATTTTTTTAAGTCAACCGAGCTTGTCATTCCGTTTTATATAAAAGAAGGCTTTAAAATGAAAAATCAGAACTATTAAGAGAATTACTTGCACGTATAGAATGAATCCCACATAGGTTAAAGAGAAGAAATGCTATTTGGTTATATACCCCATTGCACATGGATCAAACGTATTAGGACAAAAACTAAGTTTTCGGATAGGCTAACAATATGGGCTATGGCCTGTGGGTTGCTTGTAGGACAAATACGAAGTTTTCTTGTAGGCATTCAAGTTGAGATATATTAACTCAGCTTGGGCGGTCTATTAGGAAACTTTATATGAATCATACTTTTTTTAAGTCAACCGAGCTTGTCATTCCGTTTTATATAAAAGAAGGCTTTAAAATGAAAAATCAGAACTATTAAGAGAATTACTTGCACGTATAGAATGAATCCCACATAGGTTAAAGAGAAGAAATGCTATTTGGTTATATACCCCATTGCACATGGATCAAACGTATTAGGACAAAAACTAAGTTTTCGGATAGGCTAACAATATGGGCTATGGCCTGTGGGTTGCTTGTCAAACATTTAAGCAAGTCTAGTAGGTCAATTAAAACGTTAGCTCCTAGTCACAGGAAACATTTAAGCACTCGCCGCTCGCGATCCACGATCTTAAGCGAATCATTGTCACCAGTATTCTAACTTTAAAAAAAAGTGATTTGCAAATGGAAAATCTTTAGAACTATTAGGTTGAAACGGTTGTAGCTGTCTGTGTGGGTTCTGCCCTATAGATGCGTCGATTTGAGACTGGGAGAGACCATCTTCTAGGTAAGTACTGTAAAATCAAATCATTAACTATAGTATTGTAATAACTCGCCGTTAAAGAAAATGCACATTAAAAACCAAACAATTTTCACAAACGTTGCAAAAAAGTAGGGGTGAGCATGGTTCGGTTTGGCTCGGTTTTTGTATAAAACCGAAACCGAACCGAAAAATTTCGGTTTTTTATTTTTAGAAACCATTCGGTTTCGGTTTTGTGTCGGTTTGGTTTTTCGGTTGTCGGTTTTTTCGGTTTTTCGGTTTCTATACAATTTATCGAGCTTTGCTTTTTCAAAGTAGATTTGACATATATCATAAAATAGAACCATATCTTAAACCGGTACCGGCCGGTACAACAGTACTAAAACGGGTAAAGTACCGTCTTAAATCAAGTGCCAACATTCTCAAAGTTGCCTCCAAGTTCCAAGGGTGTGTAAATGATTGAAGGGTGCACTGAAACAATTGAAGGGTGTGTATACGAAAAAGAATGATGTTGGAACAAGATCTTCAATCTTTGATGTAATTGCACCATCTTCAACAGGAACAACCATTAACATTGGATTAAGATCCTCTCAAGTTGTGGATACAACTTGAGTCAAGTTAGGTTATTGTGAGCCATTGGATTTGATCCAATGGTTCAAATCAAAAGAAGTTGTTTTGATTTGAGCTATTGGATCAAATCCAATGGCTCATAATTACATAACTTGACTCAAGTTGTATAACACAACTTGAGAGGATCTTTCTCCTTAACATTCAAACTAAATGTGTTCTTGTGACATTTGTGTACCCATTTTTTTTTACCTTAAAGCACATCTGTGTTATGTATATTGTTATCAAATAAAATATTAGCAGAGTTATCACACATTTGAAATGCATCATTGACAACGGTAATGCAAAAAGAATATATCAAGATAAAGTACTTATATTATTTATGAACAACAAGGCAATATATATTATTTTGACTTTAAATGTCGGTTCGGTTTCTATTGGTCGGTTTTTAAAGCTAAAACCAAACCGAACCAAAAACTTCGGTTTTTTCAAAATATAAAAACCGAACCGTCGGTTTTTCAATCGGTTTCGGTTTTTTTGGTTTCGGTTCTTCGGTTTTTTTCGGTTGAGGTTCGGTTTTTCGGTTTCTTGCACACCCCTACAAAAAAGACAAGAGGTGTAAACTAGAGGTTTTTATACATATCCCACATCGTTAGATTGAACCAAATGGCAAATAGAGGATCCTTATAAAATGAGAAGCCAAACTCCAAATGGACTAGTACATGTTCTTACCTTTTTTTTTCCTTTGATGACAGTATTCATTTGATGAAAATTTGTTGTTAATTGAAGAAAAGATAAAAAGATATTAAAATTGGTCTCTAAATTAAATTACTTTTTTTTGTTTCAATTTGCAATCTAAATAACTCTCTGTTTTAAAATTATTGTCATTAGAGCATGCACAATCATAACATTATAACACCAATAACACCGTCCACGTCAGCGCCACATCAGCTTTAACATTTAACATTAACATCCCCAAAAAACACCCACAACCATAACATCCCAATAATATCAATAACATTTCATATTTTCAATTTCAACCCCTAAACTAAAACAAACACTTCATTTATTAAAACACATATCACATATAATATTTAAACACCAAGTACATTAAACGTTAAACACGAATTACATTAAAAATTAAAGATACAACGCATACTGATGAAAATAAAACTATTAAAACTTTAAAAAAACGAATCATCTGAGTCCCAACCCTCAGAACTGGTTGCCGGAGAATTAAACTCCCCATTAAAGTATCGACGCTCCAGTATGTCGAAATAGATGTCTTGGAGGTACTGAGCTTCCCGTGCTTTTTGCTCACGGCGAGCAGCCTCTTCACGTGCCTGCTCTTCCATAATCTCCCTAACATTTTCTTCATCTTGTTCTAGTTGCCGGAGGGAAGCCTCACTTAACCAGCTGGGGTGGTTTTGAAAATCCACCTGTGGACTGTTCACAGGTGGAGTAGGAACAATTGGGAGGTACGGGATGTTTTCAAAACCCACCGGAAAGACATTTTCCGGTGGTGTTGAGTAAACTTCAGGTTCTGGTAGAGTTGGAAAGCTGGTTTCCGGCAACTTTTCTGGACTTGGGAATTGCTGAGAAAAATCTTTGCGAGACATTTTTTGTGGTAGAGTTGTGTGTGTAACTTGTGTGTGTTGTGTGTTCTAAACAACTCTGGTAGAGTTGTATATATAGGCAGAGTTGATTTTGAAATTGAATAAATCCCGCTCATATTTGATTTTTAAATTTCAAATTTGAATTTGAATTTATCCCGCCCAGAATTGACCAGTATAATTTAAATTTGAATTTGAATAGGTTGAGGGGGTGTAAGTGAAAATTTATTTGAAATGGTTTAAGGGGTGAAATGATTTTTTTTAAACACTAATGCGCGTTACCCTTCTAACGCCCAGGGACTAACGGCGTGAATAGGGTGCACTTCCAAGGGGATAACCCAATAACGGGCATTGTTTGGGGGGTTAACGCCGTTGGGGCGTTAACATTGTGCATGCTCTTAGAAGTTTAATAAAAATGGGACAAGTAATATGATGTGACATTAATTATCTAAAATACACTATTAACTAAAACTCAACTCATTAATTATCTAAAATACACTAGATATAAGATCATTTGAGGACAAAAACTTTTTACATACAAAGGGATCAATCTTCATTCTCTATTTTTATTAGATCTAATAGATGAGATTAATCCAATAATTAAAAAAACCCACTTTCATTTTTTTTTCAAATATAAATATCTTTCAAACCGTTAATAGTCAAGCGAAAAAAAATATACCATTACGACGAGCATTTAATTATCTTTCTATTGATAGGCACTTTGATATACTTTCGACAAAAACTTTTTTTTTCGTGTTTTCCACTTTTTTTTGAAGTTTTTTTCGTTTTATTACGTTTCTGAAATTTGCATGAAAAAATCATGTATGATTTAACACTAATTTGAATACCACATGTGATATTAGTGTTAAATCATATATGATATGTATATCATATGTGGTTTATCATATATGATTTAACACTAATATCACATATGATATTACATATCATATGTGATTTAACACTAATTTCACATGTGATTTTCAAATTAGTGTTAAGTCATATGTGATATTTCATGCAAATTCCAGTTTCGAAGAAAAACGAAAAAAAAGACGAAAACACGTGAAAAAACGATTTTTTTTTCTCATTTCGAAAGTATATCAAAGTGTCCGTCTTTAGAAAGATAATTAAATGTTCGTCGCGATGATGTAATTATTTTTTCTTAACGATTAACGGTTTAAGAGATATTTAAATTATAAAAAATAGGTGAAATAATAAAATGCTTTTAATTTCAGCCATCGATTTTTTTAGATGAATGGTGAAGATGAGTCATTTAGTATGTAAAAAAAATTTGGTATGTAAAATAACTCTTTTGATACGTGTTTTATTGCAATATTATTTCACAAAGGTTGCAAAAAAGATAATATTTAGATGTTTGTATAGTATCCCACATTGCTCGATTGGAGCAAATGGCCAATAGAGGATCCTTATAAAATAAGAAGCCAAACACCAACTCAGTAGCAAATGCTTATCACCTTTTGATATGATAACTTCTGTAAAACCCTAAAAATCGTAAACTTGTTAAAAGACTATTTTGCCCCTCAAATTAAAATTTATAAAATACGTAAAATATGTCAAGCTCGGAAAATACATTCCTAACCTAACTCTTAAGTCTGTACAAGATAATTTAGATCGATATATGAATTACGCGTTTAAAATTTTGCATGGGCCGAATTCTACTAAATATAACATTTCTTGCACACAACACTTAAAGCCCATACAACCTAAAAACTAAACCCCATATATACTTTATCATGGAAAGTTTAAATTCTGTTTTGACCTCCCTTAATTGAGCCGTGTATCTCTCCATAATTCCTGTGATCACGCTTCTTTTCTTCTCATATTTACCTCTCTATATCACGCATGAAACCCCAATACAAAAAAAAGGAGGCGGCTCAATTTCTTTCCCACTCCTGTCGACACAAAGAAGGTCCAAGAGGAGGTGTTACAAGGTGTCGTATAGGGCTGATGATCGTGAGTAATTGCTGGCCGAAGGAGGCTGTTTTGGCATGGTTTCGTCGGGGATTGGACTACTCCTGATCGTGGGGTTTAGGGTGCTGCTGGTCGTGGTGTTCTAAGGCACACAAAGGCTGAGTTGTTCGAGTTTATTGTTTCCTTTCCTCCTTTCACGACAAGGTATCACCACCATCTCGTCTCAATCCTCTTCCTATGATTCTCTTTGATTTCTGTCATATAATACTTCTTCAAACGAATGCATGCATACGAAGTTTACATACACATAAGATGATAAACGTTGTCATGAGAAATCATAAAAGTAAACATGAAATATTGAATGAAACAGTCCTTATATTCGGCCTTTTTAAACCCTTATGAATTGAATCTGATTTGACCTCGTTCGATATTTTCTGTTTGGATGTCGTGTGGTTGGACCCCTTTAAATTGGCATGTGGCTGTGCATGAGTAATAATAAGTCCCGACTAGTTATTCATATGGAGTCAAGTTGGTTGCATGATTGTGTCATTTGCCTAAGAACGTCGGGTTGCATGTGTGCTCTGTTTGTGTGTTGGTCGAATGGAGTAAGAACTTGGTGGGTCATATGGGTGAGTATCATATATAGTGAGGGCAGTATGCATGTTTTGGGTTGTGGCTTCTTGTTGTCATATAGGTGTATAAGAGTGCATGAATTCTTGTTAATATGCATGTGACTTTCATTCATATATTAGTACTGATAGTATAATAAAAAGGAGATTGGTCATTTAAAATCAGTAGCACGTCATTTAGATACTCATTATTATGGCGCTAAAAATTTGGAAACCCTATAACATTAATGGGAGACGATTAGGGTTAAGAAGCTAAGTGTGCTAATTCGTTGTTTCATGTGAAAATAGTAAGTTTGAGGTCATTAATAACCGTTGATTTAACATATAACTAGCTGGTATTAAGTGTGTTATAAACATGTGTGAGTTATGATTTTATGCAAGGAGTCAAATATCATAAATTAAAGTATTGTATGCATGGTCTCATTAAGGTTGTGTTCGAACAATGTTACGTGTGAGTCTTGGTTAATCATGTAAGTTATGAAGGCTTGTGTAAACTATTTTGAAGGAGAGTCATAAAATCCGTTCTTGACATTTATAAACCCTATACTTTGAAAGATGATCATATAAGCCCTCAAATAAGATATTTATCATATTAAACCCTTAAGCTTACCATTATCATTTGTAACACAAAAGTTTGGCTAATTAATGATTAAGACTCTAAAATGTTGTAATTCCGTCCGCCACTAAAAATGAAAATATACTTACAACAATAAGAAGGTGAATGCGATTAATCCGTTATAACTTTAATGATGCTAATAAGTATTAAATAAATCATAATCCGTGTAGATTCGTTGAAGGAGACGCGACGTTATATCTTCGTGATTCACTCGTTCGTTTGCTTTTCTCTCATTTGCTTTAAGGTACAGATATTCTGACCTTTTCAGTAAAGGTTCCTTATGACGTTTTCTTTTCGATAGCTTTTCTATTTCACTTATTAGGATTCCCTATGCCATTGCTATGATTCCCTTCTGTTTATATGAATCTCTGTTTGTCTGAACCTCTGTATGTTGAATCTTGCTATATCTGATTTGAATTTAAGATTATGAACTTCTGATTAGAACATTTGATTATGAACTTCCGCTTATGAATGCATGATATATGACTGAGATATGAATCTTTGACTTCTGAACATTTGATATGAACCCTTCTGATTTGTTCCGTTGTTTATCTGAAACTTCTGTTTAGTGAACCATGAAATATCTGATTTGGACTTTATGATATGAAACCTCTGATATATATATATCTGTTGACCTTTATGATAAATTATGATCTGTGTCATTTATGACAATATGTTTGACCTAAGTTAGTTTGACACCCGAGCCAAATATTAACTAGTCATGGGGGTTCCATGTCCGTGTCAGGGATGCACCTCTGACATGACTCTAGGGTAGTAGAGTGATGTTCTGCCACGTCCCTTTCTGTTATCTGTTTATGAGCTCGAATTATGGAATATGGCCGCTATCTGTCTGCTGGAGCGTATGGATGCATCCTAGATCTGATCTGTTATCTGATATGATTTCTGGTGAATGATGTCGTGTGCAATACGCGTCTTTACAAAATTCTGGGAGCTAGCTACTCCAATTAGTTTATGAGGTTACCTTCTGAAGAAGAAAGATATTTATGATATGATATGTTTTGGGCTCGTGGTAGTTAACTAAATCTTTATCTGTTATTTCTATGTTAAGTATTCTGATTATGATTCGGTATGTTCAAGTGTTTATAATTATGTGCTAGGCTTATTATATGTTGTTATATGTGTTTATGCTTTTGTATGTTTATGTGACTACCGTCTACTATGCTAGGTTATGATTAATATGTTTAAATATGATTCGCATGCTGTCATCTGATGTATGTTAGTTTATCGTTATGTGAATTCGTTGATCTGTGAGATGAATGTGCTAGTGTGAAAGTGAGTATCCTGAAAGTTTAGTAAGTATGATTGTTCAGTTAATCTGGTGAACTTTGCCTATCCGTTAGGGTATCTATCTGTTTATGATTTGATCTGCCGTGTTTAAGTTCTGCTGATGTTAAGATTTGATCTGGAAACTGGTTTAGCGTGTGATATCTGTTCTGATAATTGCTAATGGCTATGATATGTATTTTGCTTATTTAGTTATAGTATGTCTACTGTGTTTCTATCTGTATGTGAGACTGCCATGTTTTGACCGCTATTTCCGCTGCTACAATATTGAATTGAGTGTGTTATATGTAGATTAATTGATTTGTATGAATGCCATGTATATTTTCTAGGAATTGTTTCCGTTAGCTCTTAGACTTTTCGTTTGGTTTATATGTAATCTATTTTTCTTGATATGTTAAGTGTTTGGTTATTTTGAAGTGTTTGCATTTGTGTCATTAATGTGCTATGAGGTGTTTAAACTGTTATGTGTTTGGTTGGATTTATGTATAATTGTGCTTCCGCAGAATCCTAAATGATTCAGTATTCTCATTCCATTGTGAATTCGTTGTTTGTGTATTTGTTTTGTTTAGCTTTTGTTTCGTTATATCTGTTCACTGGGCTTTGTAAGCTCAGCCGCATTTTCTTTTCCTGCGGCAGGTTTTAAGCATTCAAGATGAGCTTATGGGATAGCTGATCTGGGTTGAGAGTAGAGATGAGAGCAAGATTTGTAAATAGGGATCTTAGATTTATTTTGATTATTAAGTTATTTATATTTCTTTTGTAAGTTTTGTAAAGGCTTCAGCTATTGTATAGTATTTAAGGTTCTGATATGAAACTGTATTTGTGATATCTTTACCCTTGTCGGGTTGGGGTGTTACAACTTCCTACTTTGTTTAGTTATCTAATTATAATTACTAATTTGACTAAGGATCAAATGAGAAGAATCCTTAAAATAAGAAAAATGAGAAATAACTATAACTACATATTAGAGATGCATCGATTTGATTTAAATGTTTATCTAATCTTTTAGATGCATCATAATATATTTTCTAGCTAAAAATTAGATGCATATACATGTATTAAATGCATTTCATCAAGTTATACAACAACAACAACATACCCAATCCCGCCGAAGCGGGGTATGGGGGAGGTAAAATGTAGACAAATCACACCCCTGCCCCCAATATAAACCCGGGAGTAGAAAGACTGCTTCCAACGAGACCTCCGGCAAGTGCCATCAAGTTATACAAATCCTATGTATTTTTCGACCTTTGTGAGTCAAATTTGTTGCTAGTACTACTTTGCATCGTTTGCACTTCAAAATCATTTTTGAAACTAACTGTGATGCATCTAAATGAATAGAGATGCATCTCATTCAAGTCGATGCATCTCAAATATGCAATTATAGTTATTTCTCATTCTTCTCATTTTAAATTTTCTTCTCACTGGATCTTTACCTTACTAGTTTTAATACTTTGTTACTTTTTTTGTTTCAAACTTATTTGATGAAAATTTTGTTGTAAGTTTTTGGAAAAAAATTAATAAAAAAATATTAAAATTTGTTTCTAAAATAAGTTTAAATGTTAGATTCTATGTAAAAGACCTCGTCTTCAAGTGTAATAGACTTATCTTCAAGTGTAATAGACTCATTTTTGTTTGTGTGGTTTGGTTTGATGGTCACTATTAGTATTAGTTTGGTGATTACTAGCAATGGTACATCTTATGACTTAATCGACTTAATAATAAAAGGAACAAATTTGTTTATTGAGTTTTCATGAGGCCAAAAAGCTGTTTAACAGTGATACTTTACACGTAGCTAGAATTGAATGGGTTGTGGCCTGTGGGTTGCTTGTCAAACATTTAAGCAAGTCAATAGGTCAATTAAAACGTTAGCTCCTAGTCACAGGAAACATTTAAGCACCCGCCGCCCCCAATCCACGATCTTAAGCGAATCATTGTCACCACTATTCAACTTTAAAAAAAAGTGTTTTGCAAATGGAAAATATTTAGAACTATTAGGTTGAAACGGTTGTCGCTGTTTGTGTGTGTTCTGCCCTATAGATGCGTCGATTTGAGGCTGAGAGAGACCACATTCTAGGTAAGTACTGTAGAATCAAATCATTAACTATAGTATTGTACTAACTCGCTGTTAAAGAAAATGCACATTAAAAACCAAACAATTTTCACAAACGTTGCAAAAAAGACAAGAGGCATAAACTAGAGGTTTTTATACATATCCCACATCGTTAGATTGGACCAAATGGCAAATAGAGGTTCCTTATAAAATGAGAAGCCAAACTCCAAATAAAGTAGTACATGTTCTTGGCTTTTTAGTATGATCTTTCATACTTTTGTCTTGCTAATACTAGTTTTAATACTTTTTTACCTTTTTTTCCTTAGATGACAAATATTCATTTGATGAAAATTTGTTGTTAATTGAAGAAAAGATAAAAAGGTATTGAAATTGGTCTCTAAATTAAATTAACTTTTTTTTGTTTTGATTTGAAATCTAAATAACTCTCTCTGTTTTAAAATTATTGTCATTAGAAGTTTAATAAAAATGGGACAAGTAATACGATGTGACATTAATTATCTAAAATACACTATTAACTAAAACTCAACTCATTAATTATCTAAAGGGAATTGATACTTACACCACATTTTTTGATGCATTCACCACCATTTACGCATTACAGTATGTAATGCATAAATGGTAGTGAATGCATCAAAAAATGTGGTGTGAGTATCACCTCCCGGATAAGGATCATCTAATGTTCATTTGAACATTAGAGGTAATGTTATCTTTCTTGTGATTGTACCATTAAATTAAAGTAAAATAAATGTGTTGCAATAATGACAATGTACAATCACAAGAAGCATAACATTACCTCTAATGTTCAAATGAACATTAGAGGATCCCTATCCTTATCTAAAATACACTATTAGCAATGTTTAATGGTAGCTAGACTTTTATTTAGTTCTTTAGTGATAAATAAGAGTGGCTAAAAAGATGAGTAACAAATGAAGTTTTGATATGTGTTTTATTGCAATATTGCTCATTAAGCATGATTATGACGAGACTTTACTGCACGTCTAAATTTAATCCTTTTTCATGCTTTCAGTGTAGAAACTAATTAAACTATGAACCAATATCTTGAAGCAAAACTAACTAAAGCTACTTGTCGGTACTCAGTACCCTCGACTTTATTCTTTGGAGACTCATAAAGATTGCTTTGTTTCAGAAAAGTGGAACTCAGGTGATGGTTGGATTTGGAGTTGGCGTAGGCAAGTTAGAGGTGGAATGGAGCAATCTCAGTTTCAAGATCTAATGGAACGGCTTCAAAGTTTCTCATGTTCGGGCAATGTTGATTCTTGGATTTGGAACCCGGATCCAAGTGGTGATTTTAAAAATACTCGAAGATGGCTCGAAAACATTATCCTTCCAGCGAATGTCTCGGCGACTCGATGGAATCCTCTTGTCCCTAGAAAAGTAAACATTTTCTGTTGGCGAATGTTTCTCAATAGAATTCCTACTCGTTTGAACCTTGTTGCTCGTGACACTGACATCTCGGATGTTGTATGCCCAAACTGTGGTATCGATCAAGAAGACACTACCCATCTTTTTCTAAAATGCGACGTAGCTTCCGACATATGGAGAGCAATCTTTGCTTGGCTGGGGTCTGTTCCTATGGATTTGGTCTCGATAAATGACCTTTTCCTTTGGATTGATAATAGCCATATGGTGGCTAAGAAGAAGGGTTTTGAAGCTATATGTCTAATTATATTTTGGTACATTTGGAGATTTCGGAATGCTAACATCTTTCAAAATGGTCACCCGCGGAAAGATGAAATAGTTGATTCGATAAAGGAAATTTCATTTTTATGGACCTGTAATCGTAGTAGAAAATTTGGTTCTAATTGGACCGAATGGCTTATAGAACCTATTTAAGGGGCTGTATTATTATCTAGCCTCTGGCTAGCGTTTCTCTTTTTTTATTGAAGTTAGCCGTTTAAAAAAAAAACTACTTGTTAGTATAATCAAATTACAGTGTTTCATGATAATGAACGAAACCACTTTGCCTTCAAATATTATTCAAATTGTTTGAGATCATACTTGTTTCTTATATATTCACATAAACTAATGGGTATTAGTCATTTTCACGTGTTATCAGTCAAAAATTAATGTAGACATGAACCTGTTAGCTTAAAATACAAGTTTCGAACCAAACGAGGTGAAGGGATAAAGCATTGTACATATGTCGCATGCAAAATGGGAGCTTGTGATCAAATTTACACCCATGTGGTTTGTATTTGCCGGGTCCAAAAAGGCGACACTGGTAAGTGTTGTTACTTTACTCCGGGGTGTGAAAACCGGGAGTTTTGGATAGTTTTTCGCTGAATTATATGAACAATGGTTTGTTTATTAGACAAGTTTAATGACTTGAAGTGTTGATGATCAAGCTTCTATTTTATCATAGCATAGATAGTTCTTGTTTGTCTGCATATCTAATTCATTTGTCATGTGTCGATTTTAGTCTTCATGTGGTTATGAAAGTTTATGTCAAATTTGACCAAAGTTTAAGCTTTTTTGTGAAAATGTAATGTTTTGCAAGTATTAGAATACTTCTATCCAAGAATTTATCAAAGATATCGTTATAATATAAATGATTAAGCACTTGGTTAGAAATGATGGTACATGATAAAGAAAACAAATGGGTGACTTCATGGAACATAAATGAGGCGAAATTTTCTACTAGTATTATGTTAGATGTTATTCATGTTACGTGAACAGACATGTATTTTGTCAAGCCATATCAAACATTAAAAGTTGCTTAAAGAATTAAATTAAAGTGATAATGTGTTCCAGTCTCACTGGAGTCAAAGTGATTGCGTATTTGTTATTAAGAAAACTATATTCGTTGCTACAACTTCCAATTAGTTTGCAAACGACCCGTTCACATCGTTACTTGATATATTTTACACCGTTTGCTGAGCAACACATCAATCATGTGTTATAAACTTAAGTGTCATGTGATATGAAATAAATCGTTAAATCAAGAATACAAAATGTGTTTGACGATACGTTAGATATACCTATTCTATAACACACATGTTCACCTTAAATTTATCATTTACAAAGGTTGCAAACAAGATGAGAACCGATAAACTGATGCAACAATATAAAGAAAGATCAATACAACGTCAAAGTTTGATGTTTGTATCCCACATCGCTTGATTGGAGAAAAGTGCCATTAAAGGGGTCTTTATAAAATAAGAAGCCAAACACCTAGTGGAGCACTACATGTTCTTGTCTTTTTGGTATGATAACTTCATACTTCTCTTTTGTTCAATTACTAGTTTTAATTACTTTTTCCACATCGGTTGAGTAATTTTCCCCACACCTTTGCGTTGTACTCATTTTTAGTACACGATACCCCTAGTTAACCTCTCAGAGCCTATCCTTTTCGCGGTTCTCGTGATGTTTCGGTTTTTCTGAAATATCAATGAAGAGCATTGTTTACACCCCACCCTCAAATTTACACCCAAATCGCCTTAGCCTACCCTGTATGCACTCACTTTTAGTGCATTATTGTTATCACCCTAAACCCTTAGTTCAATTATCTAGTTGCTTGCATGAGTTGCTAAGTCGAGTCATATCTTTTGTATACAGTTTTGGGACGATTGGGACTCATGGAAAAAAGTTAAAGTTTACAAAATGATTGGAAGGGAACGTTAAATTCCCTAATTTGCGTAATAACATACCCCAAATGTTTTGATCTTTTCAATTCGGGTCAAATTAGTGTTAGAGTAATAAAAACTCAAGTGTATGGATGTGCCTATAAATCCCTATCATTTTGATGTTACCGTAGAGGATGGTAGAGTAAAAGTGTATGAATGAAAAAAAAAAAAAAAAAAAAAAAAAAAAAAAAAAAAAAAAAACCATCCTACATCTATCTTTTAAATTTATCTATCTTTGTTTCAAAACATACGGCTACCATCTACATCATTCATTTATTTCATTTATTTTGATCTAATGGTAAGGATAAACCTAAGATTTAAAAGGTAAACTTTATTTATTTATTTATTTTTTTTGTTTGTTTTTTTGTATTTCTTTTTTATTCACTTAGTTTTTTGTCTTTATATTTTATTCACATTTTTTTTAATTCGCGTTTTTTTCTTCGCTTTCATACGTTTTTGTCTATGTTTATACTTTTTCGTCCGTTTTCATCTGTTTTCGTCCGTTTTCATATGTTATTGTCCGTTTTCTTACGTTTTCATCCGTTTTCATACGTTTTTGACTATCACAAATGATATTCTGTGATATTCATAATATCACTTTTTGATACTACATAGAGAGATCCATATACCATTCATGAGCGAGCGGTAGTGGATGAAGCGGGATTGTGAAATTCAGAAAATCACAAGTGATATTCAGAATATCACTTGTGATTTTCTGAATATCACTTTGAGATATTTTGAATATCACTTTGTGTTATCTGAATATCACTTGTGATTTTCTTGTTACAAAACATTAGTTGAAAATCACTTGTGATATTTAGAAAATCACTTGTGATATTCAGAATATCACAGATATCACTTGTGAATCTAGAATATCATTTGTGATATTCAGAATACCACTTGTGATATTCAGAAACGTATGAAAACTTCTAAAAATAGACAAAAACATTTAAAAGCGGACGAAAACGTAAGAAAATGGATGAATTTGTATGTAAACGGGCGAAAATGTATGAAAGCGTAAAAACACATATGAAAACGGACGAAAACGTATGAAAACAGACAAAAATGTATGAAAACGTAGGAATAATGGACGAAAACGTAAGAAAACGGATGAAAACAGGCGAAAAACGTATGAAAACGGACGAGAACGTATGAAAACGAAAAAACGTATAAAAACGAAGAAAAGAAAAACGCGAACTAAAAAAACCTGAATAACGTGAATTAAAAAAAGAATAAGAAAAGAAACGTGAATTAAAAAAAGCAAAAAAAACGTGAATTAAAAAAAATAATAATAAAAAAACGACAAAAAAAGTGTGAAT
Organism: Chrysanthemum lavandulifolium; assembly: GCA_022545495.1. Taxonomy (NCBI): domain Eukaryota; kingdom Viridiplantae; phylum Streptophyta; class Magnoliopsida; order Asterales; family Asteraceae; genus Chrysanthemum; species Chrysanthemum lavandulifolium. The sequence goes on along the minus strand of CM040244.1, from coordinate 25,021,328 downwards.
AAAAAAGAAATACAATAACACAAGAAAAAAAAAACATGGACTTAAGTTTATCTATTAAATCTTAGATTAATCTCCATCATTAAATCAAACTACATGAATGATGAAAATTTGTTTTTTGGTAAGCACCAAAATAAAAGTATGCATTTGAATTTTTCTCTTTAAACCTAACTGAAAATTAGCTCAATACACTTTTAGCAATGTTTAACGGTAGCTAAACTTTTATTTCGTTCTTTAGTGATAAATAATAGTGGCTAAAATGATGAGTAACAAATGAAATTTTGATATGTGTTTTATTGCAATATTGCTCATTAAGCATGAAACTAGCATGATTATGACGAGACTTTACTGCACGTCTAAATTTAATCCTTTTTTCATGCTTTCAGTGTAGAAACTAATTAAACTATGAACCAATATCGTGAAGCAAAACTAACTAAAGCTACTTATTTGTCGGTATAATCAAGTTACGGTGTTTCATGATAATGAACGAAACCACTTAGCCTTCAGATAATGATTCAAATTTGTTTGAGATCATACTTCTTATATTTTCACATAAACTAATGAGTATGTGTAATTTTCACGTGTTATCGGTTAAAAAAGGGAAGTGATTTGCGCACTCCTAATAGTTATTGGGACACTCCTCTTTTAAGCTTCAATTATTTATACAAAACTCATATTGTGCTTTATCCGCTTGTACTGTAAGCGTTCCAATCAACAAATTGAGTGTGCAAATCACTTCTCGTTAAAAAATAGTGTAGACATTAACTTATTAGTAAAATACAGGTTTCGGAAACGGGATGATGGGATAAAGCATTTTACATACGTTGCATGCATAATGGGAGCATGTGATCAATTTTACACCCATGTGGTTTGTATTTTCCGGGTCAAAAAGGCGACACTGGTAAGTGTTGTTACTTTACTCCTGGGTGTGAAAACCGGATTCTTTTTCGGTTATAGTCCACGAGTTTTGGATAGTTTTTCGCTGAATTATATGAACAATGGTTTGTTTATTAGACAAGTTTAATGACTTGAAGTGTTGATGATCAAGCTTCTATTTTATCATAGCATAGATAGTTCTTGTTTGTCTGCATATCTAATTCATTTGTCATGTGTCGATTTTAGTCTTCATGTGGTTATGAAAGTTTATGTCAAATTCGAACAAAGTTTAAGCTTTTTTGTGAAAATGTAATGTTTTGCAAGTATTAGAATACTTCTATCCAAGAATATATCAAAGATATCGTTATAACATAAATGATCAAGCACTTGGTTAGAAATGATGGTACATGATAAAGAAAACAAATGAATGACTTCATTGAACATAAATGAGGCGAAATTTTCTAATGGTATCATGTTAGATGTTATTCATGTTACGTGAACAGACATGTATTTTGTCAAGCCGTATCAAATATTAAAAGTTGCCTAAAGAATTAAATTAAAGTGATAATGTGTTCCAGTCTCACTGGAGTCAAAGTGATTGCGTATTTGCTATTAAGAAAACTATATTCGTTGCTACAACTTCCAATTAGTTTGCCAACGACCCGTTCACATCGTTACTTGATATATTTTACACCATTTGCTGAGCAACACATCAATCATGTGTTATGAACTTAAGTGTCATGTGATATGAAATAAATCGTTAAATCAAGAATACAAAATGTGTTTGACGATACGTTAGACGTTAGATATACCTATTCTATAACACACATGTTGACCTTAAATTTATCATTCACAAAGGTTGCAAACAAGACGAGAACCGATAAACTGATGCAACAATATAAAGAAAGATGAATACAATGTCAAAGTTTGATGTTTGTATCCCACATCGCTTGATTGGAGAAAAGTGCCATTAAAGGGGTCTTTATAAAATAAGAAGCCAAACACCTAGTGGAAAAGAACACGTTCTTGGCTTTTTGGTAATGATTTTCGTATGATTACTTCATACTCTCTTTTGTTCAATTACTAGTTTTAATACTTTGTTATTTTTTCCCCATTTCTTCCAATAAGTTTTATTTGATAAAACTTTGTTGTAAAGTTTGGGGAAAAAAATAAGAAGAAAATAAAATTTGTTTCTAATTAAGTTTAAATTTTAGATTGGATATAATAGTCCTCTTTAGTGAAACAATTTTCAGTTTCAAACAGAAAATTTAATTCATTGATACGTTTTGAGTACCCTTTATTTTGTTCTTTAATGGTAAATAACCTTTTATTTTGTTCTTTAATGGTAAATAACACGGTTTGAAAACCGGATTGGACCAGTCACAACCGGACCGGACAAGAAACTGGTTTGGCCCAAAACATTAGATCGAGGATCGGAATGTTCGGTCCATGTCCGGGTTGGTTCTTAAACGTTTGAATGTATGTAATAGACCTCCTCTTCACGAGTCAATGTTTGAATGAATGTGTTAAAATGGTAATTATACAAAAAAATAATCGAGTCTTTTCTTAAACGTTGGTTGGATGAACGAACTTTTAATTTTAGAGATTATAAGGTTAATTGCTTGAAAATGTATCATATAATATAAAGTTAATCGTTAAATCAAGAATACTAAAAGTGTTTGAAAACACTTTGGATGTTAGATTTACCTACACTATAGCTAGTAACACACACTCACATAAAAAAGCAAGCAATTTAGTAAAACATGGTCCACCTTAAATTTATCATTTTACAAAAGTTGCAAAAAAGATAATAGTTAGATGTTGGCATAGTATCCCACATCGCTAGATTGAAACAAATGGCTAATAGAGGATCCTTATAAAACAAGAAGCCAAACACCAACTCAGAATATGTTTTTGGCCTTTTGATATGATAACTCTTCTATATATCGGATAAAAACACACTGACAACAAAAAGAAAAGAGATTATAAATCATCTCCCCTTGGCGATCGACAACATCCCTCCTTCATCTAGGATCAACAAGGGCGAGGAGATCGAAGGGGTTTGATCGTGTATCGAGGTTGTGGTTCGCCCCAATAATTACTACCATCTTGTGGATATGTCGAAACCGATCAAGTTTTGTATATATATATTTTATTATCTTGATTGAACAATTGTTTTTTTAACTAAGTTACTAACTTGTTTGTTTACTATATATATATTTTATTATCTTGATTGAACAATTGTTTTTTTAACTAAGTTACTAACTTGTTTGTTTACTTATTGTTTTACAAGGTAGAAAGAAGATATGGATGCTGACATCGATCATTATTTACTGTGAGTGGTGAAAGGAGTAGCGCCGGTGGACGTGCTAATGTGGACAATCCAGAGAAGATGCTTATAGCTTCGTGGGAGAATGCTGGTTTCGAGTATACGGCGCAGAGTCTAAGGGAGATATTTGAAGCATTTGGTGAGGTAAAAGATGTGGTTATTAGGACTAAAAAGAGAAAAGGATCGTCCGTTATCGTTATGGCTACTAAAGAAGCAGCTGTAAGTTTTTAGTAAATATAATTTGAGTCATGCTATATCAAGTAACTTCTCGAGCTGTGTTTAATGGGTTTTGTTTTATTGCAGGTTTCTGCGACCAGAGCTGTGTGTGGAGATTTTTCGAATCCATTGCTAGTTGCAGCTTTCCCAACAGCCCGAGAGCCTGTGAATGAACAACTTGTTAATGCTACTGGATTCAAGGCATTTGAAGATTCAGTCCTGCAAAAGCTTCAAAGGTATGACTTGCACTTGAATCTCTTTATTCTTGTTAGTTAAAAGTTATAAGTTATAACTAACCTTTTTTCGATAGCTTAAGTATAGGCAGAAATGTCCTTGTGTACTCGTACCAAGTGAATTAAATTTGGCATTAAAATATTATTGTTATGTATTTTTATATGAAGATCTTGAAGACTTTTACAATATATGATTAGTTATTCTTTTTGAAGATCTTGATTTGTTATTCTTTTTGAAGATCTTCATAATTAACTAACCAAGATCTTCAAAAGGTGTTAACTAATCATATATTGTAAAAATATTCAAGATCTTCATATAAAAATACATCACAATAATATTTTAAATGCCAATTTCAATTCATTTGGTATCGTGGTAAATACCAACATTTTTTGCGTATTATAGCATAAGGTCGTAGTTTGTGCGCGTTTCTACTTTGTTTGTCTTGTTTGCACTCTGGATGTTCATTTGATTGTGGAATGTCAATTCGCTGACCCTAAGACTAGAGGGCAAGGGAGCGTGAGTGGCTCACCTTACTTCACTCACTAGCCACTCACCATGCCATCGAAGCCCACTCACGCACGAGTCTCGCATATCTAGGCAAATTAAGGTGACTCGTTCACCTAATTGATAAATGTGCAAATTTGATACATGTTTGTATAAAAAAAAAAAAAAGAAAAAAAAATCCCCACTGCCCTATTTTTTTTAAAAAGGTATGTATAGTTTGTAGAGTATGGATCAAATAAGAAATAAAAGTTAAATGAGAAAAATGAGAAGTAAGCGCAGTCGCATATTTCAGATGCACCTACAATAAAAGATGCATCTTCCATGAATTTCTCCTTTTTCATTTGAAATGTATGGTTACAAATATTTCTCATTCTTCTTATTTTATTTTCTCTTCTCACTGGATCCTTTCTCATAGTTTGTATATTAATTTGAGAGTATGAAGCACAAAAGTAGTGGAAAAACTTTTATTCATTACGAAAGTAAAGGAGACTACGTTACATAGAAAATTAAATCGCGATACATTAAAAAAAAAGACATGTATTAAAACAACTAATGATAATCCGGGTGATCCCAGGTTTGAGAGTTGTTGGAGTCGTAACCATCGTCGTAAAGATACTCAGATGAACCTTCAAATCGGCTCTCATCCCACTCTGCATACAAAGCATCAAATTTTCTGTCCCGACGTTCTTTTTCCACCCTTTGTGCTTGTTCCCTACGAGCAGCTTCCTGCATCTCTAGCAATACATGTTCACTTGGAGTATATGTCGCTCCCTTTCGGCTTCCTCATTTTCGGCTAGTTCTCTTTCTGCTTGCTCCTTTTCTGCTTCCTCCTTAAGAGCACCTTCATCCAATTTTCTTAAAAGTTCATCTTCATTAATTTGTTGGCCGAAGTCTTTTTGCTCAGGAAATTGTTTGCTGAAGTCTTTCTTAGACATTATTCAGATAATTTGGTAAGAAATTTTATGTGTGTGTGTGTGTGGCTTGTGAGTGTGGATATATATAGGGAAATTTTTGAATTTGAATTTTGTATTTGTTACATTGCAGTATCTGAATTTAAATTTGAATTTGAATTTTTATTAACTCACCTACTTGTGTTTTGTTGTAAAAATAAAAATAAAAAAAAATGTTAAGGTGAGTGAAAGTGAGTGCTTTGTCCATAGAAAGGTGAGTGGAAGTGAGTGGAAGAGAGAGGAGAGAAAAAGTTGACGTGACACTGATGTGTAAGGTGAGCGTGTGGGAACCATGTCATCCAGCCTAAAATGTTCATGTTTAATAAGAACCAAAATAGCTCTCTATTCAAGAATTCCACACACAATATATTCTTATAAGATAAATCATCAAGCACATTGGTAAGAATTATATCATTACATGATAAGGAAAACAAATGGATGATTTTTTTTTTTGAACGACAACTTTTATTAAAAAAAACTAGCAAGGAGCTAGCACAACTATTACAAAGATATTAAATAAGGATGTTGTAACCATCTATCCCAACTAAAAGAACGATTACACCTGGAATGACACCATAAAAAAGTACGAGCAACAATGTCATCAAACAAAACATCCTTCCGAGGAATTTGAGAGGAAAACAGCACCTGATTGCGAAAAAACCAAACACTTCACCGGTATCATATTACATGTTATTGATGTTATTGCCGATACCTGGTAAACTGAGTGGATAGTTCATCGATTTCTCTTTGTTTCTCAGGAGGCAAATTGGTAGTAAACTGAGATTCAAGCTTTTGAGCCAATGCATGACTCTTCTTCATATCTGCATACTCAGCTAGCATTCTTGCTTGTTCTTGCCTTTCCTGTTCACTCACAAGATCTGAACCAAGCTCTTCATCAACCATTAATCCTTTCCCTTTGTAAGCAGGCTCATGAGCATAATCATCTTGAGGAATCTCAACAATGGGAACTGTACGAACATGCTCAGAAGAAACACCAATGGATGCACCAGAATTAACATAATGAGAAGTATCTTCAACAGGAGTAGAAGAGACATCAGCATTGGAATCCAAATTAAAACGATCATCAGCAGTTGCAACATTGACCACACATGGCTCCTTTGAAGATTCAGTGGAATCCTTGTTCAAAAACTTTCTTCTCCTTCTTCAAGTAAAATGAATGGGTTCCTTGTTCTTTGAAGATTCAACAACAATTGGAGAAGAAGCATGAGTCTTTTGAGCCACATCAGCCAAAATTTCAAGTGAATTCAAATGAGTATCCTCTTGCTCCTCATCAAAAGAAACCACAAACCTCCTTTTGCTATTTTGCCCAAGTTGTTCCTCTAAATCCATAACCTTTCTCTTCAACCCCACAATCTCACCACCAAGTGTAGATTTAGTCTCAGCAAGCTCCTTTTTGAGATCAGCAACCTCTGCCACATAACTGTTCAATAGAGCATATACAGATGTAAGTGTAATAGAGTCCTCAACTCCACCAGCAGATTGCTCAGTGGTAATGGGAGCTTCATTGGACCTTTCAGGAGAAATATGGACATGCTCAAAGATAGGAGAGCCTTCATCAAATGGCTCCCTAACTGGACTAGGTGTTGCCTGTCTATTAAGCTCATGCTCAAACTCATCAGGAGTAACATGAGAAGGTGGTGGACTAGGACTATGTGTGGGTATAGGTGTAGGTGGAAGTTGGTCAAGAGAAACATGTGATGCTTCAGCAGTAGTGGAAGGGCCCTCATCAATGGCAACTGATGGTTTACCATCAGCAGCAACATTAGTAGAGGGTGGAGCACCAACAACATTACCCTCATCAGCAATCTCATTGCCTTGAGGCAACATAGCTGCTAGCAAAGGATGATGTTCCCCCTCAATGAGTTTTCATTGAAGTAAACAGTTTAGCACTTAAAGCTCCTATGGGACAAAATACTCTATCTTGGGTTGTTATGTCTAAAATCATTTGTAAAAATCTAGGGTACATGAGAAACTTATGCTTTTTCCTTTGAATATTTTCAACCATATTATCAAAATAAATTTAGAAAAATTATAAGTTAAACCCTGTGAAAGACATACAATACCACAACCCAATTGGGTAGAGAACTGATCCCATCCTCCAGACTTGTTGCTTAAGCACTGCAGCAATGTATGCACCAAAAATCTTCACATGGGACAGAGCTTGTTCTTGTGCCACATATCTGTGTTCGTACTCTGGTATCCAATAGCTCTTAGCCCAGCAAGTATCTCCACAGTATTAAAGTGATAAACCCCATCTTCATCATCCAAACGAAGTTGTCTCCGAATCAACTCCTCAGTCACAACATACTATGTTCCATCAATCTTAGCTTCTATCTCTGTGTCACTCCATTTCCTAGCAGATGCCCAAAATTGTTTAACCAATGATTCATATATCACATTTGGAGAGTGCGTTAAAGCATAATGAATCTTGGATCGCTTCAAGAACTCCACCATTGGTTCATATAATTCATGACCCTTTGCTTTTCCCACAAAAGCAACTTTGTTATGATCTTTCTTAAATTGAAGCGCCATGTGAGAAATTGTGAGAATGGGTTATGATTCACGCAATCGAAAGTGTGTTTAAATCAAGTGAAGAGGGAATCGGTTAATTTTAGTCGAAGATATGCGAATAAGGTATTAGTAGAAGTTACCCAATTTATGGTCAAAAATATCGGAACAAGTTGTTGACCATATCTGACGTGTAAAGTAACTCCAACCAAATTCAAATTAACACTTCAGCAGAAAGTATGGTCAATCTGCTGAAGGAGGTCAATCAGCAGAAACAACTCAAGTGGTTAAGTATCTTCAGTAAATATCTTGAGTTTTACTGTGCCACCCAACTCGCATTAAATTTCATTAAGCCTTGAATCCGCCTATAAGATAGTCCCAATGCACATTTAACACACATCAATTACCCCAAATTAACTTCAAAAACCCTAATTTCTCCAAAATTCCACAATCATCAACAATAGCCGTGTCTACCAAACCAGAAGTAATCAATCTAACTTCCTCCTCATCATCATCCTCATCCAGTGATGATTCACACCCATTGTTTCGCTACCCCCATCAAGATGAACCTCGACCATCAAAATCCCCATTTCTCCCTTCTTCTGAAGATGATAGTGAAGTGAATCCAAGTGATTCATCTAGGGGTTCTGATGACTCCACAGAGCGTCTAGAGCCAATCTTCAACAGATTAGTGAGAGGGGAAGAGAAGAGGACATCACACCCCCAACCTTCACACCCCCAACCTCAACCAAGGCCACGTGCTAGAAATCCACCACTTCCAACAACACGAGAGGTGGTGATAGCTCTTTCTGCTCCGGGTTTTGGTGCTTCATCTCATGTAGGTAAGGGAAAGGGCAAAAGGAAGATGGAGTGATGCTTTATGGTGGAACGAGTAGATGGAACAACCGAAGATTTCTCATATCACAAATCCATCTACCATGCCAAGTACCAAAGATATAAAACTAGGTTCTTGAGCATCTTCATCGTCGTTTTCATCAATCCATCCTTTCAATTTTCATCTTCAGCTTCTTCATCGTACTGGTCATGCATATCCACCAGCTTTTGTAATAGATGATAGGAACTAGTATATGTTTGGTAGATCTTGTATAGGAATGGTCATGTATTTTCATTTGAAGTTGATTGTAAGCTGTAAGCTGTAAACTGTTTCTTGAATGAATGATCAACATGTTATCTCTTCATGATTAGCACTTGATTTGCACTTCAGTACTTTCTTTCAGTAGAATCAAATAGATAACTTGTACCAATACTTGAGCTTCTCTTCATTAGAAACAAGCTTTAAGCTTACTTGACCATATTCCCATTAACCAACTTTGTGAACTTCAACTTATAGAAGCAATCTGCAAAACAGACACAGAGTAGCAAACACACCAACCAAAATAAACAAAACTCAAAGAATATTAGCAGGTTAGTGTTAGCAAACAAAAAGATAACCAAATATTTACAAAGTTTACAAAATATACAACTAACATCCTCCCCTGAGGCCTATGCCTCCCCTCAAACTTTGCAGTTAAGGGTTAAGCGTCCCAATATGGACAACTAGGTGTTGAAACCTAGGTCCATCAAAAGCTTTAGTCAATAAATCTGCCACATTATCATCAGTGTGAATCTTAACCACTTTTATCAAATGTTTTTCATATGCATCTCTTATAAAGTGGTGCTTGATTTCAATATGCTTAGTTCTACTATGGAAAACTGGATTTTAACTATGCATATGGTACTTTGATTATCAATAAAAGTTGTGGTGTTCATGAAGTTAAATCCATAATCCAACAATTGATTTTGTATCCATAGTACTGACCACAACAATTTGCGGCAACAACATACTACCTTGATAGATGAGGTAGAAACAATAGTTTGTTTCTTGCCTTTGCCGAAATCAATCTTCTTCCAAGGAATTGGCAACCTCCAGTTGTGGATCTCCTATCCAGATTTGCACCAGGATAATCACTATCACTATATGCTTCCAACTTAAAAGGAGACTCTTTTGGGTACCAACGACCTAAATTGGGTTGGCCTTTTAGATACTTAAAGATCTTTTTGACTGCATTCAGATGGGAAGCAAGTGGAGTGACTTGATGTCTAGAACAAACACTCACAACAAAGGTGATGTCAGTCCTAAAAGCTGTTAAATACATCAATGAACCAATCATAGATCTGTATAAGTAAACATTCACAACTGGATCTCGTTCAATGTTGTTCTTTGGTTTTGGAGCTTCATAAGGTGTAGTGGCAGTTCTGACATTTTCCATATCAAACTTCTTCAAAATGTCTCTCATATATTTATCCTGACTGATAAAAATACCATCAAGTTTCTGCTTAACTTGGAGACCCAAAAAGAAAGTAAGCTCCCCCATAGCACTCATCTGAAATTCTCCCTTCATCAGCTCCTCAAACTCCCTGCACCAAGCTTCTTTAGTGGAGCCAAAGATAATGTCATCCACATAAACTTGCACAAGAATGATGTCTGTGGAATTCTTCTTAAGGAAGAGTGTTTTGTCAATAGCACCTCTTCTATAACCATACTTTAGCAGAATTGCTGAAAGCCTAGCATACCATGCTCTGGGTGCCTGATGTAGTCCATAGAGGGCTTTTACAACCTTGTAAACATGTTTGGGATGATCTGGGTCTTCAAAGCCTTTGGGTTGAGTGACATATACCTCCTCTTCTATTTCACCATACAAAAGAGCACCTTTGACATCCATTTGATATACCATGAACCCCATGTAAGATGCATAGGCCAAGAATATTCGAATGGCCTCTACTCTAGCTACAGGTGCAAACACTTCATCATAATCAATTCCTTCCTCTTGCCACGAACCCCTTGAGTAACAGTTGGTTGGTTCCACTTGAGCCACTAATCTTGCTTTGTTTTTAACCACAATATCCCTTGCATCTCTTTTATTCTTCAAAATCCATTTGGTACCAATTCCAAACTTCCCATCATGTAGCGGTACCAATATCCAAACCTGTTGATTCTTGAATTGTTGAATCTCTTCTTGCATTGCTTCAAGCCAACTTGAATCTTCAAGAGCTTGAGTAACACTGGTTGGTTCCACTTCAGCTTTCTCATCAAATTTTCTCAATGGATCGCTAGTGTTCAAAATGGTCACTTGACATCCAAACGGTTTGAGGTAATGTATAGCAAGAACTTTTCCAGTTAGAAGTTCATAAGGTGTCTTGAAATGAGGTCTAGTAATGGATACCCTGTTTAGTACATAGCAAGTTGTGCTAACTGCTTCAGTCCAGAACATAGTGGGTAATTTAGAGTCTGCAAACATGGATCTTGCTGCCTTTATTAAGGTCCTATTCTTTCTTTCAGCTACCTCATTTTGTTGTGGGGTTCTTGGAGTGCTATAGTCCTTTTTTATCCCTTTAGACTTCTGAGTTCTATTAATACAACATTTTGAACTTTGTCCCATTATCACACGAATACCTTTAACCTTTTTGTTCAACTGGTTTTCAACAAGGGTAATGAACTCTTTTAAAACTTGAGATGTTTCATCTTTAGTCCTCAAAAGAATACCCAACAAAACACTGCTATAGTCATCGGTGATTACAGACGAAATACTTGTGATCAATACTCGACTTGGGTTGGACCAAAGAGATCCATATCGACAAGCGAAGTGGTTACGAGATAGTGCTCACAGCTGTAATGGCTTTGTATGAGGCTTTGTGTTGCTTTCCTTTGTTGGAGGCAACACAATTGTGTTCATTGATGAAGACTTTGGAAGGAGGTCCTTCAATTAGACCCAGTTTAGACAGTTTGTTGATGGTCTTGAAGTTCACATGAGCCATCCTTCTATGCCATTTTGTAGACTCATCCAAGGATGCTTTAGCCACCAAACAAGTTAGGTCACCTTCTGGTTGAACATCATTCAAGTTGAATGTGTATAGATTGTGATATCTAGGAACTCTCAGCAGAATTGATGTATCTTCTGGTAGTTTGAAGTCTTTAGATAGCACAAGGCATTCATCCTCAGAGAAGAATACTCTGTTCTTGGTGACACAAATTTGTGAGACTGAGAACAAGTTGAAGTGTTGTAGTGCCTTTACATAGTACACATTCTCAAAATCCATTTGTGGTGTTTTGATGGTGCCTTTCCCAGTGATTCTACCATCACTTCCACCAAAAGTCACATTGCCTCCTCCTTCTATGGGTACAAAATTATGCATCATTTCTCTGTTTCCTGACATGCTTCTGGAACAACCACTATCAACAATGCCAACTTCTTTATGCTTAAGAGGATGATCCTACAATAACAACAAAAATATATACAAATTATTAGTACACTATGGAGACTCAAGTCATTACTGACTTGAGCCTGCCTTGTGGATCACAAGATTTAGACCATGCAGATGTAGAAGATCCACTATTGTTCTTGGTCCTCCATTGAAAATTAGGTCCCTTTTTAGTTCAAGAACAACCTGCTGAGGGCTTCACAGCAGTATCCCTATATTCCTTCCCATCATATATTGAGTCAACACATCCATGCCAATAACCATTTGGAAAATATGAACTAGTTGGTCTCATATATGGTCTAGCAACAGATCTTCTCCAAGCAAATGGAGAAGGTTTATGAGTTGCTTGTGGAACAAAAGATGGTATATCATTAACATTTTTCCACATTGGTTTAGGTTTCTTTTGACTAGCACATACACCTATTCTTTTCTCATGAAAATTACAATCCTTAATCAAATGAAATTTACTTCCACAAACAAAACATGTCTTCTTTTTAGAAGATTTATTCAAAGTGAAAGATGTCTCATTACAAGAAAAATCATTCAAACCATAAACATTAACATAATTGTTTTTAACATAATTAAAGACATTATTTTGCAAAGAATTAAAAGACAAGTCTTCAGAGGAAACTGTCTTGGAAGTTGATTCCTCAGCAGCAACTCTAACATGCTTGTAGGTAGTCTTGGGTGTAGGCTTGGGTGAGGTCTTGGGAAGGTCTGACTTATCACTTGAATCACAATTGGTATAAGTAGTAGACCCTTGGTCAGAGGACTTGTCACTGTCAGAACAAGAGACAAAGTCATTAGATGAAGAATCAAGGTCTGGCATGTCTTTTGACTTTTTGCCATAAAGATGGTGTGATCCATCAAAGTCAATTGTGATGGAAAGTTCAATGGACATATGTTCACCTCTAATAGGTCCACGTACAGCATGTAATTTTCCCTCTTTTACAAAACTAGCCAATCCTGCTGGTGTAGATTTACGCGTGTCATCCCTAGCTTCTAAGCCAACATACTTCTTAAAACCTAAAGCTACTGTTGAGTTAGGAGATTGACTGCTATAGATGAAGCTAGCTAAATTATTACCTAACATTAACCATTAATTATGTCTAGCTACTTCCTCATCTAGTTTCTCTTTTAGCACTTTGTTTTCAGAAACTACATCAGCTTGTTCTTTCTCAGTACGTTTTAAATCAATGTTAGCACATTCTAAATCACTTTCTAACACCTTTATCTTCTCATCATAAGCCAATTGATTCTTTTGAAACCAAACCTTTTGTCTTTCTAATGCTTTTAAAGCCTGTTTATAAGCCTCAACTTCGACATAACATTCATTATATTTAGGTTTCAAATTCAAAATAGGCTTCCTTAAGTTCATTATATCTTACACTACAACCAAACACACAATTATGTACCTGAGAGATGCCCATCAAGGCAACTTGATCATGCCTATCCTCGAAATGCGACTTGCCGACAATCAATATTCTCGAACCGGGACCTTCATCATTCTCAGGCTCATGTATCTTCCAGTTGACATGGTCATCCAGAGTGACCATAGCAGTTGAGGATCCAGCTTTGGAATTTCGACTTCTTCGATAGGAAGAATACCTAACCTCATCACCGGCCTTCCTATCCTTGCATTCTCTTGAGAGTGACCCATCGATTACAAGTATAGCACTTGACTTTCCTTCATCAAATCTTCTTGGATCTCTTCCACAAACCAAACTTTCTCCCAGACTTACGCTCAAACCTCTTGATGTCCACTGAAAGCATGGCCACCTGCCATTTCAAGTTCATCTCCTCCATATCAAGTGGATCAATTGTTCAAAATCCTCAAGGCTGAGTCATTCTTTGAGTGTCATAATCAGCAACAAAAGAGTGAAGTACATCTTCAAACACACCACTAGATTTAGGTTGAGAACTTGATGGAGTGGTAATGTAAGATGATGATGAGGATGAAGAAACTGGACTTGGAGCATAAGTCATCTTATTTGAGGAGGCCCCAACAAATGCTGTGTGACTAGGAGTGGATGAACGAAAGGGACTTCTGACATCAGGCTCAAGAGATTTAAGTCTGTTGTATAGTTCATCAAGCTAAAGTAAGCATTGCTCTCAAAGCTAAAGGTGGGCTGGATATGCTCACTTTTGATGAACTATACAACATACTTAAATCTCTTGAGCCTGATGTCAGAAGTCCCTTTCGTTCATCCACTCCTAGTCACACAACATTTGTTAGGGCCTCCTCAAATAAGATGACTTATGCTCCAATTCTAGTTTCCTCCTCATCATCATCATATTACATTACCACTCCATCAAGTTCTCAACCTAAATCTAGTGGTGTGTTGGAAGATGTACTTCACTCTTTTGTTGCTGATTATGACACTCAGCAGCAACTAGCCTTTGAGGATTTTGAACAATTGGATCCACTTGATATGGAGGAGATGAACTTGAAATGGCAGGTGGCCATGCTTTCAGTGGACATCAAAAGGTTTGAGCGTAAGTCTGGGAGAAAGTTTGGTTTCCAGGGAAGAGATCCAGCAAGATTTGACAGAAGGAAAGTCAAGTGCTATACTTGTAATCAGATGGGTCACTTCTCAAGAGAATGCAAGGATAGGAAGGCTGGTGATGAGGTTAGGTATTCTTCTTATCAGCAAGAAGCTGGAAATTCCAAAGCTGGATCCTCAACTACTATGGTCACTCTGGATGACCATGTCAACTGGAAGATGCATGAGCCTGAGAATGATGAAGGTCCTGGTTCTGAGAATATTGGATTGCTGGCAAGTTGTACTTCAGAGGATAGGCATGATCAAGTTGCCTTGATGGGCATCTCTCAGGTACATAATTGTGTGTTTGGTTGTAGTGTAAGATATAATGAACTTATGGAAACCTATGATGAATTGAAACCTAAATATAATGAATGTTATGTCGAAGTTGAGGCTTATAAACAAGCTTTAAAAACATTAGAAAAACAAAAGGTTTGGTTTCAAAAGAATCAATTGGCTTATGATGAGAAGATAAGGGTGTTAGAAAGTGATTTAGAATGTGCTAAAATTGATTTAAAACGTACTGAGAAAGAAAAAGCTGATGTAGTTTCTGAAAACAAAGTGCTAAAAGAGAAACTAGATGAGGAAGTAGCTAGACATAAATAATGGTTAATGTCGGGTAATAATTTAGCTAGCTTCATCTATAGCAGTCAATCTCCTAACTCAACAGTAGCTTTAGGTTTTAAGAAGTATGTTGGCTTAGAAGCTAGGGATGACACGCGTAAATCTACACCAGCAGGATTGGCTAGTTTTGTAAAAGAGGGAAAATTACATGTTGTACGTGGACCTATTAGAGGTGAACATATGTCCATTGACCTTTCCATCACAGTTGAATTTGATGGATCACACCATCTTTATGGCAAAAAGTCAAAAGACCTGCCAAACCTTGATTCTTCATCTAATGACTTTGTCTCTTGTTCTGACAGTGACAAGTCCTCTGACCAAGGGTCTACTACTTATACCAATTGTGATTCAAGTGATAACTCAGACCTTCCCAAGACCTCACCCAAGCCTACACCCAAGACTACCTACAAGCATGTTAGAGTTGCTGTTGAGGAATCAACTTCAAGAC
Source organism: Chrysanthemum lavandulifolium (assembly GCA_022545495.1). Taxonomy (NCBI): domain Eukaryota; kingdom Viridiplantae; phylum Streptophyta; class Magnoliopsida; order Asterales; family Asteraceae; genus Chrysanthemum; species Chrysanthemum lavandulifolium. Next base: position 25,005,818 of record CM040244.1, on the reverse strand, counting down.
AGCTTCCTCTCAAGACTTGTCTTTAATTCTTTGCAAAATAATGTCTTTAATTCGTTAAAACAATTATGTTAATGTTTATGGTTTGAATGCTTTTGCTTGTAATGAGACATCTTTCACTTTGAATAAATCTTCTAAAAAGAAGACATGTTTTGTTTGTGGAAGTAAATTTTATTTGATTAAGGATTGTAATTTTCATGAGAAAAGAATGGGTGTATGTGTTAGTCAAAAGAAACCTAGACCAATGTGAAAAAATGTTAATGATATACCATCTTTTGTTCCACAAGTAACTCATAAACCTTCTCCATTTGCTTGGAGAAGATCTGTTGCTAGACCATATGTGAGACCAACTAGTTCATATTTTCAAAATGGTTATTGGCCAGGATGTGTTGACTCAATGTATGATGGGAAGGAATATAGGGATACTGCTGTGAAGCCCTCAGCATGTTGTTCTTGGACTAAAAAAGGACCTAATTTTCAATGGATGACCAAGATCAATAGTGGATCTTCTACATCTGCATGGTCTAAATCTTGTGATCCACAAGGCAGGCTCAAGTCAGTAATGACTTGAGTCTCCATAGTGTACTAATAATTTGTATATATTTTTGTTGTTATTGTAGGATCATCCTCTTAAGCATAAGGAAGTTGGCATTGTTGACAGTGGTTGTTCCAGAAGCATGTCAGGAAACAGAGAAATGATGCATAATTTTGTACCCATAGTAGGAGGAGACAATGTGACTTTTGGTGGAAGTGATGCTAGAATCACTAGGAAAGGCACCATCAAAACACCTCAAATGGATTTTGAGAATGTGTACTATGTGAAGGAACTGCAACACTTCAACTTGTTCTCAGTCTCACAAATTTGTGACACCAAGAACAGAGTATTCTTCTCTAAGGATGAATGCCTTGTGCCATCTAAAGACTTCAAACTACCAGAAGATACATCAATTCTGCTGAGAGTTCCTAGAAATCACAATCTATACACATTCAACTAGAATGATGTTCAACCAGAAGGTGACCTAACTTGTTTGGTGGCTAAAGCATCCCTGGATGAGTCTACAAAATGGCATAGAAGGATGGCTCATGTGAACTTCAAGACCATCAACAAACTATCTAAATTGGGTCTAGTTGAAGGACTTCCTTCCAAAGTCTTCACCAAAGAATACAATTGTGTTGCCTGCAACAAAGGAAAGCAAAACAAAGCCTCATACAAAGCCATTACAGCTGTGAGCACTATCTCAGAACCTCTTAAGTTGCTGCATATGGATCTCTTTAGTCCAACCCAAGTCAGGAGTATTGATCACAAGTATTATTGTCTAGTAATCACTGATGACTATAGTAGGTTTTGTTGGGTATTCTTTTTGAGGACTAAAGATGAAACATCTCAAGTTTTAAAAGAGTTCATTACCCTTGTTGAAAACCAGTTGAACAAAAAGGTTAAAGGTATTCGGTGTGATAATGGGACAGAGTTCAAACATGATGTATTAATAGAACTCTATAAGTCTAAAGGGATAAAAAGGGACTATAGCACTCCAAGAACCCCACAACAAAATGGGGTAGCTGAAAGAAAGAATAGGACCTTTATAGAGGCAAGAAGATCCATGCTTGCACTCTAAATTACCCACTATGTTCGGATCAAGCGATTAGCACGACTTGCTATGTACTAAATAGGTATCCATTACTAGACCTCATTTCAAGACACCTTATGAACTTCTAACTGGAAAAGTTCCTGCTATACATTACCTCAAACCGTTTGGATGTCAAGTGACCATTTTGAACACCAGTGATCCATTGGGAAAATTTAATGAGAAAGCTGATGAGGGGTATATTGTGGGCTATTCAGCTCATAGTAAGGCTTATAGGGTATATAATTTAAATGCTAGAAATTTTGAGAAGACACTTAACCTGAGGTACCTAGAAGATAAGCCCAATGTTCAAGGTCAAGGTCATGTTTTGTCCTTTGACTTGGATTACTTAATTGATTACTTAGGTTATACTAGACATGTTGCTAACAAATCCGCAGGTTCTCAAGAGTCTCCCATTGACAATGCAGGTACCCTAGATGATGACTCAGAGAGTGATTTTGATCATGATGAACAACCTATTATTGTACCTTCCTTCTCCCCTAACCATTTTGCAGGTGATAATTCTAAAGTTACTTTTGATGAGAGTGAAGATGAGTCACACTATGCAGAGGAACTTGCTAGGCTTAAGAAACAAGAACTTGCAGCTAATCTAGAAGTTGAGAGGCTTGGTGGGGAGGTTGCAAGAGAAGCAGTCAGTGGAAACCACGATTCTTCTGACAGTGATCCTGTTTCTCCCAACATCACCAAATCTGCTGATAGCCCTGCTGTTTCTACTCCCATTTCTTCTCGTGTGTCCACAGACTTTGGAGAACCATACACGCGATTTCCAAGTCCTTCAGATCTTGGTAACCATCAACCCAAAGCTGGAATCTTCACCTCACCTTCCTATGACAGTGATTTTGAACCAACTGTGACTAATCTTAATACATCCATTGAAGTCAACCCTACTGCTACAAAAAGGATCAACATTGCTCATCCTTAATCCAATGTTATTGGTGATCCTCTAGCACCTGTTAGAACTAGAAGTACTGTGACAAGTTCTAAATATGGTCAAGTTGATTTTATTTCTTATGTCTCAAACCATCAAAGGGACAATCACACAGACTTTAAGGATTGTCTGTTTGCTTGTTTTATATCTCAAGTGGAACCAACCAGTTTTACTCAAGATCTTGAAGATTCAAGTTGGCTTGAAGCAATGCAAGAATAGATGCAACAATTCAAGAATCAACAGGTTAGGATATTGGTACCACTACCTGATGAGAAGTTTGTAATTGGGACCAAATGGATTTTGAAGAATAAAAGAGATGCAATGGGTATTGTGGTTAAAAACAAAGCAAGATTAGTGGCTCAGGGGTTCAGGAAAGAGGAAGGAATTGATTATGATGAAGTGTTTGCACCTGTAGCTAGAGTAGAGGCCATTTGAATCTTCTTGGCCTATGCATCTTACATGGGGTTCATGATATATCAAATGGATGTCAAAGGTGCTTTTATGTATGGTGAAATAGAAGAGGAGGTATATGTCACTCAACCCAAAGGCTTTGAAGACCCATATCATCCCAAACATGTTTACAAGGTTATAAAAGCCCTTTATGGACTACATTAGGCACCCAGAGCATGGTATGCTAGGCTTTCAGCATTTCTGCTGAAGCATGGTTATAGAAGAGGTGCTATTGACAAAACACTCTTCCTTAAGAAGAATTCCACAAACATCATTCTTGTGCAAGTTTATGTGGATGACATTATCTTTGGCTCCACTAAAGAAGCTTGGTGCAGGGAGTTTGAGGAGATGATGAAGGGAGAATTTCATATGAGTGCTATGGGAGAGCTTACTTTCTTTTTGGGTCTCCAAGTTAAGCAGAAACTTGATGGTATTTTTATCAGTCAGGATAAATATGTGAGAGACATTTTGAAGAAGTTTGATATGGAAAATGTCAGAACTGCCACTACACCTTATGAAGCTCCAAAACCAAAGAACAACATTGAACGAGATCCAGCTGTGAATGTTCACTTATACAGATCTAGGATTGGTTCATTGATGTATTTAACAGCTTCTAGGCCTGACATTACCTTTGTTGTGAGTGTTTGTTCTAGACATCAAGTCACTCCACTTGCTTCCCATCTGAATACAGTCAAAAAGATCTTTAAGTATCTAAAAGGCCAACCCAATTTAGGTCGTTGGTACCCAAAAGAGTCTCCTTTTAAGTTGGAAGCATATAGTGATAGTGATTATCCTGGTGCAAATCTGGATAGGAGATCCACAACTGGAGGTTGCCAATTCCTTGGAAGAAGATTGATTTCTCGGCAGTGCAAGAAACAAACGATTGTTGCTACCTCATCTCTCAAGCGTAGTATGTTGTCACGCAAATTGTTGTGGTCGGTACTATGGATACAAAATCAATTGTTGGATTATGGATTTAACTTCATGAACACCACAATTTTTATTGATAATCAAAGTACCATATGCATAGTTAAAAATCCAGTTTTCCATAGTAGAACTAAGCATATTGAAATCAAGCACCACTTTATAAGAGATGCATATGAAAAACATTTGATAAAAGTGGTTAAGATTCACACTGATGATAATGTGGCAGATTTATTGACTAAATCTTTTGATGGACCTAGGTTTCAACACCTATTTGTCCATATTGGGACGCTTAACCCTTAACTGCAAAGTTTGAAGGGAGGCATAGGCCTCAGGGGAGGCATATGCCTCAGGGGAGGATGTTAGTTATATATTTTGTAAACTTTGTAAATATTTGGTTATCTTTTTGTTTGCTAACACTAACCTGCTAATATTCTTTGAGTTTTGTTTGTTTTGGTTGGTGTGTTTGCTACTCTGTGTCTGTTTTGCAGATTGTTCTATAAGTTGAAGTTCACAAAGTTGGTTAATGGGAATATGGTCAAGTAAGCTTAAAGCTTGTTTCTACTGAAGAGAAGCTCAAGTATTGGTACAAGTTATCTATTTGATTCTACTGAAAGAAAGTACTAAAGTGCAAATCAAGTGCTAATCATGAAGAGATAACATGTTGATCATTCATTCAAGAAACAGTTTACAGCTTACAGCTTACAATCAACTTCAAATGAAAATACAAGACCATTCCTATACAAGATCTACCAAACATATACTAGTTCCTATCATCTATTACAAAAGCTGGTGGATATGCATGACCAGTACGATAAAGAAGCTGAAGATGAAAATGGAAAGGATGGATTGATGAAAACACCTAGTTGTCCATATTGGGACACTTAACCCTTAACTGCAAAGTTTGAGGGGAGGCATAGGCCTCAGGGGAGGCATATGCCTCAGGGGAGGATGTTAGTTGTATATTTTGTAAACTTTGTAAATATTTGGTTATCTTTTTGTTTGCTAACACTAACCTGCTAATATTCTTTGAGTTTTGTTTGTTTTGGTTTGTGTGTTTGCTACTCTGTGTCTGTTTTGTAGATTGCTTCTATAAGTTGAAGTTCACAAAGTTGGTTAATGGTAATATGGTCAAGTAAGCTTAAAGCTTGTTTCTACTGAAGAGAAGCTCAAGTATTGGTACAAGTTATCTATTTGATTCTACTGAAAGAAAGTACTGAAGTGCAAATCAAGTGCTAATCATGAAGAGATAACATGTTGATCATTCATTCAAGAAATGCTTCTGACTTACGACTTACAATCAACTTCAAATGAAAATACAAGACCATTCCTATACAAGATCTACCAAACATATACTAGTTCCTATCATCTATTACAAAAGTCGGTGGATATGCATGACCAAGACGATGAAGTAGCTGAAGATGAAAATGGAAAGGATGGATTGATGAAAACGACGATGAAGATGCTCAAGAACCTAGTTTTATATCTTTGGTTCTTGGCATGGTAGATGGATTTGTGATATGAGAAATCTTCGGTTGTTCCATCTACTCGTTCCACCATAAAGCATCACTCCATCTTCCTTTTGCCCTTTCCCTTACCTACATGAGATGAAGCACCAAAACCTGGAGCAGAAAGAGCTACCACCACCTCTCGTGTTGTTGGAAGTGGTGGATTTCTGGCACATGGCCTTGGTTGAGGTTGGGGGTGTGAAGGTTGGGGGTGTGATGTCCTCTCCTCTTCCTCTCTCACTAATTTGTTGAAGATTGGCTCTAGACACTCTGTGGAGTCATTAGAACCCATAGATGAATCACTTGGATTCACTACACTATCATCTTCAGAAGAAGGGAGAAATGGGGATTTTCATGGTCAAGGTTCATCTTGTGGGGGTAGCGAAACAATGGGTGTGAATCATCACTGGATGAGGATGATGATGAGGAGGAAGTTAGATTGATTACTTCTGGTTTGGTAGACATGGCTATTGTTGATGATTGTGGAATTTTGGAGAAATTAGGGTTTTTGAAGTTAATTTGGGGTAATTGATGTGTGTTAAATGTACATTGGGACTATCTTATAGGCGGATTCAAGGCTTAATGAAATTTAATGCGAGTTGGGTGGCACAATAAAACTCAAGATATTTACTGAAGATACTTAACCACTTGAGTTGTTTCTGCTGATTGACCTCCTTCAGCAGATTGACCATACTTTCTGTTGAAGTGTTAATTTGAATTGGTTGGAGTTACTTTACACGTCAGATATGGTCAACAACTTGTTCCGATATTTTTGACCATAAATTGGGTAACTTCTACTAATACCTTATTCGCATATCTTCGCCTAAAATTAACTGATTCCCTCTTCACTTGATTTAAACACACTTTCGGTTGCGTGAATCATAACCCATTCTCACAATTTCTCACATGGCACTTCAATTTAAGAAAGATCATAACAAAGTTGCTATTATGGGAAAAGCAAAGGGTCATGAATTATATGAAGCAAGATTCATTATGCTTTAACGCACTCTCCAAATGTGATATATGAATCATTGGTTAAACAATTTTGGGCATCTGCTAGGAAACGGAGTGACACAGAGATAGAAGCTAAGATTGATGGAACAGAGTATGTTGTGACTGAGGAGTTGATTCGGAGACAACTTCGTTTGGATGATGAAGATGGGGTTTATCACTCTAATACTATGGAGATACTTGCTGGGCTAAGAGCTATTGGATACCAGAGTACGAACACAGATATGTGGCACAAGAACAAGCTCTGTCCCATGTGGAGATTTTTGGTGCATACATTGTTGCAGTGCTTAAGCAACAAGTTTGGAGGATGGGATCAGTTCTCTACCCAATTGGGTTTTGGTATTGTATGTCTTTCACAGGGTTTAACTTATAATTTTTCTAAGTTTTTTTGATAAAATGGTTGAAAATATTCAAAGGAAAAAGCATAAGTTTCTCATGTACCCTAGATTTTTACAAATGATTTTAGACATAACAACCCAAGATAGAGTATTTTGTCCCATAGGAGCTTTAAGTGCTAAACTGTTTGCTTCAATGAAAACTCATTATGAGGGGGAACATCATCCTTTGCTAGCAGCTATGTTGCCTCAAGGCAATGAGACTGCTGATGGGGGTAATGTTGTTGGTGCTCCACCCTCTACTAATGTTGCTGCTGATGGTAATCCATCAGTTGCCATTGATGAGGGCCCTTCCACTACTGCTGAAGCATCACATGTTTCTCCTGACCAACCTCCACCTACACCTGTACCCACACATAGTCCTAGTTCACCACCTTCTCATGTTACTCCTGATGAGTTTGAGCATGAGCTTAATAGACAGGCAACACCTAGTCCAGTTAGGGAGCCATTTGATGAAGGCTCTCCTATCTTTGAGCATGTCCATATTTCTCCTGAAAGGTCCAATGAAGCTCCCATTACCACTGAGCAATCTGCTGGTGGAGCTGAGGAATCTATTACACTTACATCTGTATATGCTCTATTGAACAGGTATGTGGCAGAGGTTGCTGATCTAAAAAAGGAGCTTGCTGAAACTAAATCTACACTTGGTGGTGAGATTATGGGGTTGAAGAGAAAGGTTAAGGATTTAGAGGAACAACTTGGGAAAAATAGCAAAAGGAGTTTTGTGGTTTATTCTGATGAGGAGCAAGAGGATACTCATTTGGATTCACTTGAAATCTTGGCTGATGTGGCTCAAAAGACTCATGCTTCTTCTCCAATTGTTGCTGAATCTTCAAAGAACAAGGAACCCATTCAGTTTACTAGAAGAATGAGAAGAAAGTTTTTGAACAAGGATTCCACTGAATCTTCAAAGGAGCCATGTGTGGTCAATGTCGCAATTGCTGATGATCATGTTATTGCTGATGCTCAAATGGTGGATGTTGCATCTGAACTTGGTCAAGCTTCATCTCGCAAGCACAACCGCTTCCACCTTCAACCAGATCATCATGAAGTCTTTGGATCTTGTGATTTGATTTCAATCTCGATGTCTCTTCTACTCCTGTTGAAGATACTTCTCATTATGTTAATTCGTGCATCCATTGGTGTTTCTTCCGAATGTTCATACGGCCCATTGTTGAGATTCCTCAAGATGATTCATGAGCCCACGAAGAATGCTAATGGTTGATGATGCATATATAAAAGGAAAGAACAAGGAAGAATGCTATGCATATATAAAGAACAGTCATGCATTGGCTCAAAAGCTTGAAGCTCATTTTACTACCAATTTGCCTCCTGAGAGACAAAGAGAAATCGATGAACTATCCACTCAGTTTACTGATGAGCAATGGGATACTTACACTTTTCAAGCTGCATCAAATCCTACTCTTGCACAAAGTATCTTAGGTGCTGCTTTTGATAGTGACAAATTTGTTGCACAAATGATGGCTCTTGGGGAACAAAAGAAGCTAGATGCAGCTGCAAAGAGAAAAGTCATTGCTTCTCAAAAGGCTCAAGCTAAGAGACAGAGACCACCAACTGCAGCTCATAAGAGAGCCTATATGAGGAATGTGGTGTATAACCAAAGTATTGCTATTTATCAGTCTGGTTTAACAAAGAAGCAAGTTTGGGCTTTAGATGATTCTGAGTTGAATAGCAAGTATCATAAGGTTATGAAGCAGATTACACCACCTTCTAACTTGAAGAGGATTGTTGGTAGTGCAGATGCTCCAAAGGCCAAGAGAACCAAGACAGTTGAGATTGTGGATTCTTTTGAGGATGTTACACCTAAGATGAGTTCTCATGTTGTGTCTGCTGAGGCATCTACTGAAAGAGGTCACTCTGCTGAACCTCTTGTTATTTCTTCTGAAGCATTACCTAGTGTGGCCGATAAATCTCTGGATTCGAAGGGTATGTCTGCTCCTATTCCACATGTTGCAGTTGTTGCTAAAGAAGGAGCATATATGGTTAGGAAAGCTGAACAAGCAGCTGCTAAAGCTAAAAGGGCCAGAAAGGTGCTTGATAAAATGTATGCATTGTGTGGTGTTGTTCCAATTACTTCTACTTCTTCCATTCCTACTGCAGATATCCTTGGTGCATCTGAGAAGGTACCATCTTCTGTCTCTGTGGGGATTTATATACCAGGTAGGAGGGGGAAAAGGATGTCTAAAAGGAGACACATTTCTCTAAGGAGATCTGTAAGATTAGCTGGGACACACACCTCTAGGTTTCAGAAGTCTCACAGGGGTAGTTCTTTGGATCTCAAGGCAGCTGATTCAACTTTCATTAAAGAGGGATCTGCTGATGCTTTTCTTGAGGGAACTCATGGTGTGTTGACTGCTTGGACTTTGACTAATGGACAACTTAACACCATCTTTAGGTTGGATAACACTTCTATGCAGTTTAACTTCTTGAAGGACATACTAAATATGGTGGATAGGCAATATTTGATTACTCTCCATAGTCTTGTCACTAAGCATTATGATAATCATTCACCACAGGGTTCTGGTTGATACTTGTTGGGTGATCTTAAAGTTTTGTTTGACTCTCAATCTCCAAATGGTAAAGGGTATTCTATTTGGAAGAATTCACATAAGTGGAAGGTTGAGAATTGGAGATTTTATCCTATCCCAAGTGTGCATGTGGTGGAAACAAAGTGTGGGATGACTGTGTGTATGTTCTCTGATAAGCTTTATCCTTTGTCTGTGCCATTGATGCAAAGAATGCTTCGAAAGAAGTTGGAAGTTCCTCCTGATCCAGTAGGGAATGATATGCTACATGCTGAACAATTGATTGCATTGATTAAGACTCAGCTTCTGCAACATCAAGCATCATCTTGATTTTCTTATCTTGTATTATTTGATTCTTTGTTTTATTCTTAGTTAAAAAAAAAAAAAAAAAAAAAAAAAAAAGAAAGACACCATGTATATTCTTTGTTTGTCTAACTTTTCTTGCATGTTTGTTGTATATTCCTCTGATAAACAAATGGATGATTTGATTGAACATAAATGAGGCAAAGTTTTCTACCGGTATCATATTACATGTTATTGATGTTACTTCGCGTGAGCAAGTAGGCATTTGGTATAGCGATAGCAAACATGTGTTAAAAGTTTCCCCAAGAATAGAAATGTGCGTTCAAGTCCCATTGGAGCCAAACTTGTGAGTCTGCTATTAATATGAAGTACTTACTCTTCGTTCTTTAATGGTAAATAAGAGTGATTAAAAACGAGTGGCAAATGATCTATTGACATGTGTTCTTTATAGCAAAATTGCTCTTTTAACTAGGAGTACATATTATTCATGTTGCTTGAACAAGCATGTATTTTGTCTATCGATATCAAACATGCATTACAAGTTGTCTCGAGAATTAAATTGATGTGATAGTGTGAGGTCAAGTCCTATTAAGGTCAAAATGATGTGTTTGCTATTAAAAAAAACTATATTCATCGCAACAACTTTCAATTAGTTTGTCAACGACATGTTCACATCGTTACTTGTAACAATTTGCATTTTCAGAATTTCTATCCATTCTCTAATTTTTACTATTCATCTCGAGAAATTACTATTCACCGGTTACTATTTATCATTTTACTATTCATCATTTTTGAAATCGGTTTGAGATTTTGAGAGGTTATTTTAAAATTCTACTATTCACAAAACACTATTCATCCCGTAAAAATTTTTATTTTACCATAATGACAAGATAATTGAAACTTGACAAATCGTCCTGACAACGTACGTTGAATCCATACAGAACCGATTTCACAAAACCGTGTCCGAGAATTACTTTAGGGTTTAAACGTCATTCGGGCATCCCGATATGTCCATAAAACACTATAAACATTAGAAATATGTATTTATACCATTTTACGACAATTCCACAAGTTTTGGAATTTTACATTTCCAATTATGCGTTTTACACGAAATACGCGTTTTTGACCCGCGTTTCCAGCTTTTAGCAGCGTTTAAACAACCCGATAGAACTTACCACTCATCTAATATGCTAATATAAATTATATTGATAAGTTTTAACATATTTATAAGTTTCATATTTTTAGGATACCCAGTTTTAAGTTTCGTATTTTTAGGATACCCAGTTTTAAGTTTCGTGACTTTACGACTTACCGTTAGCGATTACCGGGACTAAACTACACTCCGTAAACACAAGATAATACCAAGGCATGATATTTATCATCTATATAGCCCCTAGGTCGACATATATGATGAATCACCAAGACAAGTGGCTTGTTGATATGCATTTGGTCATAGATTGCTACAAGTGTACCTATATCCTTACTTACTTAACACATTTCTCATCTTTCATTTAGATAATCACAAAAATCTATCATTTTCTTCCTTTCTCCACCATATGAACGACCACCCATCATCATCATACTCAATCCATACTTCGATTTTCGTTTTATAAATTATATATAAGAGTTGAAGTCCTAGTTATTCTATACATGAAACTAGTTTTACTTTGGTGATTTCTTGGTGCAAAAAGAAGCTATACAAGGAAGATTAGGAGATGAAGTTATAGGCTATTTGCAAGAGTCTTCTAAGGTTAAAAATCAAGTTGGTTAAGTTTTGGAAGCAAGGGTTAAAGAGTACAAGTGATTAGGAGTTTGTTAGTGTCCTTGTTCTTGTTAAAATTCACCACAAATCTTGTAAGATTATGCTTATGTTCTTCCTATTATTTCAATATGGTTGTAATAGCTAAATGTATATTTGATGTATTTATATGATATATGTATAAGTATGTATGTATTTTATGTTGTACACAAGCTCTAAAACATGAAAAAGCAACTAAAACAAGTCCTAGTTAACTTTTGAAAACTGAAAATCCAAACAGTCCCTTTTAATGAATTTACTAAAACGATCAGTGAACCATGAAACTTAGGGAGTATAATAGAGTGGTATATCTATGTCTTTTGGTCGTTTTTCCGCTTGGATCACCCCGTAACTCTTCCGTATGAGTTAATTAGAGCCAAAACGGTAAAAGGTGTCGAAAACTGACCAACAGATTTAATTGGACTAAACGGGACGGTTCTGTTCATTTCTGGAACTCGTCGGGCTTTTATGAAATGTAGCTAAGTCATAAACTTAAACGTAGGAAAAAGCCTCGCGTCCTAAAGTGTTGTAGAACTCAAAATATGGCCTTTACCGCGGGACTGTTGAGTGCTGTCCAAATTTCTATAATGAAACGCAAGTATAAACTAGTAACTTGAATCATATTATGATGTAATTAAGGTTATAAAGTCACTAGAAATCATGTATACATTTAAATACAATTTCAATGACATAAGAAACAATTCATGACCTTTTAGGTGTTAGTAACAATGTAGACGTAAAGTTAGGATAATTAAACTCTTAAACCGAAACGTGATGAAAAATATAAATTTTGACATATAAGTTATGAAATGACTATACATGTAAAGACATAAATATATATTTGAGAAAATATAAACAATGTCATAATCCTTTATGACCAAAAACCATATATATATTTTCCTAACCAAAATAACTTAATAGAAACTTAACGTTATCGAATAAATATAAATTAAAACCACTTGACCACGTTTACTTGCAAACCGGAGTGGTAGGACCCACTACCGAGAACTAGACTTGTTTATCTTACGATAAAGACTTGACATAATTGATAACGGAATAGCGGACTTTTAAAAGTATTTTAAACTTGAACCTTAGAGATACCTACATATAGGGATATGTCAATATTTTTAAAACTTGATTCTTGACACATATTTAAATTTATAAATGTGTACAATATTTAAATATTATAAATACTTATATATACGTTGATTTCGTAAACTCTCGTCGTATATAATAACCTAAGACGCGTATTATATCTTTAGGTTATCACTAAAGCTCGTGATCTCTCGATACGTCTTATATCACTGTACACTACTGCTGATCATTACGGTGAGTTCATAGCCCCACTTTCTATTACTTAATTGTTTTACAAACCCTTGGGGGGGGGGGTGGATACATGCTTTATTTTAAATCGAACACATTGCTTTCAAACTATATGTTTATCTGATTGTCATATTGTCACTAAGTAACCATCATTTGCAAAACATAAGTCCCTAAATCATGAACCATTAATCACTGGAGAGAGTGAGCACGAATATTGTGAATAGATCTATTGGGATTGACGAATCTCGTTTGTGTTGACCGGGTAGGTAAACAAACGCACTATATTTGAGTAACATTAGGTAAAAACGGCAATTTTACCTATTAGGGCAAGTACCAACAGTTTCTCCAATTAATATTGGAACACGTTAACGCCTTGGTTTCATGAGCTTGGTGACAAACAAAAGTGGGCTCAAGTATCATATACTTGAGGCAGCCGTATCAAACAATAATATCTCTTTTGTTTTCAAACTATTGGTGTGAGTCTATAGCTCACACTACTAACATTATGTGTTCAACTCATTTCCTAAACTCTATGAATTTCACTCAACCTTTGTGTTGACAGTTTTAAGCATGTATTTCAGGTCCATATTGTACGAGGCTGGCACGGAGGAGCACGGATACTCAAGAAGGCTGTAAATTTTATTATCATTCGAAAACCCATTTAATGTATTTTGTAAACCGTGAAACCAACTGGGACCTCATTTTTGTAAACTCTGATATTTATATAAATCGAATGATAAATCTTTTAAAACGACTCCATTATAGTTCGTTTTCTATTGTTATGACTGTTGTGCCATGAAGTAACACCCATTTTGAATTCCGCTGCGTATCACAAAATTGAGGGTGTTACATTACTTAATATACTTTACACCATTTGCTAAGCAACACATCAATCATGTGATTTACATATACTATAGCTAGTAACACACAATCACAGAAAAAAAAAAAAAAAAAAAAAAAAAAAAAAGCAATTCAGTAAAACGTTCACCTTAAATTTATCAATTCACAATGGTTGCAAAAAAAAACAATGGTTAAATGTTTGTATCATATCCCACATCGCTCGATTGGAGCAAATGGCTAATAAAGGGATCCTTATAAAACAAGAAGCTAAACACTAACTCAGTAGCATATGTTTTTGGCCTTTTGGTATGATAACTTCCTGTTTTGTTTAGTTATCTAATTACTAGTTTTAATACTTTGTTATCTCTTTTTCCACGTGCTTAGAATGAGTTTTATTTGATAAAACTTTGTTTAAAGTTATTGGAAAAAAAATAAAAGAATATTAAAATTTGTTTCTAAAATAAGTTTAAATGTTAGATTCTATGTGATAGACCACATCTTCACGTGTAATGAAACTTATTTTTACGCGTAATTAGGGGTGTCAATAAAGTCGGGTTGACCCGACTCGAACCTGAATCCGGTTATTTTATTATTATTATTTTTTTTGTGTTGTATTGCGTATTTAGTGGGGTATGTGTGGACCCAACGTCACTACATTTTTTGATGCCAAAGGTAACGACACAAAATGTAGTGCTAAAGGATTTCTGGTACCATAGAAAGTTTTGCTGACGTAATAGCACTTTTTGCAAACGGCACCACGATACCCGATGCTTTTAGTATTTGTCTGATGACTAATTTTATAAAAGAGTTAAAGGTGACGTGAAGTTGAAATAGGTGTAAAACCAAAATGACAAATATAACATGGCAATAACTTAATGGAATATTTTTCAATTTCAAGCTGACGAAAAATTTAATTCATTGATTAAATATCCACAAGTTTATTTTGTTCTTTAATGATAAATAAATTGCACGAGTATATTATGAAACTATGAGACTTTATAGCATGGTTGTAAGTTTCGTGCACGCACGAAGTTTACACATAAATCAAATTTATTTTAACATTTTAGTTAAGTATATACATGTATAAGAATTTACCCATGAAAATTGTCATATAAGTACAACTAATACTTATGCACGAGTTTTTTATTATGCATTAATATCCATTAAAATTTGGTAAAATTTTTGTAAAAATTTTTTTCAGGTACATTATGATTTAATTTTATTTAGATGACAAAGATGTTGACGTTGTTATTTAAATTTCACTATTGATATTATGTTGTACACACGATGTAAATTTAATAGCACATAATGAGCGTTGATAAAGTTAAAGTATATTCCTTAAAGTTTTTAAAAAATATTTTTCTAGATATCTTTATATAAATAAATAAGAATTACATGAGTCATTGTTATAAGTACAATCACAGATATTTATTTTTATATTAAAGTAACCCGTGCTTACAATTTGATAATTATATTCTCGCTTTCGTGAATTTAGCCGTATTTAAAATGTAAATTCATGTCCACATAGGTTAAACTGTTAAAATGAAATAAATGAGTCCTTATTGAATGTACATAGTAAAAAATTTGATACTTATAATCTTATGCAAATTTATATGTTGTTATTTTAAAACAACATATATATATTGTATTTTGTTTTTAAAACAACATATATTATATTTTTGTTTGTGTGGTTGGTTTGATGGTCACTATTAGTATTAGTTTGGTGATTACTAGCAATGCTAGATCTTATGACTTAATGGACTTAATAATAAGAGGAACAAAATTTGTTTTGTCAACAAGTAGTATACTATTGACCTATTAATTGAGATTAGTTTATTTGAAGTTTTCATGAGCCCAAAAGCTGTTTAGCAGTGATACACAGTTACACGTAACGAGAATTGAATGGGTTGTGTGTTGCTTATCAAACATTTAAGCAAGTCAAGTAGGTTCAATTAAAAGTTTAGCTTCTAGTCGCAGGAAACGCTTAAAGGGTCGAACAAGTTGGATGTCGTCCAAACTCTAGAGTCTATGTGCACACTATCTCTTATACTAGCAAATAGAATTGAGACATTAACTGCTTGTAAAATACTTCAAACAGAGAATATAATGTTTGTGGGTTATAAAACGATTCGTCGCTGTCTCGAAAGTACCCAACCTATATACCTGGTCCAGTCATCTTGCTTCCTCTAAAATCAACATAGTAAAGGATAATATTTGCTTATTATGCTTACAAGTCAATATTGAAATAGGGATTTGACTGAAGTCTTATCGACTCCAGTTTTACCTTCTATTAAATCTGATACTACAACTGATAAAGACACCGCAGTTAGCTCAAGTTTGGATTCAGTCAAGCACGAGAAACCTCTCCAAGCTGTTAATGCAGAGACACCGATGAAAATTCCGTTGATACCTAGGGAGATAAGTGTTGAAACCCGTGACCTGTCAACTCCAAAGAGATCGGTGCCTACTGAAGATAAGAAGCTAAAGAGCGTGCTTAGCCATAAAGCAATGACAAATTGTTCATTCACAAAGAGGTCCTTGAATTTCTTGAATGATGATGAGGTGAACTTTTGGAGGGAAAAACCACTTCTGCAGGCGATCCTTTTGCAAAGGTACGGTTTTAGCTTTTTTGAGTCACCCTTGAGGTCAATATTTGATTCTAGCTTGACATTGTGATACCATATATGATTCACTGTGCATGTGTACATGTTACATTCGTTTATATTCTTAAAGCTCCTAAGAAATTACTATTTTGGTCTTAGGTGGAAGACACTTCCGAGAATGATGTCATCGCACAAAGTGGAGTAAAACCATTTCAACCTACGTCTGATTGCTTAACTGATATTGTCTGATTGCTTAACTGATATTGTTGAGACAATTCACAACGTATCTCGATCTACACAATGTTCTTATATTACACAAAGTGAATTTGTTTACAAAATCTTGGTGAATAACTTGGACATCGTGGAAAGGGGTACGCACAAAGTTGTCGTGTTTTTGTCTAATCTGATTTATTAATATGTTTATTATTACGTTCATAATCAATTTTTTTTTCTTTGAACAGAAGAGATTGAAGAGCACCTTGAGGTTCTACTGAACAAAGCACCAGACTGGATTACTAAGAGGTCGATCACAGTGGGGATACCTTGTATTAGTGAGTACTCTTTATCTTTATGATTTACACAATACATTGTAGAGCTGGCAAGATGGGTGGTGAGCGGGTCGAGTGAACACTTGAACGGGTAACATGTCATAAGAGCATAAGAGGTTCAGGGTCAAAGTATAAATTATCAGTGCAACTTGAAACGGCCGGGTCGTTTTGGCCGACCTAAACCGAGTTATTGACTTATTATTCATTTCTAAGACTTAATGCGTCAAATACGATACAATAATCATTTAAGTTTATGATTAAGCGATTTAGGAGGTTGTGTCATTAAAATATACTTGGAGTGACTTTCGACCCATTTGACTCGTTTTTCTCTTAAACTGTATTTGAGGTCAAACCTGACCCAAGCTGGCCCATTCACAAGTAATTTGGTGAAAGTTTTCACTTTTACTCTATCATGCTTGATTCTTTTAAGGCTTAGTTCAGTAATTAGTTGCTAAACAAGACGTCTGGAGGATGCTTGGTACTTAATATAGTTATTAGCTACTTGTAAAGTTGTATGCAGTGTTTAAACATGGTTAGAGGTATTAGTACACTTTTGTCGTGTTATTATTTATGCTGGTATTCTTGATCACCGCTAAGTCGCTAACATACTTCTTGCATTATGCAGTTTTAACAAAGGGATGGATTTGAAGTCAGTCACTGAAATGCTTACATAATTACACAACCAAGATTCTCAAGGTTTGTAGTCCACCAATAGTTGTTTGATTTGTGTAGAGAAATGGGTGGGTTAAAGTCAACAAATGACTAGAATCGACCCATTCATTAGTAAATATGTCAAAATTGACCACTTTATTTTTGTATGTATAGTTGGTCAACTGCAGTCCTGAAAAGCTTTGATCATAGTAAACTCCAAACAAATTCTATATAGTAACTTTGGCCTATGTTTTTCTGAACAGGTTACTGTCAGCGGGTTCTGCTATAAGTTATCATCTTCGGTCTCGGTAGCTTTAGCGAACTCCTAGAATTGTTTCATGGTGAAAAATGTTGGAAATTTTGCAATTTCCAGCCTCTAGATTTTATTGTTTGTTGGAGTTATGCTAATTTAAGACCTAACGGAACTTTGTTTAATGTTAATGGAAACTACTCATCTGAGTTGCTTGCTAGTGTTATTTTTCTTCCCATATTCATAGCAATATGGCGATATTCTATTGGAGTCAAAATGATTGTGTGTTTGGTATTAAAAAAACTGTATTCGTCGCTACAACTTTCAATTAGTTTGCCGATGACATGTTCACGTCGTTACTTAATATATTTTACGCCATTTGGTGAGTAACACATCAACCATGTGTTACAAACAGTGTTTAAATATACATTGGATGTTCGATTTACCTGTACTATAGCTAGTAACACACACTCGCTATTTATCATTTCACAAAGGTTGCAAAAAAGATAATAGTTAGATGTTGGTATAGTATCCCACATCGCTCTATTTGAGCAAATGGCCAATAGAGGGATCCTTATAAAACAAGAAGCTAAACACTAACTCAGTAGCATATGTTTTGGCCTTTTGGTATGATAACTTCCTATTTTGGTTAGTTATCTAATTACTAGTTTTAATACTTTGTTACTTTTTTGTTCAGAGAGTCTGCAATGAGTTTTATTTGATAAAACTTTGTTGCATGTTCTTGGAAAAAAAATAAAGGAATATTAAAATTTGTTTCTAATAAAGTTTAAATGTTACAGTAGATTCTATGTGATAGACCTCAGCTTCACGTGTAATGGACTTATTTTCACGCTTTGAACTAGATTTTGCTACAGTTAGTCATTAGCATTTTTTATTGCTTAAAATAAAAATGACAATATAATGTGGCAATAACTTGATGGAATACTTTTCAATTTAAAACTAACGAAAAATTTAATTCATTGATAAAGTATTTACACTTTTATTTTTGTCTTTAATGGTAAATAAATTGCATGACCATATTATGAAACTTTATTGAACTGTTGTAACTTATTGTTACATGCTTTAAGTGTAGAAACTAATAAATTTCATGACACTATTGCCCTGTTAATTGAGACTAGTAGGGTACCCGCACGATGCGGCGACGGGTACCCTGTGATTATATTTTGTGGCGAGCAAAGGAAGTTCGATTACACTTTTTTTCCTAACAATAACCGTTCAAATGAATGATAATAATGATATACTATTTTTTAGCATTTTCTAATAAGATAAGCTTTAGATATGCTATACAAAATATAACATCTTTCCAATAAATTTGATGTAAAAAAGTTGGGATTAAGTTTTTATTTGACCAAACTGTTCACATTTCAAAAAAAATATCCAAAAAGCTTATACAAACAATACCAGCACAAGAAAATAATTATCGAAATAAACTAACCACATATTAAAAATACATGTTTAATAAACACAAAGCTTATACAAACAATTTCAACTTATATGTTTTTTTTAACAATAATTTTAATAAACACAAAGCTCACATCATAGACCTCCTACCAACATAAATATTTAATAACTCCAACCTTGTTAAACACAAGGCTCACGTCCATCTTGTGCAACTCAAGCCCAAAAATACATGTTAGACCTCCTACCAGCCCAAGTCCATTATAATCTTAAACTATTTGGTACCCTAATTTCTTCTAGAACACTTTAACATCTATACTACTTAAAAATAACGCAAGCACACTCTGGGTTTCTCCTAGATCTACAGACATGACGCCACCAAACACAATTCTACCTTTTCCTTTGTTGTTATTATCCAAGAACAATAATTTCCAATCACCAATTCGAATGAAAAACACACTAACAAATCACAAATACCCTTTCGTTTATACTTAACACATGAATGAAGATTAAGAAGGAGCCCTTTACTCGAACTTTTCGGACTTCAAGATCTGTATACTGTGTCTCGGTAGGTGTGGTTATGTTTTTGATTTCGTTTGTGGTTGTTTGTACGAAAAAAAGAAAGGATGAAATAATCATGTTTTAAATCTTTCTTTTAAAGTTTTCGGATACCACTTCATCAACACTCTCCAAAGTTTGGTCTGGGTTAACTTTCGAGTTGTTAAGAGTATTGTTTGTGTGTCATGGGGAGTGACTTGAGGGGCTTTGAGTTTTGTTACTTGTAAAAGTTGGCTGTGTACTTTTTGCTTGGTGTATTCACCTTTTTCGTGGCCTAATAAACCTTTTTCGTGGCCTAATAAGTCTGCGTTTTGTCAATGGTCTTTAACATAATTGTTGTGCAATTGCTATATCTATTGTTGAGTACTTCAATTGATGTGTATAGGATAGCAGACTTTTTTCTGATCAAGGGATATGGCCAAGGTCCTAGTACTATCCAGGTGCAATGAGGTTGTTGAATCAGAAAGTGAAGCAAATGTTGTATATCATGATTAGAGACATGTACTCTTTTGTGAAGGGGTGTTTTAAGTTGTGTATTAATTGTAGCTTGATTTGTATTTTTATTTGTGCTTTCAGTATTGTAAACTCTGTTGTAAAAATTGGCCCAGGCGGCCGATTAATCCCCGCATAATGGCTGATCGCTCAGTAAGTGCCTTGATTTATCATAATCGGCCTATTTAATCGGTTTGGTCAAAGATCGCTTAAAAATCGGTCAACAAACCGATTAATCGGACAAAATCGGTCTAATCGGACAAAATTGCTTTGAAATGGGTCAACAAAATCGCTTAAAAGTCAGACAAAACCGCTTAAAAATAGGTCAACAAACCGATTAATCGAACAAAATTGGTCAAAGCTCACTTAAAAATGATCAACAAACCGAGAAATATATATGTTTGGCTTTGAACTTTGAATAATTATGTATTATGTATATATTTGAACACTTGAATTTTTTGAACTTTGATGCACTATGCTTATCTCATATATATATAATATAATAAAATATCTAGTTAATAATTAAAATACTAATAATAGTTATTCAAGTAATTATAATATATTAATAAACTTCGTATCATTATTCAATTACTAAAAAACACCTTGTCCTCAAGGTTTTTTCTTCAATCTTGATTCCTCGATGCCACGTTTTCACTTGTGAACCCGTGTCTTGTTGATCAACATGAAACTGCTGATGTACCTCCAAATTAGATTTACAATGTGGCTCTTTGTTTCTAAAATAAGTTTAAATGTTAGATTATATACGTAATAGACCTTGTCTTCACGTGAAATCGACTTTTATTTTCTCGCGTAATGGACCTTGAACCAGATTTTGCAACATATAGCTGTTAGCCTTCTTTATTGTTTATTTGGTCTGTTTGGTGATCACTGTTTGATGATTGATTTTATAAAAGCTAAAGTTGATATGAAATTAAAGTAGTAATGTGTTCCTAGTGACTATGGACTTGGCTATAAGCGGAATGGGTTTGAAGGGTTTTTTCAATTTCAAAGTCGAAAAAAGTCTATTAAGTAATGCATGCTATCTCTTATAAATAGAATTGAGACATTAGTTTGGTGATTACTAGCAGTTTTATTTTTGAAAGAAGAGCAAGTCAAGTAGGAAGAAAGGTTAGCTTCTAAAATAAATTAAGTGTTCGAGTTTTGTCACCAATTTGGTAGAGCAATGAAACGTTGTGGCAGATTTCTTTCCACTAAACTTCTCATTGTCAAAACTTTCTTCCCAAATGTGAGATGATTTGGAGAATCGTTATATTTGGAAGCTTTTAATAAATATAATTACTAAAATAACCTATCATAAAACATGACTTTTAAATATAACAAAGGGTATAATTGTAAAATCAATCACCAGATTATCTTTTCTTTTGACTCCTAACTTGGCTAACATGGTATAAAATTTAATTTCATACATCTCCTCTCGTTCAAAGTCTATTTTCAACTCTTGCTATCTCTTTAACTACTAAACTTGGGACATTAACTGCTTATAAAATTATTCAAACAGACACTACAATGTTTGTGGATTAAAATGATTCCCCTTTGTCTGTTTTGGCTCCTAACAAATGAACCTATAAACCTGAGATAGTCATCTTGCTCTCTAAAATCAACGCTTTAAAGTAAAATCTTTGCTTATTATGCTTACAAGTTACGAGTTATACCTTCCTCTATCAAAACTGATAACAAGTCTGCGTTTAGCTCAAGTTTGGATCCAGTCAAGCACGAGAAACCTATCCAAGTTTCTAAGGAGATAAGTGTTGAAACCCCGACCTGTCAACTCCAAAGAGATCAGTGCCTACTGAAGATAAGAAGCTAAAGAGCGTGCTTAGCCAGAAAGCAATGACAAACAATTCATTCACAAAGAGGTCCTTGAATTTCTTAAATGATGACTAAAGCGAATTTTTGGAGGAAAAAATCACTTCTGCAGGTGATTCTTCTGCAAAGGGTACGATTTTAGTTTTAAAAGTTTTATGGTTTGCTGAACCCTTGGACTAGTTGGGCCAATGGGGCCAACGACCTTGATAAGAATTGATGATAACATGATGGGTCAACTTGGCTCGAATCTGTTTTGAACCTTTGCCTAACCTGCACATTTTTTCGTTTCTAGCTTGACATTATGATAGTAGATATGATCCATGGTGCCACGTGTACATGTTACATTCTTAAAGCACCTAAGAAATTACTATTTTGGTGTTAGGTGGAAGACACTTCCGGCAATGATGTCATTGCACAAAGTGGATTAAAAGCATTTCAACCTACATCTGATTGCTTAACTGATATTGTTGAGACAATTCACAACGTATCTCGATCTACACAATGTTCTTTTATTACACAAAGCGAACTTGTTTACAAAATCTTGGTGAATAACTTTGACATCATGGAAAGGGGTATGCACAAATTCATCGTAGTTTCGTCTAATCTGATTTATAGATATGTTTATTGTTACATTTATAATAAAGCTTTTTTGTTTCTTTGAGCAGAAGAGATTGAAGAGCACCTCGAGGTTCTGGTGAACAAGGCACCAGATTGGATTACTAAGAAGGTCGATCTCAGTGGGGATACCTTGTATTAGTGAGTAGTTTTTATCTTTAATGATCTACACTACATTGTAGAGCTGGCAAGATGGGCGGGTTGAGTGAACACTTGAACGGGTAACATGTCATAAGAGCATAAGAGGTTCAGGGTCAAAGTATAAATTATCAGTGCAGAGTTGAAACGGCTGCGTCTTTTTGGCCAACCCCAAAGCCAGTTATAGACTTATTGTTTATTTCTAAGACAGTAATCAATTAAAAGTTTTAATTAAGCAACTTAGGAGGCCGGTGACATTAAAATATACTTTGGGTGACTTTCAACCCATTCTTAAACTGTATTTGATTCTTTTTAAGGCTACGCTCAGTAATTAGTTGCTAAACAAGACGTCGGGAGGATGTTTGATACTTAGTAGTAGTTATTAGCTACTTGTTTGGTTATTAGTACACTTGTGTCGTGTTATCGATTATGCTCATATTCTTAATCACTGCTAACATACTTCTTGAATTATGCAGTTTTAACAAAGGGCTGGATGTGAAGTCAGTCACTGAAATGCTTACATAATTACACAACCAAGATTTTCAAGGTTTGTAGTCCACCAATAGTTTTGCTTAATTTGTCTGGTGAAATGGTCACGTTAAAGTCAATAAATGACTAGAATTGACCCATTCATTAGTAAATATGTCAAAATTGCCCACTTTATTTTTGTCTGTATAGTTGGTCAAATGCAATCCTGAAAAGCTTTGATCATAGTAAACTCCAAACAAATTCTATATAGTAACTTTGGCCTATGTTTTTCTGAACAGGTTACCGTCAGCGGGTTCTGGCTTTAAGTTATCATCTTCCGGTCTCGGTAGCTTTAGCCAACTCGTAGAAAGGTTTCATGGTGAAAAATGTAGGAAATTATGCAATTTCCAGCCTCTAGATTATATTGTTTGTGGGAGTTTATGCTAATTTAAGACTTATTGAGAATTTCTTGTTTAATTTTAAATGGAAACTACTCATCTGAGTTACATGCTAGTGTTATTTTTCTTCCCATATTCATACCGATATGGCGATATTCTATCTAAATTTATCACATATTTACTGTTTGCTTGTGTTTTGTAAGTGTAAGTTTATTTTTAATGAAATTTTTAGAAAGTGTTCTAATTATTTGGGTTATGAAAGTAATTTTTTAATATCGTAAGTAAATGTGAAAATAAGATCGATTTACATGCATCAAATACATAATTAACTAACCAAGATCTTCAAAAGGTGTAACTAATCATATATTGTAAAAGTCTTCAAGATCTTCATATAAAAATACATCACAATAATATTTAAATGCCAAATTTAATTCATTTGGTATTGTGATAAATACCAATATTTTCAGTATATATATTCACATCATCTATGCAAACCATCTTTTTATGTATGCAAAAATGAAGAAAAACAATAAAATGCAACTATTGTTTCTTCTTCTGGTTCTTACAGCCACATTTGCACCAGCAGCTAAAGGTAAAAGATGTAATTGCCACATTTTCTTGATCTCATATGTTATTCTGTAACAATATTTATCTAGTTAATATTGATTTTTAAACTTTAAATATGTAATGTAATTTAACATACGATATGAGATGTGTTCTATCAATAGAAATATAATGTATACATTTTCTCGTTAGTAAAATACAGGTTCCGAACCAAACGGTGATGGAATAAAGTATTGTACATATGTCGCATGCAAAATGGGAATAGGTGATGGATTTTGCACCCATGAGTGATCCCTCGTGGTTGGACCCATGGTCAGTGTTTGTATCTTCCAGGTCAAAATGGCGATACTGGTAACTGTTGGGCAATACCGGTAACCGTTGTTGCTTTACTCTTTAAAAATCAAACGAGATCCTATTTGTGTTCTCTTGTCCACGAGTTTTAGATGTAAAGTACAGTTTTTTTTCCTCGATTTATAAGAAGAACTGTTTGTTTATAAAACAAGTTTAATGATCCTAAGTGTTTTATGATATAGTTTCGTGATATTATAGCATAAGGTCATAGTTTGTGTATGTTTCTATTTCGTTTGTCATGTTTGTAGTCTGGATATTCATATTACTAGCTAGAGGTGGTAAAATGTGCCAAAAAGCAAAATGATTAGCTAAATATGCAAATTTTTAAAAGATCTGGGCACATTTAGCCCATTTCTTTTTTTGAAATGAGCACATATAGCCTATTGAAAACTTAAATGGGCACTAACGGGCACATTTTTTTCTCAATTGTAGAACATTAGGATCGTTTTAAATAATTTTTCTATATAATATATTTAAGGTTTTTTTTTTTTTTTTTTTTTTTTTTTTAAATAAGATATTACGTTTAAAGAATTTATTTCGTCGTTTTAGGTCTTTCATAAAGCGATTTGTATAACATGTGCCCGTTTAGCCTGTGCCCGTGCCCGCCTGGCTCGCCCGTTTTGCCACCTCTACATGTGACTTTAGGTATCATTAGGACAAACTCCTTCTAGCAAAACTAACAGAAAATTTAACTCATTGACTAAGTATCTAAACGACACTTTTAGCAATGTTTAGTGGCAAATACACTTTCATTTTGTTCTTTAATGGTAGATTAAGATTGATAAAAACTGAGTGGCAAATGATAGCTTGGTATGTGTTCTTTATAGCAAAGTTGATCTTTTAACTAGCTGTTGAAGCATAAATCCGTCGGGCTAGTCTTGATGATAGATTTCGCCGTTCCATGTCATCCCGATCATGGAAATCTGCTACAGTACAAGAAAGAAACCGGTTAGAAGGGGCCCGAGGCCGAAGCCCCGGAACCACCCTCTGACGGTCAAGTTAGATTATGTAGAGAAGTATGTATGTGTTTAGTGAGAGAGAATATCATACCGTGTAGAGTGGTAAATGCACTCTATTTATAGGTGGGTTTCCTTGTCCTTATCTGGTGATAGCGACATATTTAGGTGGAAACGTTTAGGCGGGAAACCGTTAGGCGGGAAACAGTTTTGGCGGATAGATCCAGCCCGGAAGGGTCTTGCTCCAGCCTCGGAAGGGGTCTTGCTCCAGCCCCGGAAGGGTCTTGCTTCAGGCCCCGGAAGGGGTCTTGCTCCAGCCCCGGATGGGATTTGCTCCAGCCCCGGAAGGGTTCCTGCTCCAGCCCCTGATGGGACTTGCTTCAGCCCTGGAAGGGGTCTTTCTCCAGCCCTGGATGGGATTTGCTCCAGCCCCGGAAGGGGTCTTGCTCCAGCCCCGGATGGGACTTGCTTCAGCCCCGGAAGGGGTCTTGCTCCAGCCCTTGAAGGGTCTTGCTCTAGCCCAAACTCCTTCCCAGACCATACGTCATCACTAGCAGTATGACAAAAGCTATTAAACACATGGACGACTCAAAGTTTTCGGCTGGTTATCTATTATATGTTGCGTGAACAAGCATGTATTTTGTCTTAGAACTTGCCTCGAGAATTAAATTAAAGTGATAGCGTGTTCGAGTCCCATTAGAGTTAAATCCTATTGGAGTCAAGGTGATTGCTTATTTGCTACTAAAGAAACTATATTTGTCGCTACAACTTTCAATTAGTTTGCCAACGACATGTTCACGTCGTTACTTAATATATTTTACACCATGTGTTGAGCAACACATCAATCATGTGTTACCTACTTAAATGTTGTATGATATGAAATAAAACATTAAATCAAGAATACAAAAAGTGTTTGAAGATACACTAGACGTTAGATTTACCTATACATATTAAAAACAAAACAATTTTCACAAAGGTTGCAAAAAGACAAGAAAACGTAAATTAAATAACAAATACAATAATAAAAAAAATCAGTAGAATGTAAATATTAGATGTTTGTATATAGTATCCCACATCGCTTTATTGGACCAAATGGCCAAAGGAGGTATCCTTTTAAAATAAGAACCCAAACACCAAATAGAGTATTTCATGTTCTTGGCTTTTTGGTACGATGGATTCATACTTGTTAAATTCTAGTTTTAATATTTTTCTACTTTTTTTCATCTGTCACAAATATTCATTTAGTGAAAATTTGTTGTTAGTTTGAAAAAAAGATAAAAAGCTATTAAAATTTGTCTCTAAATTAAAGTTAAAATTAAATTGTATATTTTGAGCTGAAATCAAAATGACATATAATACAATTTGTAACTTACCGGGATATTCTTCAATTCAAACCTAACAGAAAATTTAACTCGTTACTTATCTAAAATAGACTATTAGCAATGTTTAATGGTAGATATAATTTTATTTTGATAAATAAGAGTGGTTATAAAGATGAGTGACAAATGAAGTTTTGATATGTTTTTATAGCAAAATTGCTCATTTAACATGAAACTAGCATGATTATGATGAGACTTCAAATTAGGGGTGTTCAGTGTTTGGTTTGCCACCGAATAAATCGAAAAGTAAATCGGACCAAAAATGAATAAAACGAAACAAATTTTTTTTATTGGTGTATGGTCTAGTTTAAAACCGAATGGAAGTATTTAATTGGTGTTTGGTTTGGTTTTCGGTTTGACAAATATATAACCAAACCAAATATCTCTATCAACATAATTTTCCTTTTTAATTATATATGTATAGATTTGGGTTCGTTCAGGTGATGTTGCAGTGAATCTCGAAGAAAACAATGATGACCTTGAAAATTTTGAAGATGGTAACTTATTGTTCCATTCTTTATAGGCATGACCTTTTTATTTATGTATGTATCTTATATACACATTTGACACATATTTATTTTTCATTGCTTTTTTAGAAATGAAAACAAGATCAAATGCAAACATAAGATGAGTGAATTTGCAATTGGGTTTAGATGCTTGAAGATGGAATATTCAAGCTAATAAGACTTTCAAAGACTTTTGTCGAAGAACATTTTATCACTTTCATTTATTTCGTTAAGTTCTGAAACTTTTTGGTTTCTTAAGCTTTTGTTTTGTTGATTTCTTTGAGCACTTAGTGAGACATTTTGATTTGTTAATTTTATTTGAACTTTCAGGTTTTTATTTGTGACTTATAGATTACATTTTGAAATTTACTTGAATTCGGTTTTTATTTAACCAAACCAAACCGAATTCTAATTTGATGTATGGTTTGGGTTTTTCTTTTTTATAATTGGTTTGGTTCGATTTTGGTTTTGACTTTGAAAATTTTCAAACCGATGAAACCAAACCATACAACCCACAAAACCGAAAACCGAACCGATGAACACCCCTACTTCAAATATTCAAATATTATTCAAATTGTTTGAGATCATAATTTTTTATATTTTCACATAAACTAATGAGTATTTGTAATTTTCACTTGTTATCAGTCAAAAAATAGTGTAGACATGAACCTATAAGTAAAATACAAGTTTCGAACCAAGCGAGGTGACGGGATAAAGCATTGCACATATGTCGAGTGCAAAATGGGAGTATATGATCAATTTAACACCCATTTGTGCATACCTCATGGTAAGTGTTTGTATTTGTCGGGTCAAAAAAGGCAACACTGATAACTGTTGTTACTTTTACTCTTGGGGTGTGAAAGCCGTATCCTTTTTCGGTTGTAGTCCACGAGTTTTGGATAGTTTTTCGCTGAATTATATGAACAATGGTTTGTTTATGAGACAAGTTTAATGACTTAAAAGTGTTGATGATCAAGTTTCTATTTTATTATATCATAAGGTCGTAGTTTCTTTGTATTTCTACTCCGTTTGTTATGTGTCTATATTAGTGTTCATGTGATTGTGGAAGTTTATGTCAAATTCGAAGAAAGTTTACCCTATTTGGCGAAAGTTTAAGGTTTTGCAAGTACTACAATACTACTACTCAAGAATTTCTCAAAGACTATATCGTTATAACATAAATGATCAAGTGCCTTGGTTAGAAATGATGGTATTATGTTAAATGTTATTCATGTTGAGTGAACAAGTAGGCATTTTGTCAAAAGAATATGTATTATTTCACAAAGGTTGCAAACAATATAAGAAAGCATAAAACTAGTGCAATACTTAGTATCCCACATCGCTTGATTGAAGCCAATGGCCACTAGAAGGATCCTTATAAAATCAGAAGCCAAACATTGAATGACTATTACAGATTCTTGTTATTATAACATCATATTTTTGTTCCAATTACTAGTTTTAATATTTTGTTACTTTTTTTAACGCCTCCAGCAAATTTTCATTTAAATGATAATTTACTGGAAATTTTGAAGAAAGATAAAAAGCTATTAAAACATGTTTCTAAAATAAGTGTAAATGTTAGTTTTGGAGTTAAAATGTGCATTGAGCAACTTGTAACTTATAGTTATTGAAACACAAGCCTTTTAGAAAAACTGACAAAAACTAAAGTCATTGAGCCTTTTTGTAAAACTAACAAAAATTATAAGTTATCTTATTAGTATCTGAACTACTCTTTTTTGCAATTAAAATAAAACTAACAAAAATTATCAGTCATGGTTTTAGTATCTAAACTACTCTCTTAGCAATATTTAATTGCAAATACACTTTTATTTTGTTCCTTATGATTAAAAAGAGTGGTAGTGACAAATAAATTCTTGATATCAGGAACAAACCTACATAGGAGCCACGTGACACATATATCATACCCAATTTTGAGTCACGAAGTGCAATTTTGTTCTATTTTTTTTAATTGTCGTTTTTTCTTAAAAATGTGTTTGAAGATACATTGGTTGTTAGATTTTCCTATCATATGATCAGTAACACATACCTAGGGCTGAGCATCGGTCTAAGACCGGACCGGACTGGCAAAACTAGATCGGACCGAAACCGAATTAGATCAAAACCACGAACCGAGACCGTCCGGTCCAGGCTGGTCCGGTCCAAGATGGCATTATTGTTCGGTTTGTACGTAAGACGAGACGGGTTGGGACCGGACCAAACCAGACCGAGACCAAAATAAGGAAAAAGTTAGGACCGAGACCGAACTGCTGGTTTTTCTATTCGTTCGGTCTTGTCGGTTCGGTCCGATCCCACATCGTTTTGTCTGTACCAAATGACTGATAGAGAGAGATCCATATAAAATAAGAAGCCAAACACCAAATGTAGTAGTACATGTTCTTGGCTTTTTATTGTGATTAACTTTATGACAAAGTTCATTTGCTTATTTTTATCATACTTCACGGCTGTATTTAAACTATGAACCAATATCGTGAAGCAAAACTAATTAAAGCTACTTAGTTGTCGGTATAATCAAATTTCAGTATTTCTAGATAATAAACGAAACCACTTTGACTTCAAATATTATTCAAATTGTTTGAGATCATACTTCTTTCTGTATTTTCACATAAGCTAATGAGTATTTGTAATTTTCACGTGTTATCAGTCAAAAATTAGTGTAAACATGGACCTTTCGCACTAGCACACATGCACTTGCCGGAGGTCTCATTGGAAGCAGTCTCTCTACACTCGGGTTTACCCCGATGTAGGGGTAGGATCTGTCTACATCTTACCTCCCCCATACCCTGCCTAGGCGGGATTGGGTTTGTTGTTGTTGTTGTTGTTGTAAACCAATGGCGTGACGGGACAAAAGCATTGTACATATGTCGCGTGCAAAATGGGAGTAAGTGATCAATTTTACACCCATGTGTGCATCCCTCATGGTCAGTGTTTGTATATGCCCGGTAAAAAACGGCAACACTCGTAAGTATTGTTACTTTACTCCTGGGTGTGAAAACCAAATCCTTTTTCGGTTATAGTCCACGAGTTTTGGAAAGTTTTTCGCTGAATTATATGAACAATGGTTTGTTAAGGAGACGAGTTTAATGACTTAAAGTGTTGATGATCAAGTTTCTATTTTATTATATCATAAGGTCGTAGTTTCTGTGTATTTCTACTCCGTTTATGTGTCTATATTAGTGTTCATGTGATTGTGGAAGTTTATGTCAAATTCGAACAAAGTTCACCTTTTTTGGCGAAAATTTAAGGTTTTGCAAGTACTACAATACTACTACCCAATAATTTCTCAAAGACTATATCGTTATAACATAAATGATCAAGCACCTTGGCTACAAATGATGGTACATGATAAAGAAAACAAATGGATGACTTCATTTAACATAAATGAGTGGAAATTTTCTGCTGCTATCATGTTAAATATTATTCATGTTATGTGAACAAACATGTATTTTGTCAACCCGTATCAAAGTGATTGCGTATTTGCTATTAAAAAAGCTATATTCGTCGTTACAACTTTCAATTAGTTTGCCGACGACATGCTCACATCATTAATATACTTTACACTATTTGCTAAGCAACACATCAATCATGTCTTACAAACTTAAGTGTCCTATAATATGAAATAAATCGCTAAATCAATAATATAAAAAGTGTTTAAAGATACATTGGAGGTTAGATTTACCTATACTATAGCTAGTAACACACCCTCACAAGAAAAAGAAAGCAATTTAGTACCATGTTCACTTTAAACAAATGTTTTTAAAAAGTATTATATTTGTCACCAATTGCTTTTGTGGGTAGCAAACAATTTTTTTTTTGCTTTTGTGAGTACCTTTCTTTCAAATTCATCCTTTTTAGGATACTTTGTGACATTTTTTTTTTTTTTTTTAGCTAAGAAGAACAAAAATGTTCAAAAATTTCGCAAAATACCCCCAAAAAGATGAATTTGAAAGAAAAATACCCACAAAATAAAAAAAAATTGTCGCTACCCACAAAAGCAAATGGTGACGACAAGTATAATATATTTTAAAAAACATTTGTCCTTAATCATTTCACAAACGTTGCAAACAAGACAATAGTTAGATGTTTGTATAGGGGCTAAAAAAAAAACATCATACTTGTCATTATATCTTTTTATGTGTATTGAACTAAAAAAATTGCTTACATATGTATTAAACTACCATTTTTGTCTTTATGTGTGTACTTTGTGACTATTTTGCCGCTACCGGGCTAATAAAATAAGGGGCAAAATGGGCATAAAGTACACACATAAAGACAAAAATGGTAGTTTAATACATAGATAAGCAAAAAAAAAATTATTCGATACACAAAAAAAAACAGTGGCAAATATGATGTATTTTTT
Source organism: Chrysanthemum lavandulifolium (assembly GCA_022545495.1). Lineage (NCBI taxonomy): Eukaryota > Viridiplantae > Streptophyta > Magnoliopsida > Asterales > Asteraceae > Chrysanthemum > Chrysanthemum lavandulifolium. Next base: position 24,974,048 of record CM040244.1, on the reverse strand, counting down.
AGAAAATTACCAAAAGAGCCAATTTTCCATTGATCCATTTTAAGACCTTTTCTCACCTCTTTTCAAAAAAGAATGCGCTAACCGCCGACTCCACCCCTTTTGTGACAAGTGTCGATACACTTTAATGGTTAGGTAGACAGCTTTTTTACTTTTTAGTTAAATGACATTTATACCCACTATATAATAAACTCTCTCTTCAATTATTTCTATCTCTTTTTTATTATGGATGGATTGTCACGCTTCCCCACCGAATTTTCTGGAGCTCATCACATAATTACTCTTTATCTTTTTTAAGTAAAAACTGCATTTGGCTGCATAAATTCCAGGATATTTAGTCCATCTTTTTTTTAGCTAAAAAATTTCTATGTTTTTTATGCATTTAAGGGATGGAAAGAAATTCATATTTTCACATCATTACGTGCAATTTATTTGTCTTCAATTATTTGATCAACGCCTAATATCTTGTAGTAATCTACACCCATTCTTTTTTTTTTTTTTTTGGTAGATGATATAATTTTTTTTTTTTTTTTTTTTTTTTTTTTTGGTAGATGATATACCTTTTTTTTTTTTTTGTTTACAGATGTTGGGATTGTGATTTTTCTTTTCTTTTTTTGTCAGAGAGGTTCGAGTGTTTGTGTGTGGCAAGATCCGGCAAGATCCGGAAATATGTTCCCGCTGGTAAGGTTATGGACCGGTAATCAAACCACCACCACCGCTGCCATTCGTCGTTCAGTTGCGTGTTAATATTCAAATGGTGTGGGATATGTTGTTGGTTCGAATAATGAAATTGATATCTTGTTGGTTCGAATAATGAAATTGATATCTTGTTTGTTAACATGAAATTGATATCTTGTTCGAATAATGAAATTGATTAGTGTTTGTGGGTTTTTATTTGTGTTTGAATTTCTGGGGAAAAAAAAAGTTATGGATTAGCGGTTGATTAGTGGTGGTTGAGCAGTGGGGGATGATCATGTGGTCGAGCAGTAACCGGTTGATTAGTGGTGGTCGAGCAGTGGTCGGTGGGTGGTTGAGAAGTGGTCGGTGGTGGTTGGTGGACTAGTATGGTGGTGAGGTAGGTGGGTGATGTAGGTGAGAGTAATTAATTAAGAAAGAAAATGAGGGTAAATTTGTAATTCACAATAAAATAATAAAATGACACTTGTCACAAAAGGGGTGGTGTCGAGCAGTTGAGCATGACTCTTTTGGGAAAGAGATGAGAAAAAGGTCTTAAAAATAGACTAGCTTTAGAAAATTGATCTATTTTGGTAATTTTCTCTTTTTTTTATTAGCCCGTTTGTATAAGATCCCACATCGCTCGGTTGAAGCAAATGGCCAATAGAGGGATCCTTATAAAACAAGAAGCCAAACACCAACTTAGTAGCATATGTTTTTGGCCTTTTGATATGATATCGGATAAAAACACACAACAACAAAAAGAAAAGAGAATATAAATCATCTCCCCTTGGCGATCGACAACATCCCTCCTTCATCTAGGATCAACAAGGGCGAGGAGATCGAAGGGGTTTGATCGTGTATCGAGGTTGTGGTTCGCTCCAATAATTACTACCATCTTGTGGGTATGTCGAAACCGATCAAGTTTTGTATATATATTTTTATTATCTTGATTGAACAATTGTTTTTTTAACTAAGTTACTAACTTGTTTGTTTACTTATTGTTTTACAAGGTAGAAAGAAGATATGGATGCTGACATCGATCATTATTTGGTCCTTGGATTGCCATCTGGCGAACAAGGATTCAGACTTACAGAAAAAGATATAACAACAGCGTACCGCTCAAAGGCTTTGGAATTGCATCCGGACAAGAGACCCGATGACCCAGATGCACCTGCCAATTTTCTAAAGCTGCAGACGTCATATCAGATTCTTAAAGATGGAAAGGGTAGAAAACTTTTTGATGATCTGCTTCGAGCAAAACAGAAGCAACGTCAACGCGAAATGCAACATGACTACAAGCGTAGGAGAATGAGGTCTGATCTTGACCAAAGAGAGCGGGCTTCTTTTTATGCTTTTTATACGACTGCTAAAGCTAGAAGTGAAGAGGAGATTACTGCCAGGAAATTAAAAGAAGAATTTGATAGCATCCGTAAAGAACAAGTTGATAGAATCCGTAAAATGCAGGCCAATAATTCAGCTGAAGCGTCTACGCCTTTGAAGAAGGAATCTGTGAGTGGTGAAAGGAGTAGCGCCGGTGGACGTGCTAATGTGGACAATCCGGAGAAGATGCTTATAGCTTCGTGGGAGAATGCTGGTTTCGAGTATACGGCGCAGAGTCTAAAGGAGATATTTGAAGCATTTGGTGAGGTTAAAGATGTGGTTATTAGGACTAAAAGGAGAAAAGGATCGTCCTTTATCGTTATGGCTAATAAAGAAGCAGCTGTAAGTTTTTAGTAAATATAATTTGAGTCATGCTATATCAAGTAACTTCTCGAGCTGTGTTTAACATGGGTTTTGTTTCATTGCAGGTTGCTGCGACCAGAGCTGTCTATGGAGATTTTTCGAATCCATTGCTAGTTGCAGCTTTCCCAACAGCCCAAGAGCCTGTGAATGAAGAACTTGTTGGTGCTGCTCGATTTAAGGCATTTGAAGATTCAGTCCTGCAAAAGTTTCAAAAGGTATGACTTGAACTCGAATCTCTTTGTTCTTGTTAGTTATAATTTATAACTAACCTTTTTTCGATAGCTTAAGTATAGGCAGAAATGTCCTTGTGAGTTACTCGTACCAAATGAATTAAATTTGGCATTAAAATATTATTGTTATGTATTTTTATATGAAGATCTTGAAGACTTTTACAATATATGATTAGTTATTCTTTTTGAAGATCTTGATTAGTTAATTATGTATCTGATTCATGTAAAAACAATATTTTTTTCACATTTGCTTATAATAATACTAAACAAATTACTCTTAGAATCTACGCATTTAATAATTAATTTGTGCCAAAACAATCAGAATACTTAAAAATTCATTAGAAATAAACAATCAGAATACTTTTTAATGCCAAATTTAGTTCATGGGATGGAACAAGCCAACAGGATAACAATTGCTCCGGTTTTTCACAGGGAATACGTGATGGGTTAGGAGATAACCATCATGCTTATATATTGTTTAGGATGTTTGTTTAGATACATAATTAACTAACCAAGATCTTCAAAAGGTGTAACTAATCATATATTGTAAAAATATTCAAGATCTTCATATAAAAATACATCACAATAATATTTTAAATGCCGATTTTAATTCATTTGGTATCGTGGTAAATACCAATATTTTTTGCGTATTATAGCATAAGGTCGTAGTTTGTGCGTGTTTCTACTTTGTTTGTCTTGTTTGCACTCTGGATGTTCATTTGATTGTGGAATGTCAATTCGCTGACCCTAAGACTAGAGGGTAAGGGAGCGTGAGTGGCTCACCTTACCTTCACTCACTCGCCACTCACCATGCCATCGAAGCCCACTCACACACGAGTCTCGCATATCTAGGCAAATTAAGGTGACTCGTTCACCTAATTGATAAATGTGCAAATTTGATACCGGTTTGTATTAAAAAAAAAAAGAAAAAGAAAAAAAAAATCCCCACTACCCTATTTAAAAAAAAGGTATGTATAGTTTGTAGAGTATGGATCAAATGAGAAATAAAAGTAAAATGAGAAGAATGAGAAGTAACCACAACCGCATATTTCAGATGCACCTACAATAAAAGATGCATCTTCCATGAATTTCTCCTTCTTCATTTGAAATGTGTGGCTACAAATATTTCTCATTATTCTTATTTTATTTTCTCTTCTCACTGGATCCTTTCCCATAGTTTGTATATTAATTTGAGAGTATGAAGCACGAAAGTAGTGGACAAACTTTTATTCATTACGAAAGTAAAGGAGACTACGTTACATAGAAAATTAAATCGCGATACATTAAAAAAAGACATGTATTAAAACAACTAATGATAATCCGGGTGATCCCAGGTTTGAGAGTTGTTGGAGTCGTAACCATCGTCGTAAAGATACTCAGACGAACCTTCAAATCGGCTCTCATCCCACTCTGCATACAAAGCATCGAATTTTCTGTCCCGAAGTTCTTTTTCCTCCCTTTGTGCTTGCTCCCTACGAGCAGCTTCCTCCATCTCTAGCAATACATGTTCACTTGGAGCATATGTCGCTCCCTTTCGGCTTCCTCATTTTCGGCTAGTTCTCTTTCTCCTTGCTCCCTTTCTGCTTCCTCTTTAAGAGTACCTTCATCCAATTCTCTTAAAAGTTCATCTTCATTAATTTGTTGGCCGAAGTCTTTTTGCTCGGGAAATTTTTGGCCGAAGTCTTTCTTAGACATTATTCAGAGAATTTGGTAAGAAATTTTATGTGTGTGTGTGTGGCTTGTGAGTGTGGATATATATAGGGAAATTTTTGAATTTGAATTTTGTATTCGTTACATTGCAGTATCTGAATTTAAATTTGAATTTTGAATTTGTATTAACTCACCTACTTGTGTTTTGTTGTAAAAAAAAAAAAAAAAATGTTAAGGTGAGTGAAAGTGAGTGCTTTGTCCATAGAAAAGTGAGTGGAAGAGGGAGAAGAGAAAAAGCTGACGTGACACTGATGTGTAAGGTGAGCGCGTGGGAACCATGTCATCCAGCCTAAAATGTTCATGTTTAGTAAGAACCAAAATAGCTCTCTATTCAAGAATTCCACACACAATATATTCTTATAAGATAAATCATCAAGCACATTGGTAAGAATTATGTCATTACATGATAAGGAAAACAAATGGATGATTTAATTGAACATAAATGAGGCAAAGTTTTCTACCGGTATCATATTACATGTTATTCATGTTACTTCGCGTGAGCAAGTAGGCATTTGGTATAGCGATAGCAAACATGTGTTAAAAGTTGCCCCAAGAATAGAAATGTGCGTTCAAGTCCCATTGGAGCCAAACTTGTGAGTCTGCTATTAATATGAAGTACTTACACTTCGTTCTTTAATGGTAAATAAGAGTGATTCAAAACGAGTGGCAAATGATCTATTGACATGTGTTCTTTACAGCAAAATTGCTCTTTTAACTAGGAGTACATATTATTCATGTTGCTTGAACAAGCATGTATTTTGTCTAGCGATATAAAACATGCATTAAAAGTTGTCTCGAGAATTAAATTGATGTGATAGTGTGAGGTCAAGTCCCATTAAGGTCAAAATGATGTGTTTGCTATTAAAAAAAACTATATTCGTCGCTACAACTTTCAATTAGTTTGCTGACGACATGTTCACGTCGTTACTTAATATACTTTACATCATTTGCTAAGTAACACACACTCACAGTAAAAAGAAAGCAATTGAGTAAAACGTTCACCTTAAATTTATCAATTCACAATGGTTGCGAAAAAGATAATAGTTAAATGATTGTATAATATTCCACATCGATGGATTGGAGCAAATGACTAATAGAGGGATCCTTATAAAACAAGAAGCTAAACACTAGCTCAGTAGCATATGTTTTTGGCCTTTTGGTATGATAACTTCCTATTTTGTTTAGTTATCTAATTACTAGTTTTAATACTTTGTTATCTCTTTTTCCACGTGCTTAGAATGAGTTTATTTGATAAAACTTTGTTTAAAGTTTTTGGAAAAAAAGATAAAAGAATATTAAAATTTGTTTCTAAAATAAGTTTAAATGTTAGATTCTATGTGATGGACCTCATCTTCACCTGTAATGAACTTATTTTTACGCGTATTTAGGGGTGTCAATAAAGTCGGGTTGACCCGACTCGAACCTGAATCCGAACTCGATAATCCTTATAGGGTTGGGTTTAATCGGGTTAGAAATGCTTATCGGGTTGATTTGACCCGAACCCGATAACCCGATATTGTTATAAGGTAAGGTTAGGGTTGAGATATTTATCTTACCGTGTTCCGGTAACACCCGAAAAATATCATTTACATTTTTTGGATATTAGTTTAGGAACCCAACAATACTTACATTCTACGATTCGTTTACTAGTACTCTATAATCCTTAACCGACTGGTATACCAGCGACCGCGGTTGATTTTTTATTTTATTTTATTATTATTTTTTTTGTGTTGTATTGTGTATTTAGTGGGGTATGTGTGGACCCAACGTCACTACATTTTTTGATGCCAAAGGTAACGACACAAAATGTAGTGCTAATGGATTTTTGGTAGGGGTGAAAACGAGCTCGAGCTCGTTTAGGCTCGAGCTCGGCTCGTTTATATATAAAAAGCTCGAGCTCGAGCTCGAGCTCGAGCTCGTTTCGAGCTTCACATTTTGAGCTCGAGCTCGGCTCGTGAAAATTTTCACAAGCTCGAGCTCGGCTCGAACTCGGCTCGTTAACACAAAGCTCGACTCGTTAACACAAGGCTCGAGCTCGTTAACACGGTTATACGTATAGAAAATATATATACGTATATATTTTTAGGGCTCGTTTAGGCAAGTAAAGCACATGTCAAGGGGTGGATATAAGACCAAGGATGGAGTCCACCATAACTTTGGAATCAGAGCTCGCGAGCCTAAACGAGCCTTTTGTATAGAGCTCGGGCTCGAGCTCGATTATTAAATGAGCCCAAACTTAGGCTCGAGCTCGGGCTCGAGCTCGTTTAGGCTCGGCTCGTTCGAGCTTTTTACCGATCCGATCCCGAGCTTTTCACGAGCGGCTCGGCTCGTTTCCACCCCTAATTTCTGGTGACATAGAAAGTTTTGCTGACGTGATAGTACTTTTTGCAAACGGCACCACGATACCCGATGCTTTTAGTATTTGTTTGATGACTAATTTTATAAAAGAGTTAAAGGTGACGACGTGAAGTTGAAATAGGTGTAAAACCAAAATGACAAATATAACATGGCAATAACTTAATAGAATATTTTTCAATTTCAAGCTAACGAAAAATTTAATTCATTGATTAAATATCCACAAGTTTATTTTGTTCTTTAATGATAAATAAATTGCACGAGCATATTATGAAACTATGAGACTTTATAGCACGGTTGTAACTTGTCTTTCCATTTTTATTTGTGTGGGTTTTAACTTGGTTTGTATAGTATCCCACATCGCTGGATTGGAGCAAATGGCAAATAGAGGAATTCTTATAAAACAAGAAGCTAAACACCAACATAATTGCATATGTTTTTGTAGTTGTGAGCATTGTTCACAGGAAATCAGGATGGACATCATCTTCAACAATCTCATCACTCATTTTTCTCTCGAATACATCATTATTATAGATTTAGAGTACTAAGGATTTACATGTACTAGTTATAATACCCGTGCACGTATGGGGTTTTCACAAAAAAAAATTATTTTGTATTAATACTGAATATTGTGTTTTTAAAGGTAATTGCATATAATTATATAGTTATAAGTTTCGTGCACGAACGAAGTTTGCACATATATCAAATTTATTTTAACATTTTAGTTAAGTATATACATGTATAAGAATTTAGTATTTACCAATGAAAATATAATTATAAGTTTCGTGCACGAACGAAGTTTGCACATAAATCAAATTTATTTTAACATTTTAGTTAAGTATATACATGTATAAGAATTTACCAATGAAAATTGTGATATAAGTACAACTAATACTTACGCACAAGTTTTTCATTATGCATTAATATCCATTAAAATTTGATAAAATTTTTGTTAGGTAAATCAAGATTTAATTTTATTTATATGACAAAGATGTTGATATTGTTATTTAAATTTCACTACTGATATTATGTTGTACACACGATATAAGTTTAATAGCACATAATGAGCGTTGATAAAGTTAAAGCATACTCCTTAAAGTTTTTTAAAAATATTTTTCTAGATATCTTTATATAAATAAATAAGAATTACATGAGTCATTGTTATAAGTACAATCGCGTATATTTATTTTTATATTAAAGTAACCCGTGCTTACAATTTGATAATTATATTCCCGTTTTCAGGAATTTAGCCGTATTTAAAATGTAACTCATGTCCACATAGGTTAAACTTTTAAAAATGAAATAAATGAGTCCTTATTGAACGTACATAGTAAAAAATTTGATACTTATAATCTTATGTAAATTTATATCACTACAAGAATTCTGTCAATTAACCACGGACCAAATCTGTGTGTAATATACCAAAATCCGTGGGTAATTAGCAAATACCCACGTATTACCCACGAATATGTAAATATGGGTAAAACATTCGTGGCTAATTTGTTTCCCACGAAAATCTGAATTCATGGGTATGTTACCCACAACATAATGTGTAGGTGATCGTCCTAAGTCGGTGGGCAAATCCTTCATGGGATTTTAAGAATACCATGAAAATTCTCTTGCGTTTAGTCATGGGTAATCGGTGGATAAAAATTCTCATGGGTAAAGTCGTCTCTATATACAAGTGTAAATATTTTTGTTTTTTTATGATAATTCGTGGGCAAATTCATTTAAAATTCGGATCCCAATAAAATTTATATACTACCGGTACACTCATAAGCATTCAATTAAAGTCGTCTCTAATTAAATTGGTTATTTTTGTATACATATACGAATCACAAACAATATCAAAATGAAACATGCATTCAATAAAATTCGGATCCCAATACAATCTATAAAATGGTACATCAAGTATCATGAAAGATACATGCAGTTAACGATTGTAACTCCTACAATCAACACAATGCATCATCAGTTACTATTAATTTATATGTTTTTGTTTCAGCATAACAAGGGTAGGAGCAAGGCCGGATTCGAGCATGTGCAGGGTGCTCAACCGCTCAGGGCCTCCGATTTTTGGAGGGCCCCAAAATTTTTAAGGTTCAAGGCTGTTTTATCATAGTGTTGGCTTCAAATTGGTAGATATAACGATATGATATACATTTTTGCTTGATTCTTATCAAATATAAAATAGTTTTAATCAATTTCATGTGATCTAAGAAATAGGTAAAAACAGAGGAAATGATATGATGCGAGGAGGAAGATGATACACTTTAGGTTATGTACATGTTTTACCCTTGTTGTTTATAGTATTATACACTTTTGGCCAAACTAGTTATTATTATTTCTAGAAGTTGCAAACAAGTTCATAACATTGATATTTTCAACCCTTTTTTTTGAAATATTCTTAAAAATCTAATATCACACATTTGAAAGGCAGTCTAATGACATAATAAATCTTGATAAGTTTGAAATTGTCCTTTTAATACTTTCTGTTACTTTTAACACATTTGAAATCTCTATAATTAAGCTTTTTTTATATATGTATTACATAGTTCATGTTTACGAGCTTTACTTAGTAGGTATATCATAGTGACATCGAACTGTAAGAGACGTTTTATCAAACGTTTACTTTGTTATTCTAGCACAGGGCCCCCAAAATCCACGGGACGACCCTGGGTAGGAGCTATATCCGAAGTTGCCAATCTACCAAACTAGTTTTCTCTTTGTGTTGTGCTCAAGCATGATTCTCATCTCACTTTTGAGTGGTATTCACAGTGAATGATCTACAAGTGCAATAATAAATTATTAGGAAATGACAAAAAAAATTAACAACATGAAAATACTTGCTCAAAAGCCAAAATAATTTTACGAAAAGACTTGGACTAATGACAAAATCTATAACTTACGAGAATGATTATGTTCAGACCTGAAGATATCGCGTAGCCTCCTCGACCACTGAAACATGGCAAAAATGAATATGGTGAGCATGTCATCGTTGATGAATCTATTAAGACAAAAAGCAATATGGTTAAATATAGTTGGTGAGCATGTCGTCGTTGTTGAATCACTAACCTATTAAAAATCAAACCGACACTAACAATAAAAAATAAAATAAGAGATGTGATGCATAGCGATCTAAATGTTTTAACAACAATAGCAACTGCGAAACAAAATTTTAAGCCAAGTTCTTCAAGATATGGATGAAGACAAGAATATTTGCTACTACACATGGAAATAAATTGTGAATGTGGATTATCAAGATGACCGTACGGTTGCAAGGGATTGGAGGACGGAAGGTTTGGGTGGAGGTTTTAAAATGAAATTGGACTTTCAGTTATATGAGATTATAAGTAGGATTTAAATTTTGGAATTTGAGATGGCCGCCAATTTTTAGCGCCATAATTTTGCGAATTTTGTTTTAAACCGTGGATAAGATCAAACACCAACTTATCTATAAGCTTTATATAAAAAATTATTTTATTTTTTATGGCAACATAAAACTCCATACAAAAGCAAGAAAATAAATATGTACTATGTGTGGTACTTAAAATATATTGATTTGAAAGACATGACGTATAAGAGATTATAAAAAATAATCTTGCATAATCTTTGAAAAATAAGTGTTACTTAATGAAACTTATAAAAAAAAATATTTTTATAATTTCCATCTCCAGTTTCAACAACATTAACTTTGGCCAAACATACCCGTAATATGTAAGCTCTTGACCATTTTAGTTATATCTGACGCAAGGCTTATAATGGCTTATAGGGTCTAAGCTTTTAAAATAATCTAGTTTACAAAATAAGTTTTGTTTGTCGCACAGGTTTATAGAAACTTTTATAAGACGTAAGCCTCCATAAGCTCAAGTCAGTGGAAACGGGGCTTATGGGGGCTAATAGTTAGTTAAAATACTTAAATACTCTTTAAAATATATTAGATTATCACGCAAAAGTTGAAACTATATCTGAATTTAATTTGATGTATTTTTATGAGATTTTACATGAATAAGCTTCATCTCCAACTCATTAGCTAAATAACTTTATAAAAATACACGCTACGACTTTCAGCTTATAATATAAGCTACAACCTCAACTCTAGCTGCAGCCCGTGCCCAACCCATTTTGCCAAACATACGGTATGATTGACACACAAAACTAGTGAGAGATTATGCTTATTTAAATAAAAAAAAAAAAAAAAAAAACAAGTTATTTAAAATCTAATATTTATTTTCTTCTTTGTAGGCATAACGTACAAGATATTATTAAAAAAAAATACTCTTCCAAAATCTCTGAAAGCATATGCTACTTAGTGTAGCATATAAAAAATAATTTGTTTTATAATCTTCTTGTCTTTATCCAGCTAAATCTCCATATCCAGTTTCAGCAACAATTATTTTTGCCAAACATACCCTAACAAAATATACATGAAACTATATTATGGTTGTTGATCCAAAAGTTACACAGAGAAAATTGCTTATGGTAAGAAAAACATTCACATACCCCTTGTCGTACCCATATAAAATTTGAAATATCACCCACATAAACATAAAAATGGTAAGAATGTGAGTATTCTAACTAACAATTAAAATCTTACATGTAACTAACCATAACGAAATACCCATAAACAATTGTGGGTAAATTCGTGTGTATATTTTTGCTCATAAACTACCCATCAAAAAGTACCCACGAACAAATGAATTTGCTAATTCTGTGGGTAACATAAATATACCCACGATATTACCCGTACATCTTCCCACGATGCCTCACGTCATGGGTAGTTTGTGGGAAATGTTATAGCGGGAACAATTTACCCACATAGTACACACCAAGTTTTACTATGCGGGTGATTTCATGGGTAAATTTGTGGGAAATTCAAGAGTAACTATTGGCGCAATATAAATTTCTCGTTCATGGGTAATTTATGGGAAAATACCCACTAATCAATATGTGTGCTGTTATTTTAAAACAACATATACATTGTATTTTTTTTAAGATATAAAGTATAAATGGTATAAAGTATAAGGGGGTATTTGTTTATAATCTAAAGTTATTAAAAAAAACATGGAGGCTTATAATATTACACTTAACTATATATAATTTTTAAAAATTTAACCACTAAAGTTTTATTAATTACCTCATCTTTTTTTAAGTTTTTGTTTTTACAAGTTTGAAACATATATTTTTATGTGTTTGTTTTTTATCAATAAAATTTCTCCACCAAATTTATTAAAGGTTGACCAAAATCAATTTAATTTTGACTTTTATTAACCAATCGCATCACACGATTTTGCTTAAGTGGCGAAATTGAGCTCTCCTATTGGCCCAATTGTTTTTTCAATAAGAACGAATTAACAAAATCACTCCGAAATGATGTAATTCCTCTATTATATAAAAGATATCCATAGTGCTCAAGCTTAACATTTTAACCGTCATAAATAGTAAACTTGCCGAAATACTAACTTTGAAAGTCCGGAACACATTACCTTTAGAGGGGAAGGAACGTCCAATCACTTTGAAAGTTTTGTGGCAAAAAAAAAGACATGGAAATTGTTGGTAATTCATATTGATTAAACCATCAATACCACGAGTACGCAGCGGATGGATCTATATTTAATGTTATGAATTAAAACACATAAATTAAAACACATAAAATACTAACCTCGAATCTATTGAAAAATAGATAAACACCGGATCTTGAATGTTGAATCTTGAAACAACCAAGTTCGAAACACTAATAACCAAAGTAGGTTATCTCTATCAAAGCATACATACACGTCACAAGAATATGCGTATGCTAGTACCACGTCACGAACGAAGAACAATATAATAATAAAACACAAGGTTTTATTATACTACAAATATTGTTACTTAAATCAAATAACCCTATTGGCTATTCCTTTTCTTACTGCCGAATGAAACAAATAGAGGGCAAAGTCAAACTTTGTTTTGGTCTACCGAGGTGTCACAGAGAAAAGAAAAACAATATTGCTAAAGTTTTAATTGTGTGTCTCGTTTTCTTTAAGGCTTTCAACGAGTGTTTATATAGCCTCAAACTTGTCATCCAAGTTTGAGTCTAACACCACTTAAATCCTTAAAACCGACACTTACCTCCCCTCCTAGAATATTCCGTCTTTGCGTTTAAGTCCTTGAGTTAATTAATATGTAAACAAGATATTAATTACTTTAACCTAAACTCCAAGCAAATAATTCTTTTTCCACTTTGGCCCTTTAAACATTCCGTGACATAATATAATTAATATATAACGTTTAATATATTACTTATATTAATAAATACATATTCTTCAGTGTATACGTGTATGCCCCAATAGGCTCACGTATTCCCGGCCGTACAAATTATCGACTATGATTAAGAGCATAACCAACAGCTCCCACTTGCGATAAGTCATAACCAGATAATTCATACTAACAATGTTAAGCGTCTAGCAACACCACATTGCTCCCAGAAATACCTGAGTGTGGTTTCATAAAACAACTAGGTAAATGGTTTACAATTTTAAATTATCCTTTTGTTTCAGATACTTGTTGAACTATGGATATGGATCAAAGTCATTCCATATTGTTCAATTATTCTGTTTCTCGTTTTAGAAATTAATCAAGATTACCAAACGTAAAACAAGTATCATCTTGATTTACACTTTGGGCATGACCATGCAAACATCCGATTAATTCAATGAGGGCCCAGAGTATCATACTCCGTAAGACAAGTGGAGGAACAAATTTATTTTGACTACACGTGTCATTCATGCGCTTCAACCAACTTCGAGAATAGCCTTTATAACCACCTTGTTCGGATAGCGTTTGACTATAGTCAAGAAGAAAGATCCACACATGCATGACCTGCTTGCATCTCAAGTCAGAGGACAAATAAAATAACCATTTGCGAGATATCACTTAATGACGCCGATCCATAAAGTGATGACTCGTAGGTTTGGGGAAATCCAATATCCATAGCATGTGGATATTATGTGAGTTTGGCGGACACATCCTTAGTATTCATAGAATATAACCAATCTCTCACATTTGCCTTAATTCAATGATACTCCCATATCATTGATCGACAATGGACAATTTAAAGTAATAAATTACTTAAGGACTAAACATGCAAATATAGGACACAATTAATATATGAATGAATAACTCAAGTACCATGTATATTAATCATCAAAATAATAAATGTTTTACATATCCCATTATCCAAATACTAAAATCAAAACAGATTTACATGAGACTACTAACTGAACGAAGTCCAATACCACTAGCATGCTCAACATGCTTGTTCAAAGGCAACGCCTTAGTAAATGGATCAACTAAGTTGTCATCTGTGTGAACTTTGTTAAGTACTACTTCATTATCTGCGATAACCTCACGAAGATAGTGAACCTTCCTTTTGTAATGCTTGGCGCCTTTTTGAGCTCCAGGCTCGTTGGCAATGGTTAATGCTCCAGTGTTGTCACATAGCATTTCCATAGGTTCTTTATTGGTGGGGACTACTCCAAGCTCATCAATAAACTTCCTTATCCAAATAGCTTCCATTGCAGCTTCTGAAGCAGCAGTGTATTCAGCCTCCGTAGAAGACATCGCAGTGATGCTTTGCTTGGCACTCTTCCGCTACTACGCCTCCGCTTAGAACAAAACGTATCCGGTTTGCGACTTGGTGTCATCCTTGTCGATTACGCCACCCAAAGATCGATATAACGGTAACTCGAGCTCTCTGTTTGGGTCTCCACCGTAAACAAGAAACATATCTTTAGTATATCCGAGATACTTCAAGATGTTCTTCACAGCAGCACTGTTGACACTCACCGGATCTACTTGAAATCGACTTGTTAAGTTACGGCGAACGCAACATCGTGTCTAGTGCACCTCACCGCATACATGATGGATCCTACAAACGACGCATAAGGAATCCTCTTCATGCTCCACCTCTGCAGTGTTGAGGGTCCTTGAGATTTTCTCAACTCAAGTTTTACTTGCATTGGGGTAGTTCCACGCTTGGAATTCGCCATATTGAATCTTTTCAAGATTTTCTCAATGTATGCACTTTGACAAAGTCCAATCAACCGCTTAGATCTATCTCTGTAGATCTTGATTCCTAGAATATATGCAGCTTCACCTAAGTCCTTCATAGAAAAACAATTTCCAAGATAGGCTTTAATAGCTTGTAACATTGGAATGTTGTTTCCCATGATCAATATGTCATCAACATATAAGATTAGGAATGCTACATTACTCCCACTAGCCTTACGGTATACACATGGCTCATCAAGGTTTTGAGTGAAACCATACTTCTTGATCTCCTCATCAAACCTTTTATTCCATTGCCTAGATGCTTGCTTTAATCCATAAATGGATCGTTGTAGCTTGCATACACGGTTAGGATATTGTGGATTGACAAATCCTTCATGTTGGTCCATGTAAACCTCTTCAGTTAAATGACCATTTAAGAAGGCAGTTTTGACATCCATTTGCCAAATCTCATAGTCATAGTACGCTGCTATGGCCAAGAGAATCCTAATAGCTTTTATGTCCATGACAAAGAGAAGGTTTCCTCATAATCTACAATCGTAGGTTTGAGTATAACCTTTGCCACAAGACGAGCTTTATAGGTGTGTACCTTTCCATCCATGTCAGTTTTCTTCTTGAAGAGCCACTTGCTACCAACGGTTTTAGCGTTAGGAGGGAGGTCAACTTCAATCCAGACTTCATTGTCTCTCATGGATTTCATTTCCTCGTTCATAGCCTTAAGCCATTTTTCAGATTCACGATCTGCTAATGCAGCTTTATAGTTAGCAGGCTCATTAAGATCCCCTAACTCATGCTCCTATGAATCGACGTATAAACACATTCGATCAGGTGCACGTATTGTCCTTGAGGACCTACGAACAGGAATGACTTCACTTTCTGGTTCAACACTTTCATGTTCAACCATCTCAGGAAGTTGGCTAGTATTTTCAGAAGGGTGAGTATCTTCTTGAATTTCATCAAGTTCTCGATCCTCCCACTTGCCTCTTGTGAGATGAGACGATTCTCAAAAACTCAAAGAAACCTAGCAACAAATACCTTGTGCTCGGTGGATAGTAGAAGTAGTAACCCATTGTTTCCTTTGGGTATCCTACAAAGACACACTTAATAGATCTTGGTTCTAGTTTGTCAGGCGTGTCACGTTTCACGAATGCCTCACAACCCCAGACCTTTAAGTAAGACAGATTAGGGACTTTCCCATGCCATAGTTCATATGGTGTCTTTTCAACCTTCTTCGATGGAACCATATTGAGAATGCGTGCAGCAGACTCAAGAGCATAATCCCAAAAGGACATTGGTAGAGTTGTTTGACTCATCATAGATCTTACCATGTCAAGCAGGGTTCGATTCCTTCTCTCAGATACACCATTATGTTGTGGTGTACGTGGAGAAGAGAGTTGTGAGACAATCCCACACTTCTTAAGATGATCAATGAACTCTTGACTCATATATTCGCCTCCACGGTCGGACCGTAAAGCCTTTATGGTCTTTCCAAGTTGATTCTCAACTTCACTTTGAAATACTTTGAAAGTTTCAAAAACTTCATGTTTATGTTTAAGCAGGTAAACATAACCATATTGACTAAAGTCGTCAGTGAAAGTTAAGAAATAGCTGTATCCTTGTTTTGACACAGTTCTAAAAGGGCCACATACATCAGTATGTATGAGTCCAAGCAGATCTGTAGCTTTCTCCATTTTATGCGAAAAAGGCTTTTTCGCCATCTTCCCAGACACACAAGATTCACACTTATCAAAAGACTCAAGGTCAGTTGATTTAAGAAGCCCATCGTGTTGCAGCTTCTCAATGCGTTTCTTGTTAATGTGCCCAAGTCGGCAATGCCACAAGAATGTAGAGTCCAAGTTACGCTTGGATCTTTTACTATTAACGTAATACATAGAACAATCATTTGAAAGAATCATGCATATCAATTTCAAAATACCATTCCTAGAAACAAGATTAAAATAAAACAAGTTATTCATTGAAACCGAAATACCGATATCCGTAAAACAATGAGTAAAACCCTTGTCTTTCAAAAGTGAAATCGAAACAATACCCTAGTAATACTAGGAGCATAATGACAATTGTCTAAACAAATTATTAAACCACTAGGAAGTGACAAATCAAAAGTTCCTATAGCTTCAACGGCCGCACGGTTTCCATTCCCCACGACAGCTTAAAGCTCCGGCTTGATTTCCTACTTCCCGAGACCCCGAGTATTATTACGGATGTGAGTACCACAACCAAAGGTCATATACCCAAGATTTATGAGGAAAAGTATAAAGTTCTATGACGAAGATACCGATGTGCTAGCATTGCTACCCACATTGCACTTCTTCCGCATCAACTCGGCTAAATAGGTAGGACAATTCCTCCTCCAAAGGTCCAATCGATGACAATGATGACACTCGGTGTCCTTAGCGGGATGCTCCTTTTTAGGTGGAGGGGAATCTTGGCCTTGGGGCATAAGCAAGCTTAGCCTTGCCATTGCCACGATTCTTGCCCCGAGCACCATTATGCGGCTTCTTGTTTTTATTGTTCTTCGGATCCTTCCCGCTCTTATAGCAAGTACAAGCAGAGCAACATCTCTTTAGGAAGCCCTTGTTCGTGCAAATTAAGCATTGCATGCACTTCATTCACTGCCTTCCCATGCATTGCATATTATAATTCGTCGAATCCAAAGAAAGTCCTTGTTCGGAGAGGTAAGAATCATGCTCACCGCAAGGCCGATGACATGGGGTGACCAAGGCGTTCCAATCGATCTAGATAGCCCTTCATTTTCGAAACATAGGTGCTAACAGATTGACCCTCCTCATGCTTACATGCATGAAAGGCCCGCAGCCTCAAGGAGTTCTGCTCGCTTCGAGCAAACATGGTCTTCAATTCCTTAAGCATGTTATATGCATCAAAGTGCTCCAGATTCTTTTGAAGTTCGAGTCATGCTTATGAGCATAAGATGCCCTATGTCCTGGATGCTTTAACCCATTGGGCATGAGCAAGAAGGACATCGCAGAAACCTCCGATCGAGAGTTGGAGGAACAGAGTGGCGGTATGGGATGCTCCACATAGGTTAACTTATCCTCACCGTGAGGACGATCCTCAAATTCGATACCAATGAGAAAGTTAGATCCAGAAGTTTTTCCTTTTCAAGGAAAGACCAAGATCGAATTGTTGACGGTTTGATTTGTCGCCATCTACAATAAAACAAAGTTCAAGATTTTAGTATTTTCGATAATTAATTCTTTTACAAATTAACTACCCATGTTTTAATAAATAAAATAATTAATTTACTAAAGACTAAGACCCCTTGAACTCCCACTCATCACGGTAGTGCTTACTACTCGTAAGTCTTGTGGGTACAAGAGGTAGGCGGCGTGCGACAATTACATTACAAGTGCAATTCTTAGATTTATGAGACTTATGGCACTAGAGTACAAGCTGCTAGTGTCATGCATGTTTTGTCTCATCCTATGCCTCGGGATCAAGGATCTCACCCGCTTGACTCGATTAAGTCGTCCAATTAGAGAACATGTGTAAATAACTCTAGGTCTCACGCCAGAGAATAAACACCTTGGGTTGCAATTCACTCACGTCCCACGAAAAGCAAAAGGCAAGTGCAAGTGTTCTCAAACTTGGATGGCATAGACTTAAATTTCAAATAGGGTATCACATAATTTTTGACAAAAACATGTATCAAAAATTGTGTACAAAGAAGCATGCAAACATCTTTGTAGCACAAGTTTGCAAAAAACAATTTTTCAATTTATTTAGGTGTACTAATATCACGGGAAAAACATGGTCAAGAACCCTATATTGTACTCTACATGAGTCAAAAGACCCAAGTTCTTCCAATAATTCCCACAAATGCCGAAACATATAGTGGGGCGGGAAAAGACCATGCAAAACCCTAGATCTTGGTGTTAACCAAAAGATCATTAATAAGAGCACAAAACTTTAGGTATCATATAGTTAAAGTTTATTAAATCAAACGATATCCATCATGCTATATCCTGGTAGCTTCGAGTAATGATCCACACCCTCAATAGCATGATCGAACCAATGATTTAATCAAATCAAATTTCGATAGTTTATAGTCCGTTTAAGTGTAAAAACAAGTTTTACACATAACACATAACTGGTCACAAGGAATTAAGTGTGTATATTAACAGACAGTAATTAAATCTCACGATATCCAGCAAGCTATATCCTGGTAGCTTCGAGTAATGATCCACACTCTCAATAGCTTGATGGAACCCACGATTTAATTAAAAAACAAGTTTCAATATAAGTAATTAGTCTGTTTTTATTTCCAAAATCAAAAGCATATATGTAAACAAGTCACAAGGAATAAAACATATAAGCAATTAAAACAGACAGAAGAAGGGGTAGAGGTGAAGATGACTCTAATGGAAAACAAGAATAAGTAATGCTCCAAAACTCAAGAATGAGTCTTCCCCAATTGGAGAATCTAAGGCTCCCACAAGGTTTTCGAGCTAGGTACCAAGTGGACCACATACGTCATAGATCATGACCGCGTAAGCCTTAAGATCGGAAAAAGAAAAAGAATAATCCATATTACAATATCTTTAATTTTTCCTAACCTCTTTTATTAACCATTAATATTAAACAAGATCAAGATTTAATTAAATGACAATAATGCATGTTATTGTCATAACAATTAATATATATGTTTAATTAGCGTAGCAAGCGACTCTATGTGTAACCCATAACACCAAACGAGATGGCTCGTGATGCCACTGTTGGTAATTCATATTGATTAAACCATCAATACCACGAGTACGCAGCGGATGGATCTATATTTAATGTTATGAATTAAAACACATAAATTAAAACACATAAAATACTAACCTCGAATCTATTGAAAAATAGATAAACACCGGATCTTGAATGTTGAATCTTGAAACAACCAAGTTCGAAACACTAATAACCAAAGTAGGTTATCTCTATCAAAGCATACATACACGTCACAAGAATATGCGTATGCTAGTACCACGTCACGAACGAAGAACAATATAATAATAAAACACAAGATTTATTATACTACAAATATTGTTACTTAAATCAAATAACCCTATTGGCTATTCCTTTTCTTACTGCCGAATGAAACAAATAGAGGGCAAAGTCAAACTTTGTTTTGGTCTACCGAGGTGTCACAGGGAAAAGAAAAACAATATTGCTAAAGTTTTAATTGTGTGTCTCGTTTTCTTTAAGGCTTTCAACGAGTGTTTATATAGCCTCAAACTTGTCATCCAAGTTTGAGTCTAACACCACTTAAATCCTTAAACCGACACTTACCTCCCTCCTAGAATATTCCATCTTTGCGCTTAAGTCCTTGAGTTAATTAATATGTAAACAAGATATTAATTACTTTAACCTAAACTCCAAGCAAATAATTCTTTTTCCACTTTGGCCCTTTAAACATTCCGTGACATAATATAATTAATATATAACGTTTAATATATTACTTATATTAATAAATACATATTCTTCAGTGTATACGTGTATGCCCCAATAGGCTCACGTATTCCCGGCCGTACAAATTATCGACTATGATTAAGAGCATAACCAACAGAAATTTGTGGCACGCGCTATTGCTGAGTTGGTGACCATATTACCTAACATTGGACAAATTTGAAAGTTTTGTTACCAAACTGTAATAAAAAATATGTTACCTGTTGATACAAAAGTTGGGCGTTCCTTGTTTGGGCTCCGGCTCTCGTACCAATTGATGATTGTTGCTTGAGACCTGCGCACTAAGAGACAAAAAACACCGTTAGGCTTACCGTGGGATTGTCTCCCACGATTATCCTCCGGCGTGAGAGTAAGTAATCGATTTAGGGTTAAAGGATAGTTAGGGTTTGTAGATCGTACCTTTAACGAGGGATGGGATTCCCTTTATATACACACGGAATCCTTGTTGGTTCCGTGTTCCTCAACCTTCGGCGTATCCCGCCTAAGTCGGTTGGGGAATGATTATCTCCATAATTAGGAGATATCCGCTATCATGTTACGTAAATAACATTGCGTTTGGGCCTTCGTAGGCCTAAACCCTTATCAGCGTAGCCCAACTCGGGACAAAACGATAAATTCGTTAGTGAAAAGATCACTACAACATATAAATTAGATGTTTGAATATAGTATCCCACATCGCTGGATTGGAACAAATGGCCAACAGATGGATCCTTATAAAACAAGAAGCCAAACACCAACTGAGTTGCATATGTTTTTGCCATTTTGATATATTAACTTCGTACTTTGTTTAGTTATCCAATTACTAGTTTTAATACTTTGTTACTTTTTTTTTCACCGATTTGCAATGAGTTGATAAAACTTTGTTGCATGTTTTTGGAAAAAAAGATAAAAGAATATTAAAATTTGTTTCTAAAATAAGTTTAAATGTTAGATTCTATGTAATAGACCTCGTCTTCAAGTGTAATGGACGTACTTTCACGCGTACCAGATTTTGCAACAATTAGTCATTAGCCTTTTTTATTGTTTAAAGCTGAGTTAAAGTTATTAATAACAATTAGTCATTAGCCTTTTTTTATTGTTTAAAGCTGAGTTAAAGTTATTAATGGTGTAAAATAAAAATGACAATATAATGTGGCAATAACTTAATGGAATATTTTTCAATTTCAAAACTAACGAAACATTTAATTCATTGATTAAGTATCTGAGTACACTTTTATTTTGTTCTTTAATGGTAAATAAATTGCATGACCATATTATGGAACTATGAGACTTTATAGCACTATCTTTTCATGCTTTAAGTGTAGAAACTAATAAATTTCATGACCATATTATGAACCTTCATTTTTGTTTGTGTGGTTAGTTTGATGGTCACTATTAGTATTAGTTTGGTGATTAATAATAAGAGGAACAAAATTTGTTTTGTCAACAAGTATTATACTATTGACCTATTAATTGAGATATTAGTTTATTGGAAGTTTTCATGAGCCCAAAAGTTGTTTAGCAGTGATACACAGTTACACGTAACAAGAATTGAATGGGTTGTGTGTTGCTTATCAAACATTTAAGAAAGTCAAGTAGGTTCAATTAAAAGTTTAGCCTCTAGTCACAGGAAACGCTTAAAGGGTCGAACAAGTTGGAAGTCGTCCAAACTCCAGAGTCTATATGCACACTATCTCTTATACTAGCAAATAGAATTGAGACATTAACTGCTTGTAAAATACTTCAAACAGAGAATATAATGTTTGTGGGTTGTAAAACGATTCGTCGTTGTCTGTTTTGACTCCTACTAAAAATGACTTATTTCAATCCAAACCCATTTCGACCATTAACCAAAGTAACCAACCTATATACCTGGTCCAGTCATCTTGCTTCCTCTAAAATCAACATAGTAAAGGATAATATTTGCTTATTATGCTTACAAGTCAATATTGAGATAGGGCTTTGACTAAACTCTTATCGTCTCCAGTTTTACCTTCTATTAAATTTGATACTACAACTGATAAAGACACTGCAGTTAGTTCAAGTTTGGATTCAGTCACGCACGAGAAACCTCTCCAAGCGGTTAATGCAGAGACACCAAAGAAAATTCCGTTGATACCTAGGGAGATAAGTGTTGAAACCCCTGACCTGTCAACTCCAAAGAGATCAGTGCCTACTGAAGATAGGAAGCTAAAAAGCGTGCTTAGCCAGAAACCAATGACAAACAGTTCATTCACAAAAAGGTCCTTGAATTTCTTGAATGCTGATGATGGTGAACTTTTGGAGGGAAAAACCACTTCTGCAGGCGATCCTTCTGCAAAGGTATGATTTTAGCTTTTGTGAGTCACTCTTGAGGCAATAGTTAGATGTTTGTATAGTATCCCACATCGCTGGATTGGAGCAAATGGCCAGTAGAGGGATCCTTATAAAACAAGAAGCCAAACACCAATTTAGTAGCCATGTTTTTGGCCTTTTGATAGAATAACTTTCTACTTCGGTTAGTTATCTAATTACTAGTTTTAATACTTTGTTATTTTGTTTTCTTTTGAGCTTGCAATGAGTTTTATTTGATAAAACTTTGTTGTAAGTTTGGGGAAAAAAAGATAGGAGAATATTAAAATATGTTTCTAAAATAAGTTTAAATGTTAGATTATACGTAATAGACCTCGTCTTCACGTGTAATCGACCTTAATATCATGCGTAATGGACCTTGAACCAGATTTTGCAACATATAGCTGTTAAGCCTTATTTATTGCTTATTTTGTCTGTTTGGTGATCACTATTAGTATTAGTTTAATGATTTATTTTATAAAAGTTAAAGCTGAAATGAAATTAAAGTAGCGGTGATAACTATATTAATGGTGAAATTAAAATGACAAATATAATGTGGCAATAACTTAATGGAATATTTTTCAATTTCAAAGTAACGAAAAATTTAATTCATTGATTAAGTATCTACATTTTTATTTTGTTCTTTAATGGTCACTATTAGTTTTAGTTTGGTGATTACTAGCAATGTTGGTTAGCTTATCTTTTCATTTAAGCAAGTCAAGTAGGTTCAATTGAAAGGTTAGCTTCTAGTCACAGGAAACACTTAAGCACCCGCGAATCACAATCTTAAGCGAATCGTACCCAATTTGGTAATGTAGCAATGCTGAAACGTTGTGGCAGATTACTACTCAAACTATATCATTGTCAACAGTACATAACTTTAAAAAGAAGTGTTTTGTAAATGGAAAATCGTTAGATCTATTAGGAAGTTTGGATTTTTGACACAATAAGAAATTTTTTTTATAAATTATCCGAAATGAACCTACCCCTTAATTGTACTGAATTTTAGACACCTAGCGAACCGTGATCCTTGAATTGCGACCCCACACCAGATTGATCTGCGTTCCTAGTGACTATGGACTTAGCTATAAGCGTTGCAAGTTGTCCAAAAAGACAATATAATGTCTGTGGGTTGAAACGAGTCGTCGCTGTCTGTTTTGGATCCTAAAATATGACTTTGTTTTAACCCAAACCCACTTTGACCAGTAACCAAACCTATAAACCTGATCCAGTCATCATGCTCTCTAAAATCAACGCATTAAAGTAAAATCTTTGCTTATTATGCTTACAAGTTACGAGCTATACCTTCCTCTATCATAACTGATACCACAATTGATAACAAGTCTGCGTTTAACTCAACTTTGGATCCAGTCAAGCACGAGAAACCGATCCAAGTTTCTAATGCAGAGACACCGATAAAAATTCCATTGATACCTAAGGAGATAGGTGTTGGTGCCACATGTACATGTTACATTCTTAAAGCACCTAAGAAATTACTATTTTGGTGCTAGGTGGAAGATAATTCCGAACATGATGTCATTACACAACGTGGATTAAAAGCATTTCAACCTACATCTGATTGCTTAACTGATATTGTTGAGACAATTCATAACGTATCTCGATCTACACAATGTTCTTTTATTACACAAAGCGAACTTGTTTACAAAATCTTGGTGAATAACTTGGACATCGTGGAAAGGGGTATGCACAAATTTGTTATATTTTTGTCTAATCTGATTTATTAATATGTTTATTATTATGTTCATAATCAAACTTTTTATTTCTTTGAGCAGAAGAGATTGAAGAGCACATCGAGGTTCTACTGAACAAAGCACCAGACTGGATTACTAAGAAGGTCGATCTCAGTGGGGATACCTTGTATTAGTGAGTACTCTATCTTTTATGATTTACAATACGTTGTAGAGCTGGCAAGATGGGCGGGTCAAGTGAACACTTGAATGGTGTAAATTATCAGTGCTAGTTGGAACCGGTCGGGTCGTTTTGGCCAATCCAAAACCTGTTTACTGACTTATTATTCATTAATAAGACTTATTGCAACAAATATGGTGCAATAGTTATATATATTTCTTACTTAAGCGATTTAGGAGGATGTAGAGATTAGAGTATACTTCGGGTGACTTCGACCAAGTCGGCCCGTTTTCTCCTAAACTGTATTTGTGATCAAACGGTCAAACCTAACCCAAGTTGACTCGTTCACATGTAATCTGGCGAAAACCTAACCACACTTATTCCATCACTAGCCTCTATGCCTTTTACATAACCTCTTCTTAGCCCTGCAGTAACTTCCATCCCTTCTGGTGGGATCCTAGTCTTCATAGCTTCCTTGCTATCTTCTTCCACTGCCTTGGCTTTCACTAGCATCACTTGCTTAGGTTCATGTCTTGGAATCTCCTTTGCAGTCTTACAATAACTATCCATCACTTCATAAAGTTCTCTAGTCTGTATGTCAATCTTACTTGGAAATCTTAAACTATTGACAGCCTCTCGAATCTCCTTTAGACATTCTACACTTGTCATCTCATTCTTCATCTTGTTTTCAAAAGAACTTTCTCGTTCATGCATCTTTTCTCGAACTCTAACTCTCTCATTCTGAACTCTTCCTTAAGTTCTTGTTTCTTTTCTTCAAGGTCATGAAGCATTTCATGCTTCCATAACTCCAGTTTACCTTTTAAGTCAATCTCAATTTTTGACCTTAAGTCTTCTAATCTTCCATTTGGGATTTCATTCTTCTCAATGATAATTCCCTTCCACCTTGGTTATTCTTTTGAAGATGCGTGTTCTAGTTCATCCTTATCGGTCATAGTTGCCATCAACAATGTAGGTTCGTTGTCTTCTTCTACAATGTTCGTCTCCTCTTCTTTATCATTCTCTGGACAATTTCTAGCAATATGTCCAAATTCATGGCAATTATAAAACATTCTACACCTCGTTTTCCTTTCTTGAAATGGTTTTGATATCTAGAGTTTTTCTTTCTCCAATCACGATCATCTCCATCCTTGTTTCTAACATTTGTTGCCTTTTCGTCACACAAATTGTCTTGAGACGAATTAGCTCTTCCTTGTTCACTGTTCTTAAAACCTTTCCCATGACTCGACTTGTTGTCATGTTTTGTGAACAATAATTTATCCTGATTGTCACTAGGGCTTCCATCAAAGAGGTTCACTCTTTCCTCAAAGGCTTTTAACCTTACAATTGTCTCATCTAGGGTTGTGTTTTCTAGATCAGAGAATTGTTCTATGGCTGCCACGATTTGTATAAACCTTCTGGGTACTGAACTTAATAGTTTTCGTATTAAGGTTTGTTGATCAAAAGTTGATCCTAAGCCACTAGCCCTTGTAACAATACTATTGAGCTTTGCCGAGAAAGCATCAATATTGTCATCTTCTTTCATTTTCAACATCTCAAATTCCGTTTTGAGAGTTTGTAGTCGTGCTTTTTGCACTCTACCTACACATATGTGCATAGTTTGTTGTGCTTCCCAAATTTCTTTTGCACTCTTACAACTAGCCACTTGCAAAATCATATCCTCCCTGGTAAAGATATGTAGTTGTAGCCATATCTTTCTTTATATCCATTTCATCATTACCCTTAGGTTCTATTATTTCCCAAAGCCCGTTTGCCCTTAGTATGGTTTTTATACGCAGAGCCCATATTGTGTAGTTTGTAGGTTTTAAAACAGGACATTGAAATTGGGTAAATGATGTAACCTCCTTGTGAATTACGATTTCCTTGTTTTTATCTCCTGACATTGTGTCTAAAAACTATTCCTAATTCTAGTAGGAATCTAAGAAATCTTATAACTTCAACTAGGAATCAAATTTCTGATCTTATCAATATATAATAAGACTAAAAATTATAAAAATTCAGATTTTTGTTTAGAATATAAAACCCGAATTCTGCGACTCCTCCATGATACGATTTTCTATCCTTGTTGTTTTTTGGAGCCCACAAGAACACCGAAATGTGTCCTTTTCCTTCCTCGTACAATCAACCAAACGCACCCCTTGGTGTCTTCTTCCTTTTCTATTTCGTTCGAACCCGAAAGTAAAGAAAAAACTTTCCTTTGTTTTTCTTTTCCGAAGCAGTAACCACAATTGTTCCTCTTCCTCCTCTTTCCTTTTCGAACCACTAAAAACACCAAACCAATGTTTTGTTTCTTTCTGCCCTTCTTCGAAACAACCCAAAACAAAACTCAAGACAACTTACCAATTTGTTTTTCCTTTTTTCGAAATGAGTAAACACAAAAGTGTCAATCCTTTTGTTTTTTTTTTGAAACCAATAAACACCAAAAGTGTTCTTCTTGCTTTTCTTTTCGAACCAGCAAGCACCAACAAAGGTTCTACCCTTTCTCTCCTCGAACCAGTAAACACCAACAAAGGGTTCTACCCTTTTGTGTTTTCTTTTTTTTTTCTCACAAAACAAAACACGCTGATGAGTGTCTAAATACTCATCATTTTTGTACAAATTAAACTGCAAAAACATCTGAAAACACTCAGAAATGCATCAAAATGATAAAAATATCACAAATAAGTGTTTTATGTATTTTAAATGCAAAAATATCAAAATCTGGTGAAAAACGTATAAAGTTTGCATAATTGGCAGTTTTAATCCCCCAAGTTTCAATGGTTGTCAAAAACAGTCCCTGGTAAATCTAAATAAAGAGAAATGTCATTTTAAGTCCTTAGGGATCCTTAAGTTGTCAAAACTGGTCCTTGAGATTTAAATTTACAAATTTACAACTTTGGTCCTTTAACTTTCAATAATTACAACTTAGGTCCCTTAACTTTCAATAATGACAAGTTAGGTCCCTAAACTTTCAAAGCCTGTCAATTTTGGTCCCTTGAAACAAGTTTGGAAAATTATAGGTTTGGTCCTTGGTCTTTTCAGAAAATACAAGTCAAGTCCTTGTCATATATTAAAACTAAGCCTTGTCAAAATACCTTTTGACCCCGCCATTTTCCTTGTGACCCCTCGACCTCTCATTTTGAACCTTTGGTCAACCATCCAACAAATAGCCAAAAGCCCGCCCCACACTGCATCCTTCCAACTTGCTCGCAACTCCCAAGCCACCATCACTTCACCTTTTCACCTTATCCTCCCCTCATCATCACCTTACCCACTACAATAAATGCCACCCCCCCTAGTGCTATATCAGAGCCCAACTGTCAAAACAAAATTTCCCGCCAAAACCAATCCAAAGGCTAAAATGAATCCTAGGCATCCAATGGCTCTAATTTCTGCTGGGATATGCTCAGAAGAGAGAGAAAAGACAAATGGGACTATAAAGAGAGGAAGAAAGAGGCACGAGACCAAGTAGTTAGTTTTTCATTTTTTTGTATGTCGTTCTTATTAGCAATATCTTAATTTAAGTTTGAAATTGTAATTCTCTGTTTTTATGTACTCACTTAAAGTTATTTTATCAAGTTAAACCAATTTCAAGCATCAATTCAAGTGGCATTTCCATTTCATATATTTCAGTTCACTGTTGCAAAGTTCAATGTCCAATTCTTATGTTTAAGCTTCAATAAGCTTCATTTAAGCTCAAATAAACTTATCTAAGCTCAATATAGCTTCTGGTAAGCTTTATAAACAATTTCAATCAAAGGTGCTAAAAGTCAATGAAAGTCAAACTTGGAGCAAATGGGTATGAAAAGAAAATGGGTGATGCAGAGCTTGGATTTGGACTTATATTGGGTTGTTTCATGATCTAGAATAGGTTGGTTGATCCTGTGTACTTTGGCAAGCCACTGTGGCTAAAGGATCTTTTGTAAGTGATTTTTAAGGTTTCATTGCTTAAATTGTATTTGTGGTTATAATTAGTTAAAATCTGCTTGATTAGTTGTTATTAGGTCAGTTTAATTCAGATTAAGTGTTTGCTATAGATTAATCAATAGTTAGCTCAGTTTTTATTACAAAACTGTCATATTAAGGGTGTTTGGATCAATTGATATAGTTGTGTTTGAGGATTGTTCAAGAGTGGAAATCTGTTGCTTCATACTTGTTTAGTGCTATTTGACTCATATCTGTCAACAATTTGAGCCTGCAAACTCTTAAAGTCAAAATTCCCATGTATCTGTCTTAGTTGGTTAACTGTTGTGATTTTGTCCAATCAAAATTCTGTTTTGTGTTTAAATTACATAGACAAACCTTGCATTAGTGTCATTTCATCAGTAAACAACAACATGAGTCCTTAAATTGGCTCTAAAGTTCACCAAAGTCAAACACATCAAAACTGTCAAAAGTCAAAAAGTTGCAAAAGCCAGTTTTAAGCCTATCTAGAGTGAATTTTAATGAGCACATTTCTAGGTCAAATCAAATGAAACTTTGAGTTTTTACACTCCTGTTGGTGTACTTTCTTAATGTCATTTTAGTGGAATTTTATCAAATTTTTACGAGTGTTAAAACTGCTTGTCAAGAAGCCCTTAATTGCCCTGCTCATGAACTCAGTCAAAGCTGAGTTTTCTCAGCTTATTGCCATGTTTGTCAAAAGCTCCTCAGAGCTCATCCAGGGCTGATTTTTGGTTCACAACTAGCCAACCAGGTCTAGTATAGGTACCAATATATGTTTTCCAATTTCCAGCTTATTTCAGTGCTTATTCTTTAGCTCAAAAGTAGTACCCTCTAACTGTTTTCAAGCAATAAGCTCAAATCATCAAATCTGATCAATTTGCAATCTAGAGGTTTTAAGCAGTTGAGATTAGTTGCAATTGGGTAGTTTTAGCATACTAGAACTTCTATTTCAGTTTGGTGCTTGTTGTGTCTCTTTGGCTTATTCAAGTGCTTATTTCAATAAGCACTTGTATAGCAGTTGCATAATCCTACACACAAGCACATGTTTTTCTATTTTTTTAGATTCATAACATTATTTTAGAGTTTTCCTGAATTTTTCACATTTTTCTAGGACAGTTTACTATTTTTCCTTAATTAAAACAGTTTTTAAGTCATTTTAATTAGCCTTTATTGCAATTAATTCAGAAAAAGTTCAAAAAAATAATTTTTCAATTGTCTTAAGTTTAGATAAATATAAAAAGTAAAAAAATTAATTTTCCAGATTTTTCATAGTTTATTTTGTAATTTTTAGTAATTTAATTAGTTTTTAATAGTTTAAAATTCATAAAAATAGAAAATAATCGAAAAATATAAAATAGTTTTGAAAATTCTTTTTTGTTATTTTAGATTTTTCCAAGTCATAATTTTATTTTTCTAGCTTTATTTCCTATTTTCTTGTGATTTAGGTTATTATTTAATAGTTAAAAATAGTTTTTAATTAATAATAATTAGTTAATTAGTTATAAAAATAATTTTCTTTTTCTAGTAATTTTCTTTTATCATTAGGTTTATAAAAATGTCATTTTCATATTCTTAGGGTTAATATTGTGTAAGTTTCACGTTTTCATTTGTACGTAACGTAGTTTTTAAATTCAGTTTTATAAAAATATAAAATCAAAAACATCAGTTTAAAAATAGTGATAGCGTTTATTTAATATTTTGTATCTTTTTAATTTCCTTTAATTTGCATTTAAGCCTTTGTAATTTGTTGGCTATTTCTGTAGTTATAATAAATCATATCTCCGTATCTGTTCAAATCTTCTCGATCACTACACGTCTGATTATTCTCGCACGGCTCGTTGGGACATAACGACCTGGGGAAACACTATACTCTCTTGGACTTCATTGCATTTGTTTCCAGACTGTTTTAAGTTTGTTACAGTTAGCCATTCACAAGTGGTTAACTTGCGTGACTAAACTTGACTGTTTGGGAGCGAATCACACGCCCTTGGTGTTCTTCTTCTTCCTTGTACAACCACTCAAACGCTCCATTGGTGTCTTCTTTTTTCTTCCTGTTCAAACCCGAAAAAAAAAAAAAAAAACAACTTTTCTTTTGTGTCGTTTTTTTAATGCAGTAAACAAAAGTTCACTTTTTTTCTTTCTTTTTCGAACCAGCAAACAACACCAACGCAGTTTTTTCCTTCTTCCTGCACTTGTTCAAACGAACCCGTACACTCAAAAAACCAATCACTCTCCTTGGTGTTTCTTCCTTTTTGCCTTTTTTTTTCGAACCAGAAATCAACAAAAAATATCCCTTTGTTTTTTCTTCCTGAAACAGTAAAACACAAAATTGTGTTCCCCTTTCTCCTTTCTTTTTCGAAACAGCAAAACAAACACCAACAAAAGTTCGTTTCTTCTGTCTTTGAACCAAAACAGAAAAAACAGCACCTTTTTCCTTTTTTTCCGCCCTTATTCTCTTCGCCAAGGAACCTTGTTCCTTTCCTGGTTTCTGCCTGAACCAACAGCAATGCTGTTGTGTTTCTTCAATTCAGTGTCTGCAGAAAACCTTGACCCCAACTCCTTCTTTGATCTTCTTTCTCGATGAAACGAGCCAAGCTCTAATGCCAATTTGTTGTCCCAGTGGGGTTTTGATACACGAATAAATTAAGTAAAACGAAAGTAACAACTATCTGATCCAAAACGATTTGTATATTAAGAATCAAAGTAATGGTTTTCTCAGGTATTGTACAATATACCTGGTTGCTTTCTATATAAACTATCAAGCCCTATTTATACTATCTGAAGCATCATGTTGAAGCGTCATGTCCCTTCTTGCATCTCCTGTTTTTCACGAACCATTGTGTCGCTTGGTTTTGTGCCGTTTCTCTCACAATAACCGTTAATGACGGTTAATAGGTTAAGGATAAACCTATTTGGTCCTTGTGTCTTCTAAAGTATACATGGAGCCCCTTGTTCTTTCACTTAAACTATAATGAATGCCTAACTTTGAGCAGTGACTCAAGATTAGCCCAACAACCACTGAAATTCTTGTGCGTATCAGGGCAGTCCTAAGCTTTTTTAGATGCCCTCGGCGAATCAACTAAAAAATTCCCCTTATAATCAAATTAAAAAGTATAAGAAAGTCAGCTGAAGTTTTTCTCTTGTAGTTGCAGAGAATTATGATCACGATTATAAGCGTGTAAATATCTAAATTTTTCAATAGTTATAGGCGTCGAGATCAAGTCTTCCTATCGGTAGAATACATTTGAAAGTTGCCATTGTATATCTTGGCAAAACATGTACAAAACATCCAAAGTTCACCACTCACTTGATGTGTTGCAGATTGAGATCAAACTGAGCCGCTTAAACATCACAAATATGTCAGCTTATCTAAACTCATCAATCGATGTGCCCAACCTCTTAGTCAAACTGATTCAAAGCAGTCCGACATCAATGGTTCACGAGTCACGACTAATCTTGTATTAAACCCTGATTATCTCAGGACATTTTATGAAGAGACTCATCTAGACCAACACAGACATCATCTCTTTACATTAGCTCAATTGCCTCTCCTACTGCAATTCTTGTGCGTAGCAGGGCAGTCCTAAGCTTTTTTGGATGCCCTCGGCGAATCAACTAAAAAATTCCCCTTATAATCAAATTAAAAAGTATAGTATGTTTGTTTTGAAACTAAGTGCAATAGTGCGGTTCATCCTCATGCTGATCTATGTTTAATAAATATAGCAATACAATACGAGGATATAAGCTCTAAATTACAAGTTCAACACATAACCAATGATGACGTGCATTTCTTAAAGGAAAAACATCATCATAATCCATGTTTTGAAACTAAGTATGACTTTACTAACTAAATATGTAGTTTAGAAATTTTTTTGCAAGTCATTAAAACATTTTCCTACACATCATGGATTCATGGCAAAATACTCATAATCTATGATTCACTAAGTCACAACTCTTAATACTCCAAATTCATGTCTGAAAATTCCTGCGTTTTGGAAGATTTCGTAAGCTAGAATCGTTTAATGTGGCTCTAATGACATCTCATGTTTGGAAGATTTTAACTAATAAACAAACGTTGTGGGTCCGTTGGATACATGCGTACAAGCTCAAAAGTAGAAGTTTTTGGGAGGTGAGTATGGGTTCAAACATTAGTTGGGATGGCGGAAATTATTGAGTATTCGATATATTGTTAGACCTTTTTTTTGGCATAAAATTGGTGATGGTACGAAAGCTTCCGCATGGTTTGATCAATGGGCTGATATTGGGCCGCTAATATCTCATATCACCTTTAGAGCTATCAACACAGGAGGGTTTTCCATTCAAGATAAAGTAGTTGATATTGTGCATGATAATGCATGGAGGTGGCCTAATACCTGGTTAGTTCGTTTTCCTACTCTATCTATTGTTCAAGTTCCTATATTGCATAATAATCAAGAGGATGTGCTATACTTGAAGTCCTATGATGGCTTGTTTAAAGACTTTACTGTGCGAGATATATGGCATGCTATTCGTGATCGTGAAACTGAAGTGGCATGGCATTCATTTGTTTGGTCTACTTATGGAATTCCAAGGCATTCTACTCATGTATGGCTTATTATGAGGAAACGCTTAAAGACTCAAGATCGCCTGAGGCAATGGGACGTTGGCAGTGATGTCGACTTAAAGTTGCTTCGTTGCCCGTTATGTAAGCTTCAACCTGACACCCATGAGCATCTATTTTTTGAATGTTATTTTGCGGCTAATGTGTGGAAAGGTGTGCTTCAAGCGGCTGAACTGCCTGATGTACCACTAGTTTGGAGTGATATCATGGATTGGATAATACCGATGGCAAAAAAGAACAATGTTACGAGCATTGTAGGTAGACTTATAGTGGCTGCGACAGCTTATTATGTATGGCAAGAGCGGAATCAGAGGCTCCATGGGAAGAAAGCAAGAAAGGCTGAAGAGGTAATGAACATTATTGTTGACATGGTGAGGTCTAAGCTAGCATCCATCAGATTCAAGAAAAAAGCTCGTGTTGAAAACGTGAAGAGAATTTGGAAGCTGCCATTGCATGAGTAATTATGTCGAGGTTGTCTAGAGTCATTGTATTTCATTAGTTATCTATGTGTGTGGCTCTAGTTTCGTTTATGGTCGTGGTGTTTGAGCATGTTCAAACACGGTGGTTTTTATTTCCTTAAGAGTGGCTCATCACCACTCTTCTTTGTTCGAAACTCATATTTTTTGTTTCAATATACTACACGGGGTACAAACCCTTTACCCAAAAAAAAAATTCCTGCGTTTTTCACGTTGACTTCAACAGGCCGTGGGTCAAACTGGTTGAAAGCTTATCACTTATTTGGCAACGGGTCAAAAGCGTACAACACACCTCTAATAAACTGTACTAAAGATCTAAGTCATGTTTTTTTTAATAGATCTAAAACAAATAAACACATAGAACTTACTATATATGACCATGAACTCATTAGTCATTATACCACAAACAAACTCAGCTTCGAAGAATTTGAGTTTGTTATCGTAAACTTATATAGATTATACAGAAGTTATCATTATGAAAAGCAATGACTCAGTGTCGATTTTCATTTTTAAATCTAGATATAATTTTGTGTTTTTGTAACCTTTATTAGGAGACACGGTTGTCTAAATGTGCCTTAAATGGTGCTATAACTTGTACTTGTAACAAAGCTCTTTCAGTATTCAAGATAAAAAATGCTTTAAAATGAACAAAACTATTAAGAGAAATACTTGCACGTATAGAATGAATCCCACATAGGTTAAAGAGAAGAAATGCTATTGGGTTATATACCACATTGCATACAAATCAAATGTCGTAGGACAAATACGAAGTTTTCGCTTGGACAATCAAGTCGAGATATATTAACTCAACTTGGGCAGTCTATTCGGAAACTTAATATGAATCCTACTTTTTTAAAGTCAACCGAGCTTGTCATTCTGTTTTATCTATACTTCATTATAATGTATTTAGGATTTCCTATAAAAGGAAGTCTTAAAAATATAAGCCTACACATGTTACTATAATTAGTAATTTATATAATTAAGAAAAAAAAGCATAATGTACAACACTTTAATGCACATAATTTTCAGACGTACAAGACAAGAAGCATAACGTACACCACTTAAATACACATATTAAAAAAATAAAATACCACATTAATGCTATTTAATATAGTCAATTAATTTGGCTAAATACAATTATTATAGCTATTAAAACACCCCTAACATAATAAATACAAATAATCAAGCATATTATACAACCAAATTAAACACAATTCCTACATTAAATGTCACTAATACAAATAATATTCAAGCCCGAATGGGCAATAGGCCAAATGGGCTTGAGCCCGAATGGGCGCAAGCCAAACAGGCTCGAGCCCGAACAAGCACGGTCTAAACGAAATTCTTGAAATCCGTAAATTTATTGTCAAAAAGAACATAATTAACTAAAATACATTATTCACTTAAAAATTTTATATCAGGGTACCTGCCGCCGAAACGCGCGGATACCCTGCATTAAATGTCACTAATACAAATAATAAAGGACATTATACAAATATTAAAGCCCGAACAGGCAACGGGCAAAATGGGCTTGGGCCCGAACAGGCGCGGGCCAAACGGGTTCGAGTCCGAACAGGCGCGGGCCAAACGGGCTCGAGTCCGAACAGGCGCGGGCCAAACGGGCTCAAGCCCGAACGGGCATGGGCTAAATGAAATTCTTGATATCCGTAAATTTATTATCAAAAAGAACATAATAAACTAAAATACATAATTCACTGGAAAAATTTATTTCAGGGTACCCGCCGTCGCAACGCGCGGGTACCCTGCTAGTATAAAAAAGGCTTTAAAATGGAAAATCAGAACTATTAAGAGAAATACTTGCACGTATAGAATGAATCCCACATAGGTTAAAGAGAAGAAATGCTATTGGGTTATATACTACATTGCACATGGATCAAATGTCGTAGGACAAATACGAAGTTTTCTAGTAGGCATTCAAGTTGAGATATATTAACTAAGCTTGGGCAGTCTATTAGGAAACTTTATATGAATCCTACTTTTTTTAAGTCAACCGAGCTTGTCATTCCGTTTTATATAAAAGAAGGCTTTAAAATGAAAAATCAGAACTATTAAGAGAATTACTTGCATGTATAGAATGAATCCCACATAGGTTAAAGAGAATAAATGCTATTTGGTTATATACCACATTGCACATGGATCAAACGTATTAGGACAAAAACTAAGTTTTCGGATAGGCTAACAATATGGGCTATGGCATGTGGGTTGCTTGTCAAACATTTAAGCAAGTCTAGTAGGTCAATTAAAACGTTAGCTCCTAGTCACAAGAAACATTTAAGCACCCGCCGCTCGCGAACACGATCTTAAGCGAATCATTGTCACCAGTATTCAACTTAAAAAAAAAGTGCTTTGCAAATGGAAAATCTTTAGAACTATTAGGTTGAAATAGTTGTAGCTGTCTGTGTCGGTTCTGCCCTATAGATGACCATATTCTAGGTAAGTACTGTAAAATAAAATCATTAACTATAGTATTGTAATAACTCGCCGTTAAAGAAAATGCACATTAAAAACCAAAAAATTTTCACAAACGTTGCAAAAAAGACAAGAGGCGTAAACTAGAGGTTTTTAAACATATCCCACATCGTTAGATTGAACCAAATGGCAAATAGAGGGATCCTTATAAAATGAGAAGCCAAACTCCAAATGGACTAGTACATGTTCTTACCTTTTTTTTTTTTTTTTCCTTTGATGACAAATATTCATTTGATGAAAATTTGTCGTTAATTGAAGAAAAGATAAAAAGATATTAAAATTGGTCTCTAAATTATTTTATTATTATTATTATTATTATTATTTTTTCTGTCTTGAATTGCAATCTAAATAACTCTCTGTTTTAAAATTATTGTCATTAGAAGTTTAATAAAAATGGGATAAGTAATATGATGTGACATTAATTATCTAAAATACACTATCAAGTAAAACTCAACTCATTAATTATCTAAAATACATTGGATATAAGATCATTTGAGGACAAAAACTTCTTTACATACAAAGGTTCAATCTTCACCCTCCATTTTTATTAGATCTAATAGATGAGATTAATCCCAATAATTAAAAAACCCACTTTCATATTTTTTTTTCAAATATAAATATCTTTCAAACCGTTAATCGTCAAGCGAAAAAAAAATATACCATTACGACGAGCATTTAATTATCTTTCTATTGATAGACACTTTGATATACTTTCGACAAAAACTTTCTTTTTCGTGTTTTCCACGTTTTTTTTTTTGAAGTTTTTTTCGTTTTTTTACGTTACTGAAATTTGCATGAAAAAATCATATATGATTTAACACTAATTTGAATACCACACATGATATTAGTGTTAAATCATATATGATATGTATGTCATATGTGATTTATCATATATGATTTAACAGTAGTATAACATATGATATTACATATCATATGTTATTTAACACTAATTTCACATGTGATTTTCAAATTAGTGTTAAATCATATGTGATATTTAATGTAAATTCCTGTTTCGAAGAAAAACGAAAAAAAAAAGACGAAAAAACGTGAAAAAAACGATTTTTTTTTCCGAAAGTATATCAAAGTGCCCGTCTATAGAAAGATAATTAAATGTTCGTCGCGATGGTGTAATTATTTTTCTTAACGATTAACGGTTTAAGAGATATTTAAGTTATAAAAAATAGGTGAAATAATAAAATGTTTTTAATCTCAGCCATTGATTTTTTTAGATAAATGGTGGAGATGAGTCTTTTAGTATGTAAAAAAAGCTCGGTATGTAAAATAACTCTTCTCAATACACTATTAGCAATGTTTAATGGTAGCTAGACTTTTATTTCGTTCTTTAGTGATAAATAAGAGTGGCTAAAAAGATGAGTAAATAAATAAGAGTGGCTAAAAAGATGAGTAAACAAATGAAGTTTTGATATGTGTTTTATTGCAATATTGCTCATTAAGCATGATTATGACGAGACTTTACTGCACGTCTAAATTTAATCCTTTTTCATGCTTTCAGTGTAGAAACTAATTAAACTATGAACCAATATCTTGAAGCAAAACTAACTAAAGCTACTTGTAGGTACTCAGTACCCTCGACTTTATTCTTTGGAGACTCATAAAGATTGCTTTGTTTCAGAAAAGTGGAACTCAGGTGATGGTTGGATTTGGAGTTGGCGTAGGCAAGTTAGAGGTGGAATGGAAATGGAACGGCTTCAAAGTTTCTCATGTTCGGGCAATGTTGATTCTTGGATTTGGAACCCCGATCCAAGTGGTGATTTTACAGTTAAAAATACTCGAAGATGGCTCGAAAACATTATCCTTCCAGCGAATGTCTCGGTGACTCGATGGAATCCTCTTGTCCCTAGAAAAGTAAACATTTTCTGTTGGCGAATGTTTCTCAATAGAATTCCTACTCGTTTGAACCTTGTCGCTCGTGACATTGACATCTCGGATGTTGTATGCCCAAACTGTGGTATCGATCAAGAAGACACTACCCATCTTTTTCTAAAATGCGACGTAGCTTCAGACATATGGAGAGCAATCTTTGCTTGGTTGGGGTCTGTTCCTATGGATTTGGTCTCGATAAATGACCTTTTCCTTTGGATTGATAATAGCCATATGGTGGCTAAGAAGAAGAAGGGTTTTGAAGCTATATGTCTAATTACATTTTGGTACATTTGGAGATTTCGGAATGCTAACATCTTTCAAAATGGTCACCCGCGGAAAGATGAAATAGTTGATTCGATAAAGGAAATTTCATTTTTATGGATTTGTAATCGTAGTAGAAAATTTGGTTCTAATTGGACCGAATGGCTTATAGAACCTATTTAAAGGGCTGTATTATTATCTAGCCTCTGGCTAGTGTTTTTCTTTTTTTATTGAAGTTAGCCGTTTAAAAAAAAAAGTACTTGTCAGTATAATCAAATTACAGTGTTTCATGATAATGAACGAAACCACTTTGCCTTCAAATATTATTCAAATTGTTTGAGATCATACTTGTTTCTTATATTTTCACATAAACTAATGGGTATTAGTCATTTTCACGTGTTATCAGTCAAAAATTAGTGTAGACATGAACCTGTTAGCGTAAAATACAAGTTTCGAACCAAACAATAATATTTACATATAGGAAAATGATAAATGGACCTAACTAAAAAGGCCTAAAAGGAGACCTAATGCATAAATATATTGTACAATAACATTACTGTACAGTACTCTACAATACATTTATGCATTAGGTCTCATTTTAAGCCTATTTAGTTAGGCCCATGTATCATCACTCATACATATATCGTAAAAAACTTCCAGGATCTTTACAAAAGAATACATCACAATAATATTTTAATGCCAAATTTAATTCATTCAGTATCGTGGTAAATACCAATATTTATTGCGTATTATATATATTCACATCATCTATACAAACCATCTTTTTATGTATTCACATCATCTATACAAACCATCTTTTTACTCCTTGAACATCAAACGAGATCTTATTTGTGTTCTCTTTTCCACGAGTTTTGGATGTAAAGAATGGTTTGTTTATGAGACAATTTCAATGATTTAAAGTGTATGATATGGGTTCCTAATATTGTAGCATAAGGTCGTAGTTTGTGTGTGTTTCTACTTCGTTTGTCATGTTTGCAGTCCGGATGTTCATGTGATTGTGGTTCTTTATGTCAATTTCGGTGAGACCCTTTTCAAAAAGTTCATGTTTAAGTAAGAACTAAAATAGCTCTATTCAAAAATTATACACACAATATATTCTTATAATATAAACCATCAAACAATTTGGTAAGCAATTATGTCATTACATGATAAGGAAAACAAGTGGATGACTTCATGGAACATAAATGAGGCGAAGTTTTCTACCGTTATCATATTACAAATTATTCATGTTGCATGGCGCGAGCAAGCAGACATTTGGTATAGTGATAACAAAAATGCGTTAAGAGTTGCCCCAATAATCAAAATTCAAAATGATAGTGTGTTTAAGTCCCATTGGAGCCAAAGTGATTGTGAGTTGCTATTAAAAAAAAAATCAAAATGATAGTGTAGTCCCATTTGGCATCGTTACTTCACAAAGGTTGCAAACAAGACAAGAAAGCATAAACAAATGCAACAATAAATAGATGCATATATAATTTGGTACAATATATAGATTAGATGTTTGTATATTGTATCCCACATTGCTTGATCAAAGCCAATGGCCAATTGAAGGATCCTTATAAAATCAGAAGCCAAACAACAAATTGACTAGTACATATTCTTGGTATCATAACTTCATACTTTTGTTCTAATTACTAGTTATAATATTTTGCTATTTTCTTTTTACTTGATGAAAATTTGATGGTAACTTTGAATGAAAGATAAAAAGGTATTGAAATGTGTTTCTAAAAAAAGTATAAATGTTGGTTTCGAGATAAAAGATCTGAATAATGTAATTTAAATGACATATAGCAGGCGGTTGTGATAACCAATAGATTCAAAACTAATAGAATTTTTTTTAGCGGCAACCAACAACTATTTGAATGGGAAGATTCCAATTATTGAAACACAAACCTTTTAGCAAAACTATTGAAAATTTAAGTCATCGTTTTAATATCTAAAATACTCTTTTAGCAATATTTAATGGAATATACACTTTCATTTTGTTCTTTATGGTTTAACAAGAGTGGTAGTGACAAATGAATTCTTGATATCGGGACAAATCTACATGGGAGCCAGGAGTGACACAGGTCACACCCAATTTTGAGTCACGAAGTGCACTTTTTCTATATGGAAATTGTCGTTTTTTCTAGAAAATATGTTTGAAGATACATTAGACGTTAGATTTACCAATCCTATGGTCAGTAACACATGCTCACATAAAAAAGAAAGCAATTTAATACCGTGATCACGTTAAATTTATCATTCCACAAAGGCTGTGTTGGAATCACTCCTAAACTAGATTACAAGTGTTAGTAATTAATATGTAATAGTTAGCTTAATTAGGCTTTTATGTTAGTATTAAGGGCAAGGCTTATGTAGAAAGCCCATAAGCCTTGGCCCATATCCAATAAGGAAAGGAAGGGACTAGGAGTGTTGCCCTAGCTCCATCTCCTATAAATAGCCTTGTAAACCTTCATTTGAAGGTTGGTTGTTCATTTTCTCTCAATACTTACGCATAACTTTTCTTCATATCATTCGTATATTGTTTGATCTTGTTCAACCGATCTCTCCTTACCTCATTTCTTCATATTGATGCTTGTGTTACATAAATGGGAACCTAACAGTGGTATCATTCGCCAAATAGTTGGGTGAACGATTTTGTTTTTGAAGTTTAAGTGTGTTACGCGTAAAGTTCGGTGTTCAAATCTTCAAACGCTTCAAAACGTTATCTTGTTCACTTTAAAACTCAAGATTCTTGTACTTTAAAGGTTATTTGGTGATAAAGTTGAAGCTTTTGGCAAAAAGTTTGAAACTTTATGTGTTTTTCATTGTTTTTGAGCTTGGTTTTATACGAGTAGTTATGTCTACGCGTAAGGTGCATAAGGGTTTTAGATCAT
Source organism: Chrysanthemum lavandulifolium (assembly GCA_022545495.1). Taxonomy (NCBI): domain Eukaryota; kingdom Viridiplantae; phylum Streptophyta; class Magnoliopsida; order Asterales; family Asteraceae; genus Chrysanthemum; species Chrysanthemum lavandulifolium. The sequence continues at coordinate 24,933,067 of CM040244.1, read as the reverse complement.
CAAGTTCCACACTTTTGTGTTATTTTGGTGATATTAAATCTATTTCATCACAAAAATCTGGTTTAGAAACACTTTTGGGCAGAAATCTTAGTTTTGGCAAAATTTGGCAATTCTTACGCATAAGTAAACCCTAGTTTTACACGTAAGGTTTTCCTTGGTTTGATCTTCAGTGTTCTTGGTTTACTCAGTGTTTTCTTGCTTGGATAAGCCTGAAAACACTTCGACTTTGGATATCTTTTACACTGGAATAAGTGTAAAGGATTTTTTGGGCAAAACTCTAGTTTTACGCCTAAGCAAAAACTTACGCGTAGAATCTTTACGCCTAAGCATTTTCTTACGCCTAAGCCTTATCTTACGCATAAGCAAATCTTACGCATAAGCATTCTACTACTAAGCTTTTGGTTTACGAATAAGCTAAGGTTTCCTTAACCCTACGCGTAAGCTCTCTACTTATGCGTAAGTTGATGTTTTTACGCATAAGGTTTTCTCTACACTTAAGCTGATTTCTACGCCTAAGGATACTTCATCAACAAAGTTTTATTCGACTACAAAGATCCATTTTTTCAACACAAGTTTCAAGATGTCTCAACCACCATACTCTAGCTACTTCCCTCATATGTATCCTCAACAACAACAACAACAACAACTCCATCAACAACAATAACTTTATCAACTACAACAACTACAACAACAACAACTTCAACAAAAATTTCCTCAAGGAGCAATTCAACCACAAATGATTCAACCACCACTTAGTCTTCAAGTATAACCTTACACAAAATTTCACAATCAACATCCATCCATGAATACTATGAAGGAACCGTCTTGGTTTGCAAAGATGTGTGAAGCTTTAAGTAGCCAACAATCCATTCATGAGGCTGGATCACTTGATAGACCTCCAATGCTCACTCCCGGAAACTACGATCAATGGGTGATAAGGTTCTTTAGGTTTTGTGATCTAAAGAAACCACATGGAAAGTTCCTGAAGAAGGTCATCCTGGAACGTCCGTTTCAGATGCCTACTGTCACTACACCCGGAGATCCAAATGCTAATCCACCAAGAGGTGATGTCACCAACGTTGTCAGTCTTAATGAACTCACTACTGATCAACTTCTACACTTTGAAGCCGATGAACTTGCAATGCAAGACATCCTTTTGGGATTACCTAATCCGATACTTCGAAGTGTTGATGCTCAAAAGACTGCTAAAGCAACTCATGGAAGGCACAAAACTCAATCAAGAAGACATGGAATCCAAAATCTACTTGGATTATGAACACTTCATGATTGAACCAGGGGAGACATTAGAGTCATATCATCATCGATTCTCAGATATCATCAATGACTTAGACAAACATAACATCATTATGCCAAGAATTGTTTTCAACACTAAGTTCCTGAGTAGTCTTGGTCCTGATTGGGAAAAGTATGTCATTTTCATCCGTCAAGCTAAGAATCTTCATCATGCTACATACGGATTGTTGTACGACTATTTGAAGCCCCATAAAAAAGAAGTTGACAAAGAAAGGGTTATCCGTGGACTCCCTGTTTCACCTTCACTTCCGAATAATCAACAATTAGCTTTGTGGGCTCAAGTATGCTATCCTTAATTCCCGACTTCGCCAACAACCTTCACAAATCCTCCACAACCAACTGCAACAATTACACCATATGATCCGTCACAGCACCAATATCAAGAAACTCAATTGGTTCCATACAACAACAACAACAATGATCAAGCACTTTACAGTGAATCTAATGAGGATACAGAAGCTTTCGATACATTGCAGCAAGGGTTTGTCATGATTGCTAGAGCCTTCGGCCGATATTCAAACAAATCCAACAATCGCGTTCGTACCTCATGAAACACAAGGAATCAGGCTGTTGTTAACAATGGACGTGTTGAAGTTCAGAATCGTGGTAATGTTCGTCAGATGGGTGGTGGTCAAGAGTTTAATCCAATGGGAAGGAATAACATGGGTGCTCCACAACAACAAAGGGCTCAAGTGGTTGAACAGGGTAATGCTCATAATGGGGTTAATGGTCTTCATTGTTATAACTGTAATGAGAAGGGTCATCTGGCTAATGCATGCCCAAATCCGAGGACAAGAGGCAGCGCTTATCACAAAGAGGCTTTACTCTTGGCTCTTAAGGATGAAGTTGGTGGAACTCTTACCAACAAGGAACAGAGCTTCATGGCAAATGCAGATTCTGATGATGATATGGAGGACTTGCAGGCTAATGCAGCAGTTATGTTGATGGCAAACATGCGCAAACTCCACATGAGTGATAAAGGCCCAGTGTATGACACTGATGGATTGTCTCAGGTACCGGATCAAACAATATTCATTAATGATCTGATATCTCCGCCAACATCTGCATCCGACAAGGATCAGAGTGTTCAACATGAGCCATCTACATCTCATTCCGATGATAATCAAATAGATCCTGTAGTTATATTTGACGATCAAGATGACCTTATGGTTAACACTGATCATCAAGTTGACTCCGTGGTTATATTTGAGGATCTAAATAATGATCATGTGGAAACTCACGTTGAACAAGCTGATCTTTCGTCTAATCTATATATTGAGCTCATGACCTTACTTAACGACCAAAAATCTCAAATGGAAACATGCCGTAACCTCAATCAGCAACTAAAAGATAAAAATGCACTGTTAACTAAGGACAATGAATGCTTAAAGTATCAACTCAACATTTTTCAAACTCAAGAAAAATGTGAAAAAGGTTTTGAAGTCGCTTTTGCTAAATCTTAACAAAACGAAAAATCATTAGAACAACATATACGTGATCTAGTCGCATCTAAGAATGCTTTGCTGTCTCAAATAGAACAACTGAAATATGATCATAAACAACAACTTAACGCCTCACTTTGGAAACTCAAAAGCCAAGTCCGAGTTGTTGACTTGTCAAAACAGTTCTCGAGTACAAAAAGCATTCAACGAAATGAATAAATGACTATCTTGAAGAAATTGTCGACTTACAAAACAAAATCAAAGAGTTTCGAAATGTTGTTTATAAACATGGTGAGTCAATCACAACTATTCAAAAGTTTACTTTTAAACTAAATCCAAATGGATATGGACCGAATCTTGTTGATTACAAACCAAAGTTTTCAAATAGAGCATTCAAACCAAATCCTGAAGTTTACAGTGCAGAATATAGAATTGATGATTCCATTATGAGTGTTGTTGAATATAATCGTCAAGTGGAATTAGATGCAGAAGATGAGAGTCGATCAAAATTAGAAAATGTTGTTTATAACAAACCATTTAACTATTCAAAAGCCATCACTTTTGTCGTACAACAGGATAATTCTAACACACCTTGGGTTATCACGCCTATTTCTGAGTCTTCTAATGTTGGTCCCCAACCCAATTCTGCACAAACTAATGGTCCTTTACCTTCACTCAGTGAAGTAAAATCAATACCCGAAAAATGTCATATTATTAAATATTTTGATACTGTGTCACAAATCAAGTCTTTAAAAGTTGAAAATGAACGATTGTTAAACGAGCTTTCAAATGCAAAACGTCGTCTTCAATGGTGACAAAATGATTGTCAAAATCGTGAACTCGCTTTGAAAATAAAATCAACCAGTTGCATACCAAAACTCTTAGTCCAAAACTTGAGTAGCTGGATGATGAAAATGTGTCATTGAAGTGTCAAATCTCAAAATATGAACAAGAAATTTCAAAAGTTAAATAGGAATATGGTGTCATATTTGATTTACTCAAAAAGGCTCGTGCTAAAGCGTCAAAAGACCTTGATGATCATCTTGCATACACCAAAGATGTTTTATGACGAGATGGACTCGCTCATTTTGAAAATCTAGATTTGTTACACAAAATCCATGATCTAAAAGCAGAGTTGGTGAAACTTAAGAAAGATAGGGATAGTAACAGTGTAGTAACTGCACCTACATAGATTCAAAATGACTCTAGAACATCTAATGACAAACCACAAGAAACTAATGTGCTTCCCTCTACTGAAATAGGAATAGTTGCCTCTTTTCCCAATGCCCGCACTTCACCGCCTAGGAGCAATACAAGGAAGAATAGGAAGCTGCGACATAAGAAAAGAACAATAAAGAATGCTGAAGTAGAAGAACACTTTAGGACTTTGAATAAAACTCAAGTTGCACCCACTTTAGATATTGCGTCTAACAAATGTAATGAACAAAGTGATGTAACGAATGCTGAAGCTTTAAGTACTCTTAATGTTTGTTTGAAGCCTCTTGTGTTGGTTGTCGCAAAAGAATGTTTTCTGGTTGTCATGATAAACGTGTTGCTAAGGCTATCTTGAATCGTAAGCGAAATAATAGAAAACGAAATACTTCTAGGCCTACTAATGCTTCTAAGTCTGTGCTAGGTAAACCACCCTCTAATGTTCCAACTACGATCATTGATGTACCCATAGAATCCTTTTCACCTCCTAGGAAGAACTTATCACCTAGTGCATTCACTAAGACCAAAGCTAAGACTAGTTGGAGATGGCAAAAATGGTTACATAATACACTTGGATTTAAATGGATACCTAAAATCATTAATATGTGTGTTTCTACTATTACTGCTTCGGAACCCTCTAACTCTTCGGGTTCCACATCTACTTCTATTCTATCTATATCGTCTGTGTGTAATGAGGGTGATACAGATCATCCTTTGGATTGTTGATAGCGGATGTTCCCGGCACATGACAGGCAATCTCAAACTGTTATCAAACTTTGTTGCAAAGTTCATTGGCATTGTCAGATTCGGGAATGATCACTTCGCAGCTATCATGGGCTACGGATATTACATCAATGGCAACATCGAAATTAGCAAGGTTTGTTATGTGGAAGGTCTCGGTCATAATCTCTTCTCGGTTGGTCGATTCGTGATGGAGATTTGGAAGTTGCTTTTGGGAGAAAACTTGTTTCATTTGTGATCTACAAGGAAACGATCTTATGTCTGGCACCCGCAATTCAAGTCTTTATACAATCTCAATGCAAGACATGATTGCTCCATCTCCCATCTGTCTACTTTCAAAGGCAACATCTACAAAATCTTGGCTATGGCACCGTCGTCTCTCACATTTAAACTTTCAAACCATAACCAATCTTGCACGGTACAAACTTGTTAAAGGTCTCCCAAGATTTTGGTATTCTAAAGATCATCTATGCTCAGCTTGTGAACAAGGGAAAAGCACTCGTGCTAACTTTCCTTCAAAGGTGGAACACAGCTCACAGCATGTGCTTCATCTTTTTCACATGGATTTGTGTGGCCCGATGCGCGTACAGACAATTAATGGCAAACGCTACATATTGGTAATTGTAGATGACTACTCAAGATGGACTTGGGTTTATTTTCTTCAAAGTAAAGATCAAGCTCCACAGATGATCATCACCTTTCTCACGAAAATTCAAGTTCACTCCGAACACAGTCAGACAAATCAAAACAGACAAAGGAGCTGAATTTGTGAATCAAACTCTTCGTGCATTTTATGAGAAAGTGGGAATTGAGCATCAAACATCTATTGCACGAACACCAGAACAAAATGGAGTAGTTGAAAGACGAAACCGTACGTTAGTGGAAGTTGCAAGAACAATGTTAATTAATGCTAAACTTCCATATTACTTGTGGGCTGAAGCCGTGTCAACTGCATGCTACACTCAGAATCGTTCAATGATTACCAAACGCCACAACAAAACACCCTATGAGCTTATCCACAACCGTAAACCGAATCTCAAACACTTTCATGTATTTGGATCCTTTTGTTATCCGAATAATGATCGTGATGACTTTGGTAAGCTCAAAGCCAAAGCTGAAATTGGAGTCTTTGTTGGATATTGTGAAAACTCTAAGGGTTACGGATCTGGAATCATCGTACAAGGGAGATTACGGAAAATATTTATGCAAATTTCGATGATCTTACTGAAATGGCTTCTGAGCATAACAGCTTGGAACCCGGACATAACCGTTTAAACTTCCCTCAAACCCTATCATCAGTTGAACCTAGTTTACAACTTACTCGACGTCAAATGGAACAACTATTTGCTCCTCTGTTTAGTGATGATATTGATGAACGTGCTCCAGATGTATCAAATGTTTCCGCTGCTCAACCTGATCATAATCCAATTCCTGATACACCTGCTACAACAACTACTGTTGAGGAAGCACCACTAGTTGATTCTACAACAACAGTTGAACAAACCGCATCCAACGACGCTGAACCAACTGATGATATTCTGAACAATGAAGTACCCCCACCTACAGATTATGATCCAAATGCGTTCTTCAATCCGTTTGCTAATGAAACTGCCACACCTGATGTTGCGAAATCATCTACAAGCCATTTGAATCCTCTCAATCTGCAGAATGTATATCAACATCAACCCTCCACACATCATTGGACTAAAGACCATCCTCTAGTGAACATTATTGGCAACCCGAATCAACTAGTCGTAACTAGACAAAGACTTCAGACTGACGGTGAACATTGCATTTATGCACTTACCGTCTGCCAATCTGAACCCAAAAACATTAAGGATGCCATGACATATGACAACTAGATTGAATCCATGCAAGAAAAACTCAGTCAGTTTAAACGTCTTGAAGTATGGGAATTGGTTGAAAAACCAACTGGAGTCTATGTTATTGGTCTCAAATGGATTTGGAAAAACAAGTCGGATCTTTGAAGGAACGGTTATCCGAAATAAGTCACGTCGGTGGCTAAGGGTTATAGACATGAAGAAGGAATTGATTACGAGGAATCATTCGCACCGGTTGCTAGACTTGAGGTCAGACGGATCTTTCTCGCATTCGCGGCTCACATGAACATAACGGTCTTTCAGATGGACGTCAAAACTGCTTTTCTCAATGGACAACTGAAAGAAACGGTCTATGTTAGCCAGCCAAAAGGATTCATTGATCCTGAGTTCCGTAATCACGTCTACAAACTGAAGAAGTCTCTCTACGGTCTCAAACAAGCCCCTCGGGCGTGGTATGATAAGTTATCATCCTTTCTTATCGCCAACAATTTCGTCAAAGGATCGGTCGACCCTACACTATTCATACAATATCACGGGGCACACATTTTAATCGTTCAAATTTATGTGGATGACATCATTTTTTGGGTCAACACATCTAAAGTACTCAAACGCTTTTTCAAAACTTAAGAAAAAATATTTTGAAATGTCCATGATGGTTGAACTTACATTCTTTCTAGGACTGCAAGTTCATCAATCACCCCGTGGTATTTTCTTGAGTCAGTCCAAATATGCCCATGAAATCTTAAACAAAAATGGAATGCAAAACTGTGATACCTATGCCACACCAATGGCTAATACCAAGAAACTGGACGCTGATTTGCATGGTAAATTGGTTGACCCTACCAAATACCAAGTATCATTGGGTCTCTCATGTATCTAACGACCGATAGACATGATATTGTCTTGTTGTTTATCTTTGCTACCATTATCGATCGTGACCAATCGAAACTCACCTCTCGAGGCTAAAAGAATCCTCCGATACATCAAGAGAACCATTAACTTGGGGATCCGGTATCCGAAGGATTCGGTTTTGAACTAATAGCTTTTTCAAGCGCGATCACGCAGTTGCTTAGATTCTCGAAAAAGTACTTGAGAGCTTTACAATTTCTTGGTGATAAAGCGGTGTCATGGCAATCGAAGAAGCGAGGATTGTACATCGTTGTCCTCAATCAAGCGAATATGTAGCCATGTCGGCGTGTTGTGCTCAAGTCATTTGGATGAGAACACAACTCAAAGACTATGGTTACGTGTTTGATGAATCCGATGTCTTGCGACAATCGAAGTGCCATTGCGATCTCGTGGAACTCTGTTCAACATTCGAAATCAAAGCACATCGATCTTGATATCATTTCATCAAGGAGCATGTGGAAAAGGGCACCGTTGAATTATACTTTGTGGTACGAATACCAATCGGCGATCTTCTCACCAAAGCCTTAGCTCCCGCTAGGTTTCTTGAGTCGGTCCACGGATTGGTATGCGGTGTTTGACTCGCAGGAACTGGATGAACTTTTAAAACAATCTTAAAACCAACAAACACCAAAACCTCTTTTGTAAATATTTTCAAAACAAAATACAAAAATATAAAATCTGATAAAATTCAAAAATCTTCTCCTTTCTAACTTCTTTCAAACATGGCAAGTACAAATATTCCGTCAACACTTTACTCTTTCAAAATTCAGTATTTTCTCGGTCAAGTGTTGAGGGGGAGAAAGTAAATATTTTTCTGTTTCATAAAACCTTGTACTTGCATGTTACCTTATTCCGGTTGTTTATTTGATAATGGTGGTCACATTTATGGTTTATTGACACTCCCCGGACTCAAATTTATAAAATTTTATTATTTCTTAAGATGAGGGGGAGTGTCGTCAAGTTTCTTTCCAAAACTATACTTCATAACGTAACCAAAATAGAACTTATGGGCTGTGGATGAAAATGGTTAAGGTGGAGGGACCAATGTTGTCAAAAGCTCAAAGTAATTTTTAACGAAACTCTCCACCAAACTTATCAAATTCATTTATTACTATCATTAAATTTCCTCAACCACCTAATCCATGCATAAGATTCAATCTTCATATCCGTGCTTTAAACTCTTGATTTGTAAGTGATTATATGATCTTCATGTGTTTACAAACATAGGTTTTTAAATTCATAAACATCCAACGGATGGATTATGTGTTTGGATGATTTTTGTGTACTACGCGTATGCTTATGAACACAAAATCATCACTTGTGTGTTTGTGATGATAAAAATGGTGTTAAAATGTTCAAAATCATGTGCTATAACCATTTCTATCAACCAAAGCCACCCAGAAACAACAATTGATCAATTTTCAAATTAGGGTTCATACGCATGATTTGGGCGTTTTCATATGAGAGTATTTCTAGTCAATTAGATGGTTGTGTTATGCTTTAGACATGTTTAATTGATCAAATCCAAACTTGAATCATGCCCAGAAACAACAAATGTTGAGAAATTGAAATTTAGGGTTTATGCTCATAAGAAATAGGTACTTTTGATTCACAAGGTTTTTTATGCTAAAACCTGTTTAGAACAACTCATTAGGCATCTAAGATATCACATAAATCATTTGGTGTCATTCCTATGGCTAAATCTCTTAATCGTAAAAATTGAGTTCTTAGGGTTTAGCTTTTATGCGTAAGAGTGTTTTACGCATAAACTGTTTGGAATATTACTTCATATGAAAACTGAAAGGAATTGGATAATATGTTAATGAAAGAGTTATGATGAATTTGTTTCAGATTATTAAGCGTGAAAAATTCAGAATCAAGGTTAACTGTGCTCCTACACATAAGGATCACCTTACGCGTAGAATGTTATGCGTAAGAGAAATCTTACGCGTAACCTTTACGCGTAAGGTTCTACAAAGGGAATACACGTATCCTGTGAAGGATATGCGTAAACTTGAGTCTTACGCATAAGGTTTACCCTTACGAGTAAACCTTACGCGTAAACTCCAACATATGCTTACGCGTAAGCTTTATGCTAAGGGTTCTTTTCTTATGCGTAACATTTGTTACGCGTAAGCTATGTTCCTACGCATAAGCGTATGTCTACGCGTGGTTACGGATAAGCTTGCAAATCCTACGCCTAAGCCAAATTTTTTTGACCAAAATTATGAATTGTTACGCGTACGAACTTTAAATAAATAAATCATAACGCCACGAACCTAAAATGTCATTAATAAGCTTAAATGGTTAATATGTTGTGATAATTAGTGAAAATTTGGACTTTAAAACTCAAAGTTAATAAATTCCGAAATTTTTCACGACTACTTTGGACTATCAGACAAACAAGTGACGTTGGACATGTAACATTCATTGACATAACATATTCAATAAATTGGACAATAAAATCAACTGTTAACTAACATAATGTCTTTCGATATGTTAGTTCTTTTGGCTAAATATCTTTCAGATCACGATATGGACGTTTAAATGGAAAACATTGATGCACCAAATGTTCTCTCTATGGAAGACATCTTCCCCAACGGTTACACAATGAAGATTAGGAAGAACAAACTCAGAGTTGATTTTGACAACTTCACGTGTTCTGAGTCTTCTTGTCAGATTGCGGTGGATATTCTGAAGACTCACCCATACCAGAACATGCTCACAAATTCTGCTACTGTGCCGGAGATCTATGTTCACCAATTCTGGCATACGATACAAATAGTCAAAGGTCAAAGTGTTGTGACGGTGACACTTACCAACAAACAAGTCACCATCACTCTTGCAGATTTAAGGGCTATTCTTCTTCTTCCAACCATCGAGCCTACTGATTTCACTGCTACACCAACGGAAGAGGTCGTTCTCCAATTCATGGTTGACATCGGCTATGATGAAGTTGCTGGGGTTATCACAAAACACTCCTCAGTAGATCTTAAGAATATTCCTCAACCATAGAGAACACTGTACATTATGATTTCTAAATCCGTTTCCGGACATGACAGTGGCTATGAGCATCTGAAGCTCATGGAACTTCAAATATTTTGGGGCATGGTCAACATGAAACACATCGAATTTGTAGCTCTGATCTGGGACGACATGATGACTTACCTGAAAAGGCCTGGCTCTAAGATCCCTTATATCAGATACACAAAATTGTTGATCAAAAGGATTCTTGAAACCAATCCAGATATTCCCCAAAGACTTGAAGACCCCAACCATCACTCCGTGCTACTTGAACCCACACTCAACGTGCACGTGGTAAGATTCAAAGAATCAACTATGAAGAAACAAGGTGTAGTGTTGCCACATTATCTTCTTACTGATGTTATCAAAGGACTTCAATCGTACAAACGATATCTGGTAGCAGTTAAAGCAGGCAAAGTAGGTTTCATTGATGAAAAGTCTTCTGGTACACCTGCTAGGAAGACCAGGAGAGGCAGTGCTGGAAGTATTGCGAGCACTGAGAGTACGAGAAGGTACCCAAAGAGAACTCACACAGTCAAAAAGAGAATTCCTCTTACTGAAGCCATCCCTATTCCCAAACCAGAACCAAAACTAATGGACGAGGACTCGGAGGACACTAAAACAGATGAAGAGATTATCTACTCAGAATCTGCAACAGACAATACACTAACCATTGAAAAACCTCTAAGTCCCAAGTCTGATAAAGGGAAAACTCCAGTAGAGCAGGAAGAAGAGAGCTCAGAAGAAGATCCACTGGATGAAGACAGAGATTACAAAAAGAAGCTTAAGAATCTCAGACTCCAACATGTTGCTACGGAATTCAATCTTCAGCAAACTCGTGGCCCTGGAGGGTCAAGTGGTGGTGCACTAACCACACCAGTTTCCGATGCGGTTAATCAACCCGATAAGGGAAATAGTACCACCACCGACGAATCAGAACAGAAGCAACTAGAGGATTCTATCATCTATGACTTTGAGGAACCAGAAATGGAGAAGTCTGAGAAAATTCCTGATGAAGATGTTGAGGCTGCGGCTAAAGAAAAGGCAGAAAAAGAAGCTCAAGCTCAAGCAGATGATAAGGCAAGGGTCAAGGCTGAAGAAAAGGCTCAAGCGGAAAAGGAAGCCAATGACTATATTCTAGATAGTCTCGCACGTAGCAAGGAATAAACCTCTGAGCCACCAAAGGACCTCGAGCCTCCTCATGAATCATCATTATCAGACTCATCTTCTCATTCATCTCCACCACCATCCAAAGCAACCACCAGATCCGTATCCAGATTGGTAAAGAAACCAACAGATACTTGGGTATCCCGAGCAAAGACAAAGATTGTTAAAGCTGTCAAGCAAGTAAGGAAGAAAAACGTAGTCAACAAGAAACTCAATCAACTCGCTGACAGAGTCAATCTTCTTCAAAATGGGATAAACAAGATGTTGAGAGAACGGGAACAAATCCAGAAGTTTCTCGATCGAGATATACAAGGTGAAATGAACAAGATGATTAGGGAATACACTCATAAGTTCCTTATCGACATTGTTCCCGGAGTAACAACAGAGATGTTCACCAGACAACTCTATCTGAATCTCATGCAGTTGGTCAAGCAAACAATAAAAGCAACGCCTTTAACAATAACAATCAACCCGACTGAGCCTGCAGTTGCCTCCGATGCAGAAATGGTTTCCAAGCTTGTACTACAAATGTCTCAACGATCTGCAACGTTTACTTCTGACGAAGGTAGACTGTTTGACGCATTGTTGGAATACCAACTTAAAACTTCATGCAAAGAGGCAGCTGAAAGGCCAAAGCGTCCAAGAGACGATGATGATCAGGATAAGGATAAAGAGTCCAAACGTAAGAAGAAGTCTGGTGAATCCTCCTCCATGCCTCCACCACACCCAAGGACCACCGAAAGAAGATCTCCTCCACGTTCTGCTGCTACTGAGAAACCTCAGGACTCTGAGTTACCACCCCAAACAGAGAAAACCGGTGATCATTTCGAATACACTGGTGGTGATGATGAAGAGATCCCTGATCCCCAACAACAACCCACCTCTTCTGCCACAACAAAGAAACCATAATCATCATCAAAGCCAAAGAAAAAGAAGAAGAAGACCGTTGTTGTCTCATGGCTAGATGAAGATACTACCGAAGAATATGACTGGTTTTCTAGACTTGTTGATGCTACCCCTTCATTACCAGAAGGTCAAGAAATGGTAGATGGCCGTACAATGGAGCATGTGAAGCTTATACAGGAAAATTTCAACGTGAAGAAGATGACTAAGGCAGAGTTGAGGCGAATCAAGAATGATGCATTTCAACTACTTAAAGACAACTCAGAAAGTTCAATTGAAGTCAAATATCATCTTGATAACATTGCACGAGCCATGTCTAACAACATTGATTTGCTCAATCCTGAATCAAACATTGACTTCACCAGACCAGACAAAGCTCCATACTACACTGACTGGACCAAACCTCTACCTACCATTGGCCGACCGGATCAACCCAAGATTCCATTCAGCTATTTCTTCAACAACGACTTAGAGTTCTTCTACACGGTAGCGATGTCTCCAAGAAATACGCTACATCACTCACACTCCCTTTCCCGGCAGCAATATACTCCAACAACATAGCCATCGAGGAAGACGCCACACATATGTTTGCTGACAAAGTGGAAAAGTATGACCTCGATGCATTATATGGGATTCATCATTGTCCTGAACACCGAAGAATCTACTACAAAAGCTGCCAGGTTCTAAAGTCCAAAAAGGAAGTGTTCAGTGATAAACAGATCGTTGCCATTCAGCATGTTTCCTTGTCGTCGAAGTGGGACTACACATTCCTTAAGAAAATAGTGGTCAAACGACAAGACGAAAAGGAATATGACTTCTGTGAAGCGGATTTTCCGAGATTGTCTCTAAACGAAATTGAAGATATGTATCTTGCAAAGGTACAAGGACGAATGCGACAATTCTCTACAACTATCCAACGCGAGTACATCAAGTCATTACTAATCTTCATCAGAAGCATCGTGATCTAAGAACGTGTAGAAGATATTCAACTTGCCATGGAATCATACCAGAAGTACGTTAATCTCACAAAACCACAGCTCGACCTTCCCGACATAAACCAACTTGCTCAGTACACCCTTATCAAGAAACCATTTGGGGTAGTCTACAGAAGTGAACTACACCACAATTGCTTCATGGCATGCAAATAGCTACACAAGTTTGGTGATCACACATTGAAGAAAGTCATGGACGGTTTAGCTTATCGGTTAAAGGAGATACATGATGGCATAGGGTCACCGAAGAGATGGAATTCGAGGGATAGAAGGGATGTTAAGAAGATCATCACGCGGATTGATGAAAGGTTGTTTAGGCGGGATCAGTTCAGAACATTGGAGAGTTTCGTTGGTGGTCGTCCAAGCATATCTCTCACAGGCTATCAACGTCCAGAACGCATTCCTGGAGTTATTGCTGGACTATCTGAGTCTCCTGGTGCCCCTTGATTTGTTTCTCTTATCATTATTTGGATGTGTGATTTATAACTGACAATGGCTTGTGCACACATAACAGTGCACAACCCGTACTTGTAATGAAAGGACTCTATGGTACGCATCAATGCCACAATCCTATAAAAAGAGCGAAAGCTTCTTACTTTTGAGTAAAACAAATCAAAATTTTCATTTTTTTTAAAGTTTTGCTCAAAAGAACAAGTACTTCCCCCTTATGTTTTTCAAAACCTCAAAAGTTAATATCACTTTGATAACGCTACACGCGTCGTTCGGGGTCAAAGGAACTTCCTTTTCGTCGAGCAAGTTTTTCAACACCCTAGGCAGTGAACCTAATCGTTGTAGTGTAGTATTAGGGTAAGCCACGGGTATTGATATCGTTCTCTAGGGGAATAGTGTCGTTAGGCTGAAGTATATGTCGATTTAAGTCTAAAGATGAAGGATGATTATTTTTGTATTTTTATATTTTATGAATCTCGGTTTTGGAGGGGAGGGTGGAATTAGTTGCTAGTCAACTATCCCAAAAGGTACTAACTAAATTAGGGGTCTACCAGTAACATGAAGTGTATCTACTTATGATGTATTACTCCTTGCTAGCTATCCAATTCTACCTACTGAATTGTCACGTCCCGTTGATGGTTGAATTGTCACGTCCTTATTCCTAGTTGCGTTGTGTGTCTAAGGTTGTAGGGTATGCATTTCTCCCTAACTCTTTGAACTTACCAAAGGGTCTCGTCTACAAAACCCACTAGGGATGATAAACTCTTACTCTAAGGCACTCTTTGGATGGTTTAGCCTACAACTACTCAAGTAATCATATTCTAAGGTTCACAAAGATGAATCAAGCATTAAGTACACAATGAATGACCTATCTCATTACTAGATCATTAACAATTAAGATAAGAGACAACCAATCAAACAAGAGACAGTAGGATGCAAGAATTATAAACTAAACCAATTAGACTCATTGAAATTGTCACACCCTAATGATGAAGATAGACACAAGCATCACTAAGAAATCAATAAGATCTAATTAATTATATACAAGTTTCATACAATCATAAGCAAACACTAGGTGAATTAGCCAAGCATAATTAATGAAGAGCAAGCAACAATTGTGATAATTGAAGACATACCATAGGATTTGATTAACAAACAAATCATTACACGATGTTTATGGAGTGTTTGAAACCCTTTAAGTTCTTTGAAAAACACCTACCTAAACCACGGAATCGGACTTAGGGTTTAGGGCTTACAAAAAGTGAAGTTATAATGTTATATTTATAGGCAGATTTTCTGTCGGAAAAGAGCGACGGCGTCACACTTATAGAGTGATGGCGTCATGACCATTTTTTTAGCAAATTGTAGATTTTCTCGTTCTGATCGCGTGGGCTTTTGAACCACCTAAATCCGAGTTCGTATGCAAAAGTTATGACCAAAACAATATCAACTACTTGGCAGCATCTTTGTGATAGTCTTGATCACCTTGTGACGGCGTCACCTTGTGGTTGTGACGCCATCGTCTTTCGGACGCCGTCAAGTGTAAAAAGCAATTTGGCTCTTGAGCCGTCACAAAGTGCTCCAACGGCGCGCAAATAACACTGACGCCCCCTTGTATTTCAAAGACTTGAGTGTCTCGATTCTTGACTTTGGCCATTTCCTTCATATATCCGCGCTTTTTCGTCCAAATAAGTGCCATTCCAGCAATTTGCCTTCGAGAGACCTAAAAAGTGAAAAGGAACGATATTAAGCAATAACGGATACAAAAGTGATCAAATAAGGACTTAAACGACCCCTCAAAATGGTACCTTTTAAAACCTTATCAAATATTCCTACACTTGTTATTTGCTTGTCCTCAAGCAAATGTGCTTTTAGCCAATTAATTTATAAGTTAGGAGTCATGAAGCATTAATTCAAAACGGTCCACAACACATATAAGCCCCGAAAAAGTCATAACAAGCACGGAAATTACATACTAGCACCTCACATGGGGTGTTTGGATACTCACATCTCTCTCGGGTGTATATATGAAATATAACAAATAGAAAATGGAAGATAAACACTCATTAACCGGTCCTAGTACATAGATTACCCTAGGCTTGAGAATAGATCAAACCTCCATCGCTTTGGCGTAAGCACCTAGGAAAGACTATCAAAGAGGTCTTTTAAAGGGTTGTAATGTTAGGCTTACGGTAGGGAAACAAGGGTTTGGTGGGATAGGCTATTTTGTGGTGGAAAGTCAAAAAATCTCTATGTTAAATGCATACGAAGAATGGCGTTGCTAAGCCAAGACTCGACACTCTAAAACTCTAGGTAACGGAAATAAACAAACATAAATTTAAAGGATAGATGTAGGATGGTAGCCGTTTTTTTTTTTTTTTTTTTTTTTTTTTTACACTCTATTTTTTCTTTGCTCTTTTCTTTTTTTTCTATTTTTCGGGTTTTTTTTTTTTTTTTTTTTTTTTTTTTCATACACTTTTACTCTACCATCCTCTATGATAACATCAAAATACTAGGGATTTATAGGCATATCCCTACACTTGAGTTTTTATTACTCTAACACTAATTTGACCCGAATTGAAAAGATCAAAACACTTGGGGTACATTATTATGCAAACAAAGGGAATTTGAATTTAACGTTCCTTTCCCGTTATTTCATAAACTTTAACTTTTCCCATGAATCCCAATCGTCCCAACACTGTATACAAAGGATATGACTCGACTTAGCAACTTATGCAAGCAACTAGATAATTGAACTAAGGGTTTAGGGTGATAACAAACATTTGCACTAAAAGTGAGTGCATAAGGGGTAGGCTAAGGCGATTTGGGTGTATATTTGGGGTGGGGTGTAAACAATGCTCTTCATTGATATTCGGAAAACCGAAACATCACGAGAACCGCGAAAAGGATAGGCTCGAGGGTTAACTAGGGTATCGTGTACTAAAGATGAGTACAACGCAAAGGGTGTGGGGGAATTACTCAACCGATGTGGAAGAAGTAATTATATTACGGGTATCAAACAAGGGTTATCCTAATGCCTCTTATCATTTAGTTATTCCTAACTACCAAGTGTAGTCTCACTTGCGATCTCGGAATGCATCACAAAACAAGTTCTAGAATCTAATATACTACCGGTTCACACTCTAAGCATTGAAGATGAATGCTTTTAATTCCTACTAATCTAAGGGCGATCCTCACATTTTGGTGGAATTTGGGTGGTAAAGGGTTTTTGTGCTAGTCATGCAACTTCCTATCCATGAGACGCTTTTGTTAAAACTAATGGCCCACTCCTATATGTCATAAAAAAATTTAAATTTGGTGCCAAAATTACCCTAACCGACATTTTCTCATGGTTTATTACACAATCGCAATTGGACAAAGCAAATAGTCAAGGATAAGCATAGTTTCAAAGTTCCGTTTATTTTCCTCCTACACTTAAACCGAACATTGTCCCCAATGTTCCCCGAAAGTATCAAAGTTATGATAATGGAAGGTAATAAGAAATGAAAGAAACTAATACTCCCCTGATTAGCTCGGTAGGATCCGTGTGTGAAGTATTGGTTAAATCCTTTCCAAGAAGAATGTATGCGTGAAAAGCTCCTTCCAATCTTATGTATCTTCTTCTTGGTAAATTAAACCTGCACACTTGAAGAAAACAAACAACCCAACGCATCAAACCGAACAAAGAAAAATCACAACAAGATGTAATTCGAGACTTAAATAAGATATAATGCTTGTGGAATGGACGTTTGCAGATTTTCTAGAAAATTAAGATCTGGAAAATTCCAAAAAAATTTATAAGTAGCACGAAAAAGCGAGAAAAAGTAATCGAGTTGTTTACGCTCCTTCACGACACCGTCGAGTTGCGATCTGACGCCGTCGGTTATCCCGACAAAAAGCGATCTGCGATTTTACGGAAAAAAATTCGAAAAATTTTTATCTTTAAAATCTGGAAAAATTTCTTGCAAAACATCCATTATGACTTGATACAAGCATTTGACTCGAACAAACACACATGTATATCTTTCAAATAATTGTAATTCTCATGTTCACGTTTCTTTTGAAAAACGTGTGTAATCCTCCCTACACTTATCTCTTATGTAAAATACCTTTATGTGTAATTAAGACGAGGTTAAAGACAAAATAAAGCATTTTTACAAATTCAAACATGAGAATAAACAATTAATAAAAGATATACGACACACGAATGAAAATGAAAAACAAATACACATGGGTTGCCTCCCAAGAAGCGCTTGTTTTGTTCGAGTCACGAGCGACTCTACCCTTATTTAACGAGATAAAGGGAGGTTTTCCTACACTTAAGTTTAAGTGTGGGTGATAGTAGCGATACACACCCTTAGGGTGAAAATATGCCACGTGAGGTGAAGGGGTGTGTGAATGGCTTCCTCATCCTAAAACTACCGGACTAAATTGGTTGATGGGTGGGTCGGTTCCTTGTTTATCTAAGGATGGAAGTAAAGATTGAGGTTCGGTTCATCAACACTAGGAAATTCCTAGAACTAAGAGTAAGGCGAGACTACAAGTATTCAAACCTATATTCTCCGATTGCGTTCGGTTCAAATGTTCTACCTCCATTGGGATTCCTAAAGTCTCTTCTACTACTTCCGGGTAAGTCACGTGCGGTGTGTATGCCTTAAATGATGGTGGGGCTCGTAGGGTACCTTGTGGGTCTAGACTTTTCACTTCATCCTCAATCACATCTACATCATCTATTTGCTCGTCATGTAATATTTCCTTAGGTCGTGATGAAACCAATTCTAGTAATTGATCCAACTTATGGTTTAATTCTTGGTTGCTTACCATAATGTTTTCATAAATTTGGTCAGTTCTCCTAAGGGCCTCACTAAAAATAGTTTCTAAACACGGAGGTTGTTCACGAAAGTCTATCCTAGGTGAAGGCTCAAACGAAGCATAGGTTTCACTAGATGAGGTATTTTGCGGGCTTGATGGAATGGTGAAATCCTCAAAAGGTTTATGGACTTGGTTACTTTCTTCCCACCATCTTGAATGATCCGCTTTAGGAATATCATAATTTTTTATGAAAAAACCTAATCGCGGATATAGTGGATTCGCGTTCTCCATAATGGTGAACGGAAGAGTCAATGGACAAGTTTTACGAACAAAGGCACAAAGAAGGGGATAGACTACAAGGAAGCTAATAAAAGAAAAAAAATCTCACTTGATAGGAATCTTGTGAGTAGACCTAAACGAGATAGAAATCAAGCCTAAGCAATAACTATTCCCGGCGGCGCGCCAAAACTTGATAACGCTACACGCGTCGTTCGGGGTCAAAGGAACTTCCTTTTAAATCGAAAGAAGTTTTTCAACACCCTAGGCGGTGAACCTAATCGTTGTAGTGTAGTATTAGGGTAAGCCACGGGTATTGATATCGTTCTCTAAGGGAATAGTGTCGTTAAATTTGAAGTATATGTCGATTTAAGTCTAAAGATGAAGGATGATTATTTTTGTATTTTTATATTTTATGAATCTCGGTTTTGGAGGGAGGGTGGAATTAGTTGCTAGTCAACTATCCCAAAAGGTACTAACTAAATTAGGGGTCTACCGATGGCGTGAAGCGTATCTACTTATGATGTATTACTCCTTGCTAGCTATCCAATTCTACCTCTTCGAATTGTCACGTCCCGTTGATGGTTGAATTGTCACGTTCTTATTCCTAGTTGCGTTGTGTCTCTAAGGTTGTAGGGTATGCGTTTCTCCCTAACTCTTTGAACTTACCAAAGGGTCTTGTCTACAAAACCCACTAGGGATGATAAACTCTTACTCTAAGGCACTCTTTGGATGGTTTAGCCTACAACTACTCAAGTAATCATATTCTAAGGTTCACAAAGATGAATCAAGCATTAAGTACACAACGAATGACCTATCGCATTACTAGATCATTAACAATTAAGATAAGAGACAACCAATCAAACAAGAGACAGTAGGATGCAAGAATTATAAACTAAACCAATTAGACTCATTGAAATTGTCACACCCTAATGATGAAGATAGACACAAGCATCACTAAGAAATCAATAAGATCTAATTAATTATATACAAGTTTCATACAATCATAAGCAAACACTAGGTGAATTAGCCAAGCATAATTAATGAAGAGCAAGCAACAATTGTGATAATTGAAGACATACCATAGGATTGGATTAACAAACAAATCATTACACGATGTTTATGGAGTGTTTGAAACCCTTTAAGTTCTTTGGAAAACACCTACCTAAACCACGGAATCGGACTTAGGGTTTAGGGCTTACAAAAGTGAAGTTATAATGTTATATTTATAGGCGATTTTACGTCGGCAAAAGCGACGGCGTCACACTTATAGAGTGACGTCCATGACCATTTTTTAGCAAATTGTAGATTTTCTCGATTACGATCGCGTGGGCTTTTGAACCACCTAAATCCGAGTTCGTATGCAAAAGTTATGGCCAAAACAATATCAACTACTTGGCGCATCTTTGTGATAGTCTTGATCACCTTGTGACGGCTTTACCTTGTGGTTGTGACGCCGTCGTCTTTCGGCGCCGTCAAGTGTAAAAAGCAATTTAGCTCTTGAGTCACAAAAGTGCTCCGACGGCGTCATAAATAACACTGACGCCGTCCCTTGTATTTCAAAGACTTGAGTGTCTCGATTCTTGACTTTGGCCATTTCCTTCAGATATCCGCGCCTTTTAGGTCCAAATAAGTGCCATTCCACAATTTGCCTTGAGAGACCTAAAAGTGAAAAGGAACGATATTAAGCAATAACGGATACAAAAGTGATCAAATAAGGACTTAAACGACCCCTCAAAATGGTACCTTTTAAAACCTTATCACACTTGTTGAGGGGGAGTATTTGCTTAAAACTTTGTTTACAAAATTGTTCTTCATGGTAATCTTCCCACAAAACTCGAAATGGACATATTCGATATCAAAATTTCATCAAAAACAACATTTATATGCCATTTTTTAAGGGGAGAAAAATTATGTGATAAGAAATATGTTGTGAATTGCTAATGAATCGTCGTGCTAAAAAGACTTAACCAATGAATTGACGAGATCTTAAATGTTAGTAACTTGAAAAGACTTGTCCGGGATGGGTAATAATTTCAAGCTAGTTCGCTAGTAATGTAAACGTGTCTCGCAAAGGACTTTTCCTAGTAGAATGTACCATTCGATAAACTCTTGATAGACATGAACTTTGACGGGTTTGACAACCTTTTGAGGTTTGTCCACACCTTCAAGGTAGTTATTAGAGCTAGTTGTCACCTAAAAGTTGACAATGTAACTCTTTAACTATGCAACATAACCGTGTCTCGCGGGGAATTGTCTATCTAGAGTTGATCAATTCAAAAGTGTGCGCTCTTCTCTCACCGTGCAAATTTCTGTCAAAATACTTACGCACGTGTGGAGGGGGAGTATTTCTGCAAAATACAAAACTCTCACAGTGGTACTAAAAGCTCTTATTCATAACCACTTTGAGAGATTTTCATGAAAAAATGGTTTTATGGCAACATAGGTTAGTCATGTAGTTATAAGGTGACTAAGGTTAGGAATAACCGTCCTATGATCCGCTAGAGCCAGAGGGATCTACCTAAGGACACCACCAATAGTTAGAATTAGAAGTCCTTAGGTATGATTATAAAAAGGAGAAAATGAGAATCGGAGAAAGAAGGAGTTGAAGAATTAAAAAGAAAAGTAAAGAAAAGGGTGAAAAGAAATTGCCCTCTAGATTATTCAACTTAGGCGCATAACGGGTTCAATTCATATGCTCTTGGTTGTCACTTGATGACACCGGTATTGAAGATCAAAGTCGTCATGGACCCGATGGCGCATGCACTAAACCTTCTTAGCCACTCAAGTTTCTCTCAACGAGCTTGTTTCATTCTCACAGGAACCCTCGTAAACTATCGGCTTTCTCTTAGAGATTCTTGGTATTGAAGAAGTAGACCCTCTCCTAGTATCCGCTCAGAAAACCGAGCGCACTATTGAGTCTAGAGCCACGAGATTCATCAAAAGATCTCTTAGGTACACTTGAAATTTCATCACTTGTCGTTCAACATTAAGGACGCAAGTGATACGTTATCGAGTCCTACACGGATCTTAGCAATCATCGAGAACATTTATGAGAGGTTCACATGTGATCCTCGGTGATTGAATGGAAACTCTGCCAGGGTCAACATCAAACAACCATGACAATAGGTCACTTCGGTAACTCCTTGTGGGTTACGCTTAGTGTGTCTCAAACGGTCTACAGTCGTGGGGTGATACTTCGGTGTACCCCAACGACTGTAGGTGTACTTCGGTACATCGCGTTATCTCACTTGTGGGACTCCAGTTCACGAACAGCCTTAGTAAGAATTAAAGACTTGTTTTCACACTATGCTGTTAACACACTCAAAGTTCTAACTTGTAAGCGCTGGATTATTTCTAACCCATATTTTTATGTTTTCTTCTTATGGATGCTCGCGGGTGGAAAAGATCGTGCAGATTCTCCACATGCTCATACCAACATCAACGCTAATTGAAGTTCTCTCAAAAGGCAACACAAAGTCAGAATGATTCTTTGTCAAAGCCAAAGAATCTACAAAGTTTAAAGACTAAGATAACTACATCAGTACTAAAATCCGACGTTAAAGAGCGTGTGAGCATGTTGGAGAAAGACGTGGAGACACTGGAGCAACGAAACGGACCTGATGCAGATAACCACAACATACTATCACTTCCATCACAAAGAACAAAGATCAAAGAACAAAGATAATGAAGACGTCAAAGCTGAAAAACTTCAAAGTAAACAAGATCCCTACACTGGGGAGATTGTTGGAATCAAGACACTTCTTCTCACAAGAAAGAAGAATGTCAGAAGACGTCAAAGCTACTATTACACCAGCACCTACAACGTTATCACTCATATCATTAATCACCAACACTTAGGGGGGAGATTGTTGGAATCACTCCTAAACTAGATTACAAGTGTTAGTAATTAATATGTAATAGTTAGCTTAATTAGGCTTTTATGTTAGTATTAAGGGCAAGGCTTATGTAGAAAGCCCATAAGCCTTGGCCCATATCCAATAAGGAAAGGAAGGGACTAGGAGTGTTGCCCTAGTTCCCTCTCATATAAATAGCCTTGTAAATCTTCATTTGAAGGTTGGTTGTTCATTTTCTCTCAATACTTACACATAACTTTTCTTCATATCATTCGTATATTGTTTGATCTTGTTCAACCGATCTCTCCTTACCTCATTTCTTCATATTGATGCTTGTGTTACATAAATGGGAACCTAACAGGCTGCAAAACAAGAGAACATAAACTGATGCAACAATATAAAGATCAATACAATGTCAAAGTTAGATGTTTGTATCCCACATCGCTTGATTGGAGAAAAGTGCATGTTCTTGGCTTTTTGGTATGATAACTTCATACTTCTCTTTTGTCTAATTACTAGTTTTAATACTTTGTTACGTTTTGTTTTCTGAAACTTCTAATGAGTTTTATTTGATAAAACTTTGTTGTAAGTTTTGGGAGAAAAAAAGATAGAAGAATATTCAAAATTGTTTCTAACTAAGTTTAAATTTGAGAACATAATTTAATTCATTGATTAAGTATCTAAGTCCACTATATTGCACCCCTGTATTGTATGTATCTTTTCATGTTCTTAAGTAATTCAACTAGAATAACTAATCAACTTAGATGAACAAATCCCGCGTGCTAATGAAAGAATTATATTCAAAGCTTTTGGTTTTTACTCTTGCCTGATTTGTTGTTGCTAGTAAGAGATTTGACCAACACGGGTACATTGCTGACCAAAGCCGTTGAAGTCAATGTAGCTGCTGACTCCCATGCTCGAGATATGTTTAACAACACCATTCCTAGCTCTTGTCCGCACTGTTTCAGCAAGGTGAACTCACCTAGTCATATGCACTTAGTCTCATTATAACATGTGAACTCAAAAGTCAAACCCATTGCAAGTATAAGATTACTTAACATAATAAAGGATTAAGATCCTCTCATGTTTTATTCAAACATGAGAGGTTATGTTGAGATTTATGTGAGTGGAAAGAAAATTATAAACTAATCATTGTGGGACCTTTATTTTATAAATTAATTATTATTGAGAAAAAACTAACTAACATGACCTCTCATGTTTAAATGGAACATGAGAGGATCTCAATCCCATAATAAAATTATCACATTTTTCTGGGTAGTTTTTTTAACAGATCCCAGTTTGAAATTTTACTGAATATACCAAAAGGTAAACTAAATTCCGACCCTATCGGCATATCTTCCTTTTATCTTAATATATGTGAACAAAGATACAGTTTTGACTCAAAGTCACACCGTAAAATATTGGAGTCAACACAATTACCACAATTTGCTATTAGAGATTGCATTTCTTTTTGACAACGCTGATGAACCGAACAAATGCTAGTTACTGCCAAACTAAACACTTATCACCATTTTTGTACAGACTGTGCAAATATAGTAAAAAAGAATGTGCACTAACTCGGATGTTCAAAGTTGTGATAATCAGATGATCATTTCTAAGATTGTGTTTTGATACAATTTTGATGTTTGTAACTGAGACATAATCAGGCGTTTGACTATTCTGTTTGTATCAGAAAATCTTATGAGCTACTCCTAAACTGGTAGGGGGTGTTCGGGATTGCTTATTCAAAGTGTTATCGGATTATTAGTCCAACTTTTTTATGGGACAAGTTGAATGAAATAAGCTGTTTTGAGTAATCAACTTGTAACATCTTTTTCAAAGCAGCTTATATCTAAAAGAAATAGGCAGATAAGCAATTTTGATTAGAAATCCCCAACCGTTTCTAACCAAAACCTCTTATTTGACTCCTAAACAAATCAAATAAGTTTCGCTCTACTCAAACACTAGAAAATAAGATATGTATATTTAAAATGCAATCCCGAACAAACATAACATAATTCTTGAAACGAAATCAAAGATTTAAAAAAAGACTACTAACCTGCTCCATCACCGGTCCATTCGATATATCGAAAGCAGCATCATTAAGCTACAAAATTTCTACTAAAATTTGATAAAAACATTAACTATGTACTAATTTTATCCAAACCCAAAATTAGCTTTTTAAAATAAATCAATGGAATCACACTAACATCTAGATGAAGATCACGAGGGAGTTGGGATAAGTAATTAGGCGGAAGAGTGAAACTCTCCTGCAAATACCAACAGTATTACTAGGTGTTTTTCATTGCTTACTAAAATGACTTATCTGCTTACCACTCTTTGAAATAAGCTGAAGAAGTGTGTTTTAAAACTGATCATGTTTTGTATAATCTTAAGCAAGAACACATAACCAGCTGTAACAAAATACAATGTAGAACACAGTGTTTGGATTTGCTTCTTCTGCAGAATGCAGATATGCAGTTATCTGAGTGATTGACAATGATACTTATCCACAGGTTTAAAAGGTTTAATAATCATAGACAATAATAAATAAAAAAATCACTAAAATGTAAAAATTAGATGTTTGTATAAAGTATCCCACATCGGTTTATTGGACCAAATGGCCAATGGAGGTTATCCTTTTAAAGTAAGAACCCAAACACCAAGTAGAGTATTTCATGTTCTTGGCTTTTTGGTATGATAGATTCATACTTTTGTCTTGTTAAATTCTAGTTTTAATTTTTTTTTTACATTTTTTTTTACTATCACCAAATATTCATTTAATGAAAATTTGATGTTAGTTTGAAAAAAATGTAAAAAGCTATTAAAATTTGTCTCTAAATTAAAGTTAAAATTAAATTGTATATTTTTAGCTAAAATCCAAATGACATATAATACAATTTGTAACTTACCGGGATATTCTTTAATTCAGACCTAACAGAAAATATAACTCATTACTTATCTAAAATAGACTGTTAGCAATGTTTAATGGTAAATATAATTTTATTTTGATAAATAAGAGTGATTATAAAGATGAGTGACAAATTAAGTTTTGATATGTTTTAATAGCAAAATTGCTCATTTAACATGAAACTAGCATGATTATGATGAGACTTCAAATTAGGGGTGTTGAGTGTTTGGTTTGTCACCGAATAAACCGGACCGAAACCGAATAAAACTGAACCGAAAATTTTTATTGGTGTATGGTTTGGTTTAAAGCCGAACTGAAGTATTTAATTGGTGTTTGGTTTGGTTTGGTTTTGGGTTTGACAAATATATAACCAAACCAAAATGAAAAAAACAAATCTCTATTCACATATATTTTTTTAAATTATATATATAAAGATTTGGGTTCGTTCAGGTGATGTTGCAGTGAATCTCAAGAACACAATGATGACCTTGAAAATTTTGAAGATGGTAACTTACTGTTTCCATTATTTATAGGCATGACCTTTTTATTTATGTATGTATCTTATATACACATTTGACACATATTTATTTTTCATTGCTTTTCTAGAGATGAAAACAAGATCAAATGCAAACATCAGTGAAGATGAGTGAATTTGCAATTGGGTTTTCAAAGACTTTGGTTGAAGAACATTTTATCACTTTCATTTATTTCGTTAAGTTCTGAAACTTGTTGGTTTCTTAAATTGTTTTGTTGATTTCCTTGAGCACTTAGTGAGAGCTTTTGACTTGTTAATTTTATTTTAACTTTCAGGTTTTTATTTGTGCCTTAAAGATTATATTTTGAAATTTACCTGAATTCGGTTTTCTTGGTTTAACCAAACCAAACCGAATTCTAATTTGATGTATGGTTTGGGTTTTTCCGTTTTATAATTGGTTTGGTTCGATTTTGGTTTTGACTTTGAAAATTTTCAAACCGAAGAAATCAAACCATACAACCTACAAAACCGAAAACCGAACCAATGAACACCACTACTTCAAATATTCAAATATTATTCAAGTTGTTTGAGATCATAATTTTTTATATTTTCACACAAACTAATGAGTATTTGTAATTTTCACGTCTTATCAGTCATAAAATAGTGTAGACATGAACCTATAAGTAAAATACAGGTTTCGAACCAAGCGAGGTGATGGGATAAAGCATTGTACATATGTCGAGTGCAAAATGGGAGTAGGTGATCAATTTTACACCCATGTGTGCATCCCTCATGGTAAGTACTTGTATTTATCGGGTCAAAAAAGGCGACACTGGTAACCGTTGTTAGTTTACTCTTGGGGTGTGAAAACCGTATACTTTTTCGGTTATAGTCTACGGGTTTTGGATTGTTTTTCGTTGAATTATATGAACAATGGTTTGTTTATGAGACAAGTTTAATGACTTAAAAGTGTTGATGATCAAGTTTCTATTTTATTACAGTATATCATAAGGTTTCTTTGTATTTCTACTCCGTTTGTCATGTGTTTATATTAGTGTTCATGTGATTGTGGAAGTTTATGTCAAATTGGAACAAAGTTTACCCTTTTTGGCGAAACTTTTTAAGGTTTTGCAAGTACTACAATACTACTACCCAAGAATTTCTCAAAGACTATATCGTTATAACATAAATGATCAAGTGCCTTGGTTAGAATGATGGTATTATGTTAAGTGTTATTCATGTTGCGTGAATAAGTAGGCATTTTGTCAACAGAATATGTATTATTTCACAAAGGTTGCAAACAACAGAAGAAAGCATAAAACCAGTGCAATGCTTAGGGTGCGTTTAAATGGAGAACAAATTCTCTTGTTTTCTATTTTTAATTTCGTAAAAATTTGGAAGAGAATTAACAAAACAATTGAAAATATAAAAAAGCGTTTAATTGATATTTCCAAGGTTGCAAAAATCGCGAATCGGTAGTGAGGCGGTCGACCCCCTGTAGCTTGTAATCGGTCTAGGCGGGATTAATCGGTGATTAATCGGATTGGTATTTTTGGCAAGTTTTGGGTATTTACGGTAGTTTGGGTATTCGAAAAGATTTTCCTTAAAAACATCTTGTAATAGATATAAACAGCGACAATAAGTGATTACATTTGTTCAGGGTTGCAAAAATATCGAATCGGTGAATAATTGCATTGGCATTTTTTGCAAGTTTTAGGTATTTACGGCAAGTGTTGGGTATTTTCGGCAAGATTTTCCTTGAAAAACATCTTGTAATAGATATAAACAGTGATTATAACTAATTTACGGCGAGTTTAAGGTATTTCCGGTAAGATTTCCATGTTTTCGGCAAGTTTGACCATCGTTAACCGCCGTTGACCATGGTTGACCGATTTGTTTGAACGATTTACAAAAATCGGAAAGGTCGGTGGCCCAGTAGCACCTAATCGGTGATTAATCGGCCTTGTAGACCTTTTTTTTGCAACACTGGATATTTCTATTTTCTATTTTGAAGAAGGGAGAGAGGGTTGAGGGTTACAAAGGAAGACAAGGAAAACAACTAAAATTTGTTTTGTAATTTTCCTTGTTAAGTTAGGAAATAAGGGATTTGTGTCTTGCAAAACATTTTATGAAAAATAAAAGTGTTTTTCCCTCAACTAAACACAACCTTAGTATCCCACATTGCGTGATTGAAGCCAATGGCCATAAGAAGGATCTTTTTAAAATCAGAAGCCAAACATTGAATGACTAATACATATTCTTGTTATTATAACTTCATACTTTTGTTCCAATTACAAGTTTAATATGTTACTTTTTTCAATGTGACCAGCAGATTTTCGTTTAAATGATAATTTACTGGAAATTTTGAAGAAAGATAAAAAGGTATTAAAATGTGTTTTTAAAAAAAGTGTAAATGTTAGTTTTGGAGTTAAAATGTGCATTGGGCCTTTTAGTAAAACTAACAAAAACTAAAGTCATTGAGCCTTTTTGTAAAACGAACAAAAATTAAATGTTATCGCATTAGTATTTAAACTACTCTTTTTTTAAATTAAAATAAAACTAACAAAAATTATCAGTCATCGTTTTAGTATCTGAACTACTCTTTTAGCAATATTTAATTGCAAATACACTTTTATTTTGTTCTTTATGATTAAAAAAAACGGTAGTGACAAATGAATTATTGATATCAGGAACAAACTTACATAGGAGCCACGTGAGACATATATCATACCTAATTTTGAATCATGAAATGCAATTTTTTTCTTTTCGAAAATTGTCGCTTTTTCTTAAAATTATGTTTGAAGATACATTGGTTGTTAGATTTTCCTATCATATGATCAGTAACACATACCCACGGCTGAGCATCAGTCTAAGACCGGGCCAGACCGGCAAAAACTTGACCGGACCGAGACCGAATTAGATCAAAATCACGAAGCAAGGACCAAACCAAATGTGTCCGATCCAAGATGGCATTATTGGTCGGTTTGTATGTAAGACGGGATGGGACAGGAGCGGACCAAACCGGACCGAGACCGAAATAAGAAAAAAGTTAGGACCGAAACCGGACCGATGGTTTTTCGGTTCGTTCAGTCCAGTCGGTTTTTTCGGTCTGGTCAGTTTTTAGGTCTGCGATACTCAGCCCTACACATACCCACATAGGAAGGAAACAATTTAGTAACATGTTCACCTAAAATTATCATTTCACAAAAGTTGCAAACAAGACAAGAAACACATGGATGTTTATATATGTATCCCACATCGTTTTGTCTGTACCAAATGACTAATAGAGAGATCCATATAAAATAAGAAGCCAAACACCGAATGTAGTATTGAATGTTCATTTGTTTACTTTTATTTTGATATTGCACGGCTGTATTTAAACTATGAACCAATATCGTGAAGCAAAACTAACTAAAGCTACTTAGTTGTCGGTATAATCAAATTACAGTATTTCAAGATAAAGAACGAAACCACTTTGCCTTCAAATATTATTCAAATTGTTTGAGATCCTACTTCTTTCTTATATTTTCACATAAGCTAATGAGTATTTGTTATTTTCACGTGTTATCAGTCAAAACTTAGTGTAAACATGGACCTATTAGTAAAGTACGAGT